>CACRXP010000257.1:633588-657372 GCA_902702965.1 Spirometra erinaceieuropaei
ACATGCAAAACGGTATAAAAATGGGGTTGCAGTATTGCATCGTTTCGAACGCCACTGCAAATTACTTCCTGTATGATAACGTACGTTTGTTTTTGGTTTAGAAATTTCGTGGTTACATGAGTCAACCAAACTCCGAGAAAATAACAAAGTCGGCGATTTCTTTTATTGCTTTTCGTCGTTTATACAAACACGTGTTAGCGTTGCTATCAAAATGTAGGTCAGTTTATAATATTTCAAATAAATGGGTTAATATTAGTGCTTGCGGATTTTGCAGTTAAGCAAAATGTTACATAGCTTAACACAGCTTCTAGTCTTCGTACAAATCCGCATTCAGAGGTGGGAAGTACTTGCAGGGTGCGGTATTCCATTCAAAACACTAGAGAATCACTTACAGTTAAAGCTATCTTAAAAGGACTTCTTAAATAGTGCGAATTTTCCAGTCTATATTCGACGTCCTAATAAATTCAAACACATTTTATAGAAGCCCTGCACGAATTTATTCCTCCTTGTACTCATTTGGTAGAGATTAACGCCTTCTGTGGATTTTGCATTCTAAGATAAGGTATCATTCGGTTTCAAAAACGCTTTGAATTATGGGATTTCTGAAGACCGTGAAATGTACATTCATACAGCCTCGTATCATTGTGTTTGCTTATGCCGCTTATGTAGCATACAAGACAAACCACGTACAGTGCTAATTTTCACAATTCCTATATGATGTCGTAATAGCGTGGGGAAATAAACGATTTTCCTTACATAGAAAATATGCGGCATGGAGTTCTGGAACCTTTAGCACAAGTGTAACCGCAGCTCGGACTCAAAATTATTCAGAATATAAAGACCTTTTTTTCAAACAAATGACACCCTTTCTTCGGGAATAGAAAATTAAAAATGGTCTGATTTTCCACCAAATGAATGCAAAGAAAAATATTCTTGTTCATGTTTCGATAATATATATTTGAAGTTAAAAGGCCATCGAGAATCGATGCCGAACATTTTAAGCTCCTTAAGTAACCACTTCTTCTGAGTGCGATTTTTCAAGTGACCGTAAAGGAGTTCATTCAGTAGACGGCACCTTGGACTGATTAAAAGACCTCTGGATAATACTGCAAGATAATCAATGTCACAACCTCCCTTATGTCGTGTTTGCTAATCAAAAACACATTTCAAAATTTCAGTTAACACTGCATAAAGTAAGCCAGATACTGTAAGTTTTGCTAAGAGGTCTGTAAACGTCGCGGCAAACTACTTTTAAGAACTCTCCAAAGTTGAAAAATGACACCGCAGTTATCTCGTAATGCGTGCGTTGGAACTGTCAGCAGATAGAGACCTATCTAGAGTTTGATGCGCTCTTCCCCTCGTCGGTGATTGCTCCGAAACTATAACCCCGGAATTTCTCTTATCTGGTTACAGGATTAACGGCCTGGGGAAAAAAAGAAATTCAATCGGGGGCGGTGGTTCACGCCAATGAAATCTTTCCACAGAAGAGAGTACATTTTATTACCTCCCTGACAGCTTGAGAAGTTACGAAAATTCCCATCGAAAAATTCCAAAGGCAATTTAGCGAACATATGTCTGCTTTCGAAAAATTCTCTTCAGGCGTGTACATTGATAGGGCTATTGAAGTAATGAATTAAAAGATACGGACAAGTAGATGGTAATGCTGAAGCTTGGGTTTGGAGAGGAGAGGGAGAGAGTGGAACCACACAATTCCATTTAGCGTCAGGGAGAGGGTGGGTCCCGCGAAAGGTAATCATATGCGGGTGGCTGGCTTGGTGGCTTTGATCCATGCCAATCGTGGAGCCTCTATGAAGTTCGTCTGTGCGCATATGACCAGTTCGGGTAGCCTGATTGCAACCGCCTCTGTCGTAGCCAACAGAGGCTGCCAAGTAGTTTGTGATAGCTTGCCAGGGCCTTGTAAATCACTCTGAAGGCCTCTTTGGCGTCTGTACGGTGGTCTGTGTCTACCATGTGCGCTAGGATAGAGCTGTTGATGATCATTATTTGATCCTTTTCGAACCATGCTGGAGGATGTTCTTTTACACTATTAGACAAACGCTGGCTCATGCGACCGATATATTCTGTTCCACAGGAGCAGGTGAAGGACTAAATACACATAGAGGTGGTCTGAGCTGGTAGTTTGTCCTTGCCATCTCCGAATAGGATGGGACTGGTAGAGAAGTGTACACGGGTGTCAGCTGCTGGAAAGGTGCGTGATACAGCTTCAGTTAGGCGCCTTTTTAGAAGTTCACTTGATGAGTCCCCTAGAAATGGGACCCTGGCGTTTGTACAAAAGAATAAAAAAAACATCCTCCAGCATGGTTCGAAAAGGATCAAATAATGAACATCAACGGCTCTATCCTAGCGCACATGGTAGACACACCACCGTATAGACGCCAAAGAGGCATTCAGAGTTATTTACAAGGCCCCGTCAAGCTACGACAGAGGCGGTTGCAATCAGGCCCCACTAACCGGTCATGGGCGCACAGATGAACTTCATAGAGGTTCCACTATTGGCATGGATCAAAGCCACCAAGCCAGCCACCCGCATATGATTACCTTTCCCGGGACCCACCCTCTCCCTGGCGCTGACTGGAATTGTGGTGTTCCACTCTCCCTCTCCCCTCTCCAAACCCGAGCTACAGCATCATTATCTACTTGTCTGTATTTTTTAATTGATTACTTCCAAAGCCATATAAATGTACAGGCCTGAAGAGAATTTATCGAAAGCAGACATACGCTCGCCAAATTGCCTTTTGTACTTAAAATGTTTGCTAGCGTGGCTAAAAAAAGGAATCAGAGGCCTATTACACTTCGAAAAACACAGATTTTGCTTGTAGTCAAGAGGGTTTACCAGGAGTCTTGTGGATCTATACGGTTTTATCTAACTATCGGATGTGGGCACAACTGTTCGTAAAACCGTGACGGAAACCTTCAAAAAACTCTATTAACTGACATCTGATTTCCATCTAGCTTATCGGGCCCCGTGTATGAGTCTGGTAGTCGTCCCCGTAATAGTTGTTACAACATGATAAGGCAGGAGGATTGCCTTTGAGTCTGAACGTAACTCTGTCTCGAAGTGAGGTGGTGGCCAGAGATATGAAACAATGATTCTGTCCCGCATACACCACCCGGCGAACGCACTCTACGGTTTAGGCTTCCAGTATTAGTGATTGTGAAAGCGTGATTATATATAAACTTTCATTGAGGTCGATCAACAGAGTAGAGTGTGGAGGTGTTAAACTGAAAGTTTGACATTTGGTTTGGCTCTTGAATGAGGGTAGATTCTCGTGATCAGCCGGGAAGTGCTTTCCACTCCACTTGAAAGCGTCTGTTGGCTACGACAGAGGCGGTTGCAATATATATACATCACAATATATCACAATACACTACCGTTGATAGATCCCTCTTCTGACTAGCATGAGTGTCAGTGGGAACACCTTCCTCAGCCAAGAACACCCGTTGTGTTCTGACTGTCGGAAGTATTGGTTTAGATCGCACCTCTTATGTTAACCGTGTATATGCTTCAACTTAACATCCGAATAAATGTGAGGAAGATTTCAGCTTCTACACTTTTTTTGCCTCAGAGCGACCACGGCTCGTGGCGACGTGGATAGGACACAAGAATAGATGTTTCGTGCATTAGAAGTTTCCTTGGGCTGAATTCCATGAGTGCAAGGGTTAAGTCTATGGTTAAGTTGAGGTTTGGGGTAAGGGTCGCAGTTAACGTTAAGATCAGGGTTACGGCACGGGAATAGGTACTTCACTGGATTTTAACATAAAATAACCAGTCGTACAGATGGTATATATGCTCATGTCTTACCAAGGCCTGTCCTGTTCCAAGGCAGATTTTAGCTGCCCTTTCGATTTATCAGCTATTCAAGCAGATCCGAGAGACTACGAATTTATTTAGGTGCGCAACGCGTTAGGTTAAATCGAGATTGGTATCAAGCGAACGACTGTTTCTCTTGGCTTCTGCCGATGACAGCTTGAGTGATTGTTCCCATAGGTGACACCGAGAAAACCCGGCGAGGTCAAAATTATGCGCTTTCTTCAAATTCATAAGGATATCAACATGCTTAACCAGTGAAAGCATGATCGAAATGCGTGGTAGCAGTTCTGTTTTGAATCCTGTTGCCTCGACAACGAAACACCGCACACTTAACCCATTGGAATTACCAAGTTCTTCCGATAAAGACTGCTACTTTGGAGGTCCTGTAATCCCAGCCTGCAACAGGCAATAAGCGATGGGACTATGAATAACATTTTCTGTCAAGAAATACGAGGGCAAAGAAGAGAGATACAGGAAAAGGGACAAAGGGAAGGAACGGGATGACATAAGAGGAGGAAAATGGGAGGTGAACCGGGCCGGAAAAAAGAAAAATTGAAAATTTATAATAGAGAATGGGGGATGAGATAAAGAGGGGATGATTATGCAGAAGAGGATAAAGGGTATCATGATTCAAATGAGGCTGGCGACGATGAGTAGGAAGATAGGGGGCGAAAGAAACATATACAGTAATTGAATGAAAATAGTGAAAACGAGCCAGATTTAGGAAAGAATGCAAGAAAAGGCGCGAAGGAAATAAAAAACGATGGAAGAAACGAGAAGACCGAAAAATTAATCTTTGGTTAAGTCACGTTACACGTTCAATGTTATATCAAAGGGGGGCCGAAAAACTGACACAAAGCAGACGCGCTTCAACCCAAGTTCAGTTGCGTGCTTTGTGACGAAACGCGCACAGAATCCCCCTACCGAGGCAACCACTCTCAGCTACACATACTCAGGTTAGAACGCCTATGAGCACACAAAGATATCAGCATGTCAGAGAGTTAGCTGTCTGCGTGAAACTACGATGAGACCGAATGCTATGGGCTGTCAAAGTTGTCGGTTAAAAAATCGATTATTATCACTTAATGTGTAGTTAAAAGACTCGAGTTTAGTCTATTTATATATCTATAAAGAAAGCGAATTTGGATTTGGTGGGTCCCTGAAGAGACAGTAAATTAACAAAGCACATTACGTTTGAAGTTAAAGACAGCTCTTGTCAACGCTATCGGCGCGTAGACGATGACAGTGCGTTTGGATTAAAATGCAAACAGATTCAGTGTCTATTCTCCTTTTGAACGGTCGACCTGAAAATTGGCGGCTGATGCGCGAACACTGATAACTACCACATGCTGTTATAAATTCTGATAGCCATTTTATCAAAATTTAACGATATTCCTTTAAAGGCCTTGTGATTACTCCAAGCGTGCTCCTAGCAAAAATGACTTCCTATTGCAGTTTTATACAGAAAGCCCGTTAACCGGATCGATTAAGCCGTAATAATGTTTGTATGAAAGGTAAGATTAATCGTACGAGAAGACCGCTTTGCATATCCCTGTTACAAATTGCAATTAACTCGTGTGATTTGCACATTACTTATATACAGTCTGGATATAATGGCGATAACAAGGGCTCCAAATATAAAAGGACTGAACTCAATGAAAACTCATTAAGAAGTAATGGCTGTAGAGATCCTACAGCCATGTGTACATGAATACCTCAACGCCTAATGTTGAAGTTTTCACCGTCCTAGCAACCAGTCGTGTCTTACGAACTGGAGCCTCTCAGGTTGCAACCGATTGGACAAGGAGTTGCGAACTAGTGGTAGGGCATTGCATTGGGCTTCGATGAATAGTGAGTCCGATCTCCAATCCCGTGCTTCTAAAACCTGGGATCAGATGTGGCTAGCTGACGACGGTCAATACATCAGAAAAGACCATCCCAGCCTCCCCGTTCTTATCGGTACTCCTTCCCGATCTCAAACACGATACGGGAAGTGAAAAGCTCACGACGCATGGAAGTCACGGTTGGCAGGGAATCAGGTATTGTGTGTCAGTCTCATCTAAACATAAAACAGGTGACATACTGAAAAAGGCTTCCGCAGAATACTGTCTCGACTGCTGCCCTTTTTTAATTTTCTCGGAAGTTAATGCGCAAACTTGAGACCAATGCAAACGAAACAAAACGTTAATGCCCTACGTGGATAACTGAACCAAAATACATCGATTTCTTAGAAAAACCCGCGTAATATTCACAATCTGCCAACAGGCGATGGGTAGTTTTCAGGTAATAAATGGTTTAGCACAGACTAGAGCTAAAAGCCCAGGCACGCATATTTCACCGACTTTGTGCAGCCGCGTGTGATATCTATGAGGGGATTGACTCAAGGGACTTCCACCGCCCTCTGCATATGCCCCCTCGCATAAAAAGGGCGACATTGAAGCTGAACTTCAGATACAACAAAGTTAAAATAAGAATTTTCGAGCTGAAATCCACCAGCACATGGACAAAGCCAGATCCAGCACTGGAGAGCAGAATTCCTCGCAAATGCGTCATGCTGCGACACAAGATCTGCCAAACACACATGTTGTGATTTTTTAACTAGTACCCGTGATGTTAGTGTGGAGGATCGTCCGTTGTTGACGGTTTGTTCATGTGGGATACCAAATTTAAGGCAAAACCGCAAGCTTCATACCTCTGGTTGAAGTTTCTCCTCCACCAATCCTCCACTTCCGGTTTCGCGCAAGTTATATTTGGGTTTAACTTCCCCTGTGGAAAGAGTGTCCCTATTTCGGCAGTTCTGTGGAAGAGAACGACCATGAACAACGTTAGAATATTTCCAAAGAATCAGGATAAAAATCGGTGACAGGAAAGTTCTACTTCTGTCATTCAGAGAGGCGAACTCTCAGTATAGCATGCGGCTGCTGTTTACTTCGTTTTTTTCTTTACGTTTAACTTCCAAATATCATACTGCCTTTGTTGGCCTGCTGCTGGCTTCAACGTTGATCACCTATCAAATTCGCAAATCCCTGTAAAACTCCCGGGGTTTAAAAACAACATATGAATTTTAATGATGGCTCAATTCTTGCTGTCTGATTTATCGTTGTTTGCAGGGTATGTTTGGGGGCTGTGAGCTAGTGCGAAGCACTAAATAATTCCTGGTCCGATACAGTCAAAACTAACTTCGATAAATCAAGCTCGTAATTCAATTATGTACTCTACACTAAACATTCAGACTGTGAACACAATATTTTGTTACCTAGACTGAATTTTCTAATCGATATTAAAGTTTTGTTTTTGTTTTCACAAGTTGTCCATCCGGACCGACTACTTATTTATCGAATAAGTAAAGTTTGTGGTTTCCAAAGGTTTTCTATTAAGCGACAATGTCAAAATCGAAAGTTTGAGAAGGCTAGTCTATTGCTGAAAGAAACTCTGCATCGATTTTCCTAATATTTATTGGGAAAGTTATAAACTATAGCAGCTCTACGACATATTTTAAATCACATTCCACTTTTATGGCTCAATGTGGCAATTTTCAGAAAACCAGTCAGTAGTTGATCTAAACAGGCCTAGGTGCATGCATATTCCATGTCTTTTAGTAATAACTCAAAGGTTAGGAAGTCGAGTGCATAAAATTAAAAACATCGTTTGGGCGGCTTACATATGATGAAGCTTCGTTATAAAGGCACTCAGTTCGCATGAAACAAAGGTTTTGGAGGACCTATCAAAGAACTGATCAATTTGATCCACTGTGAACTGGAGACTGTTTTGAAGAGAGGTTGAAAACATCCGGTAGTCCTCAGCAGATGTCTCATCATGCGGTCCTAGGTAAATTTCGCAAAGGTGGCTGCTGACACTATCCAACTCAAACATCAACTCCGTGATATATTTTTTGCATGGTATCAGTTTTGTGCTTTTCTTTAGTTTTCGTTTCCTCTCCTTTCTTTTGACTCTCTCTCTGATTTTTGTATTCACCTCTTGTACACTATTGCAGAGTTTTTCAAACTGGGGGTCTTTGGTTCTCGTCATCTGAAAATTGAAATTAGATTTTATATGAGAACATTTATCCCATCTTCGTGATAAAGTAACAGTTTTGACTGGAAGCGTTTTAAAGCAAAGTGCAATAAAAGAGTGCATGTATTAAGAGGATAAAACAAAGGTAATAAAATTAGTTGTGAGCTACAAGAAAAAGACTGAGTACTGTTAGGATTATTGCGGACTTTACTACGATCGGAGAGGCTGGTACTGAAGCTACTGACGACTCCGACTGAATTTTTAATGTCGTTACGCAAGCAAGAAACAATATCAGCATAAATAAAACTAATTTTTAATAGGAACGTCCCTTTCAAAACACCACATGACTTCATTCTGGAGAAGCAAGCGTTCATTCAGTTCGAAAAATATACTTCCTAGAAATGCTCAAGCCAGACTCTTGGACAGGAAAACGTAAAATGGTGTGCCCTATATTATGTTTTGGAGAATGGACTGTCTTAGGGTTCTTTAAGTCACAAAAAATCATATAAACGTTTAATGTGTTTCTAGGTTAAAAAGTGGTTGGGCGCAAAGATGTAAATACGCATCTGCACTGACGTCTTGATAACACATATGTATTGAATCATTAATTAAACACAAAAAAGTCAAACGGGAACATGACCAAACGCAGTATAGTTAAAATCGGCCCAGATAAGGCCTGAAGAATAATTGAAAACTTGAATTTGCGAAACCATCGGGTAACTCAGAAGAATTTGGGGCAATTTTGACTAATAAATGTATTAACAAGCAATATGTGAAATGCGTCACATATCCTGAGTAAGACCTCTGTAATTTAGATGTTCATTTGTTGCCTACAAAACGCCAGCATCGCTTTTAGACAGACTACTTGATCTGAGTACTAAACGTTTACTCCAACCTAACGTACTGTTTGCAAAGTTTAAGTTCCTAGATGAGACTAATACGTTATCTCAACGTTAGTACAACGATGTAAGTAAGTCCTCTATGTCTGAGGTCTACTTCATTAGACGGCTCATCATGTTAAAGTGCTCAATACGCACATTTCGAGGTTATTAAAACATATTTTTGTAGTGAGGTTTTTGATGATGAATACGTGAAACGCAACCAGCGTACGGGTCAAGCCTGTCTGTTTGGATTGACTTCTGTTAATATAGAAAAGGCTGTAGTAGGATGTAAGCGCACTATTGGTACAGTTTATTTAAGCTACACATGGAAACAATTTCGTGGTCGCTGGTTCACACAATCTCAGCCATTACGCATTCCTATAAAGTCGAATTAGGCAAATGGTAAAACCGCGTTTGCTATGATTAACACGTTTAAGTGCAAGAGGTTTGCGTTAGTATATGAGTTGGGTAGCAAAACTAACTACATACAAACGTTTCGGAAAGGGATGGTGTTTTGAGCTGTACTGCTCAGCTTCTTCGATTTTCTGCTTTAAATCATATTAGCAAATTTGACCTTTTATGTTTCTGCCTTAATCGAAAATGTTATTTCGAAACGGGGATTAGGTGTTTGAAGTAGTCATCGTCTACGTGTGTACACAGTCATACAACAAGAAGCAACATATTAATGCCACAACGGTATTAAGACATTTGAGACAAATCTGCAAACCACTTAGGACTATGGCATCACGCGCACACTTTCTCAATAATTATCACATAGAACTACGAAATGTATGTAAACTAAGTAACAATTTTTTTCGAATAAAAACATGATGTGTACTGCATGGTAGAAGTGACATTCAAAAGAAGTCTTCACCAGCATCTTTGCTTTTTATCATTTAGAATCACAGAGTCCGGTAGAGGTATGCTTGCGGACTATGATAAAATTAGTTTAAATATTGAATATGGTTCCAATATGCGAGTACTTAAAGAAAATGTTATTAACCTTTGTAAATGTTTGGTTGACGGACGCCTTTTATTCTGCTTCAAAAGCCTCCTGGAACTCAGGATCGGAATCTCTAAAGCTAATATTAATTTCAGTGATCGCAAGTGTTAATGACAGGTCGTTCTGAGATGTCATGACGGCGTCTCTGAACAATACTTACTACTGAGCGAATAACGTCAGAAATTATTCAAAGCAGGACGTAAAGGTCAGTCTCCAGGAAATGTATTTTTAGGGTCAGACCCGAAATGTTAGTGCAAATTCGAATATAAGACAATCAACTTTTGTGGAATAACTACATAATGCCCATTCGAAAAACAAGCAGTACTCAGAATAGTACCAAATCCATACTTTAAAGATATTTTACCGTATTCCTGTGGCTGTCCGTACTTTCGATTGCCTACTTGTGTCGCTGGCCTTCTGTCCGCGTCACGCTTTTGATGGATTCACTGTCTGCACCATACGACGCTTGTCACTCCCCTTTTGTAGACTTGAAGCCAATCAACGCAACTATTTCGCTGATTGGTTACAGGCGCACACATTAGATAAATGGGTGAAAACAAAAACTATGCGCACACATGGGACGCCGCCCTGGCGGACGTGACTTTTTAATAGACAGAACAGAGGCACACACAACACAGCAATACGAACAAGTGAGCGACAGCTTGTGGCGACTACTTACAGAGCCCCGGTACGCTCTTCACTCTGGTAAAGCTTGTCCAACTATCCTGTCTTCCCTGCCTATTGATTCGGGAGCCTTCGGGTTGTCGACCATTTCCGAGATTTTAGTTAACATCTGTGTCAGAAGTACGGCAAAATACGTTTACAATACTCGCTATGTTAGGATAAAGAAAATATGTCTTCGTTTACTGTTTGCATGAAAGATCTTTTAGAGCGTACCTGCCAGAACAAGCTCCGTCTCGTCGCCCCTTGCCATTATAGTTAGTCGGGACTATGATGATCCGAGACGGGGCTCTTTGTCACGGCTACGACGTGACAACCACGTTTTCTACACAGTCGGAAAAAAAGCTCAAGGAGGACTCTTATACCTTATTCGTTTCCTCACCTTACAGCCTCGATTGTGTATCCATGGGTGCAATTATTTTAAATATGGCATATCGCGGTACCCTTAAATGTCCAACGTAATCCCCTACGCATCAACGAAGGTGAAATAACGAAGATCGCCACGCCTAGCCACACCCGTTAGGCTCGGCCGAGTACTGCTGGAATGTAATTGTACAAGCGGACAACCAAAGACGCGACATAAGAGAGCGGTCAGGCAACAGGCCAAAAAGACGGTTAATTAGGTATGCTTAAATGAAAAAAAAACTGCGAGAAAAATGTGTACGACGATGACGTTTTCATGAATATATTTATAGGAACACGTGTGACGCCGCCAAATACGTAGCCTATCCACTCCTAGAAAGGAAGACAATTGTCTTTAAAGATCTAGCATTTTCGAATTAAAGGCAACTGAGAATGAGTGGAGTGAGTAAACTATAAATACGCACGGATTCGGCGGGTTAAAGTCAATGAAGGGTCATTTCCGCCACTTAACACGTCCAATTATCTTACAGAAGGATCTGCGATGATTTCATCCAATCACATTAAATGGGTAAAACCTTGCGAGGTTATTTTCATTTAATGTGCATTTAGTGCGCATACACACTGAAGGTTCCCTTATAAGCATGTTATTTGACAGTCATCCCTTAAGTTGTTGGAGCCCACGTTCTGCAACAACATTTGCTCTCGTTAAAACGTGAGCGAATTTGGAACATTCTACCCGAGCAGCGTCTGTCGGATGCCAGAATTTTCCTTATTCACAATCGGTCTGCTTTGCACATATGTAAGAAAAAGACATTCACATATATGTTAACTGTCTAAAATTGTACTACTCTGGCTTATTTTTCTGCATTGGTCATTTTCCGAGATGACTCTTTTATTTACATGGATGCTTGTTCTATTCTACAACCAAAGTATTACTACTAGCAGTAACTGCAGTATATGTTGCATTTTCAAATAACCACTAACAAAAAATATAAATACAGAAGAAGACAAAAAGTTTAATGTTATATTTTAACATGAAGATATGAATAAAAAATACCCCTTAAATGATAATGTGCATTCAAGCCGGGAGTGGGTTTGAGTAGGAAGAATCGAGGTAAAAATGTATCATGAACATAAACTAGCTACTTAGGTTCACTCAGTAGCCATATCAAGCGAATGTATCCGTGGCAGGTTGCATCTGAAAACATTAGTCTCGCATGCCAGCTCATCCTCCCTGTCCTGCTCGAAAATGCATTTATAAGCTCCTGTCAATGATCCCTGATCTCTAAGGGCACTATCCAGGCAAGAACATGAGATCAGGATAGCTACCCAAGTTACTGGAAATTTTAGAGCTTGGTTAAAAAGTTTTACAGAGTTACGGTGTTACAGTCACACTGAGCTAGATGGAGAGGTGATAACGTAGTCAATTTCACAATTAACTATGTTGCGGAACAGTGTTTTACTCTTATGGAGAAGAAAAGTTTGTAAGAATGCCATTCGCACCACTGGAAAAATCTATTGTGCTTCACAACTCGGTAAGGCATTTGGTGTCTGCTCAACAGCATTTATAGTAGGACTAACTAAATGTGCTGTCTAGTTTCCTCTTATTAAGACAGGTAGACTTGCGGTAAAAACACAACTCAGTACGGAGCCAAAACAATCGTAAACAAGTGCACGATGCTGCCCTATAAAGAGCATGATTACTCGGTCGCCAATAGGCTAATACGTCGTATTTAAATTTTAGGCGATTATTGTACAGAGCCTTTTTAACTTACCTCCGGTCATGTTTGCCCTGGGATTACGGGAACAGTTGTTACGTAAAACTGATGTTCGGAGTTCAACTTGGTTAAGAAAACTACAGAAGGTCGGCTTATCTATTGCATGTTTGGAAGGTTGTGCTTGATCGGATAGGCGAGTGTCAGCTGGTACCTTTTACCGCTGCCTCCCCCTCCCGGGAGAATTCATAATCCTATTTTTGCCCCACCAAGTGCCGCTAATCCAGCAATAGGAAGTGTCCGAATTTTCTAGTTCTCGGCATTCTAAAGTTCTTCCAGGATATTCTCGTCGTCTGTGTCTATGTTATCTAAACTAAGCTATTAATGGTAGTTGACGTTAATGTACTAGCCTCTTGACTCCAATAGCCTGATGCGCTGCCGATGTCAGACCGGCTCCTGGCACGTATTTATCGGACTGGACCGATTCAATGCAAGGTCTACACATTATTTTGATGATATGGCTACTGATTTAATCTAAGTAGCTGGTTATCTTCGTGATCCCTTTTTACCGCGACTATTCTTTTTAGTCAAACCTGCCGGGAGTCTGTAGTGAACGTTATGTTCAAACTTGTGTCATTTACATCAAGGTCGTAGAGTGAAAAGCTCCTTAAACACAGACAATTCTACTACATAATCAGTTGCCTGAATACGTCAAAAAACCGTTACTTTATTTAGAGACTGAGACAGCCTTTCATAAGCTCCCAGTGCGTATTTGAAAAATGGCGTTTTACAACAGTTACCCTGTAAATATTCACGTCGGTTGCCTGGGTAAGACGAACGCAAGTTTGCGGTACTGGCGCGACCTTTGCTTTAGATACAGCAGATTCTCAGCGAAAATATCCAAGCCTGTATTTCAGTGACTCATTAGCGTACGAGGACATTATTTCAATAGGGAGTCCTTTGCGCGCTCCAATGTCCCTTCGCGAGAATGCGTTTCGTCAGATGTCCGACTGAATTATCTTCCCCCCTGGCCGAAATGTTTGAGCACTCCGACTGCCCGTTCCAGCCAATTAGAGAAGTCTTAGAGGTTAAAGACCCACTCACGGTTTCCTCCAACTATGCCGAAAGTGGTCTGGAGGAAACAACTTAATTTCAGTCAGCCATTTTTCAAGCGTCTGCGCGCATTACATCCCCTTGCTTTCATCGCACATTTTGACGATGGTTTAAGCGATGAAATCGTAGGAACACCAATGTTCTTCTGCTTGCCAAATTCTAACAGGTATTCTACTTCGAAAATGCGTAAATGCATCAACTTTCTCACTTTCGTATGATGTCTTGGGCAATAAATTACCCCCCCCCCCCTAAAAGATTTAGTTAACTGGCATATCAGATGCTTAGTTCGTTTATGTTGTCTCGGTTTATGCCCCTGTCCGCGTTAGATCGGATAATTCTCCAAACCTCAACTTCATTAAAATCGACACGGTTCTGCAAACTGTTGCATTGATACGGTGTTTGGTGCAGACTGGGAAGAGTAACGGTCCAAGGACTGAGCCTTATGGGAATAGGATCGTACCTAAAGGGAGGTTAAGGCTGATTTATAGGCAAAAAAGCACATACCTTGTGAGTCCTTTGTTGAAAACTGCAATCAATGTTTGTAGAATACATCTTATCCTAGACATAGCAAGTTAATGCTTAACATGTTTCTAAGGAACACTGTTAGGGTTTTTACGCAATCTGTCTGGATATTGGCGACTTAACATTCTTGCTTCACTGCAAGAGTCTCCTGCCCTGTCAAGAGCGCCAGAAAGAAGAGGCAGAACTTCTCCTTTTTATTCTCAATGAACGACTCGGCTCATTTCTCAAGTATTATTTCCATTGCCAGTGGTGCAAGAGGTCCGTCTGCCAACTACTTTAACAATTTTGCAAGTTAACTGTATTAGTCTGATGGTTTTGTTTCTTCAAGCCCCTATAGTTCTTTTCTCATGACATGTGCAGAGAAAGGTGTGGGTTCTACCGCTTTCTCGGCCTTTTGAATAGGACTGTTGAGATTTTTAAACCCAGTCACTTTAGATAATACAGAAACAAAGAATTGGCACAGAGTTAAGCATTATCGTTATTCACAATAATTTCTACGCCACTGCAACCTTCCTCTACTGCGACTGGTTCCCTAAGTTTCAACCAGCTGTTAATGTGATACAATAAAATTTTGGGCTTCTCTTAAGCTGACTGGATAATTTTAAATTCTCCGTTCGTCCTTGCCTGACGAATCTGTTTTCTAACAGCATTTCTCGGCTGACGACATTTTTGAAGATGTCGCTATGTTCCACTTTCCACGATCTTATTTAGAATACACATTGGCTGTTAACGTACTTTTGTTAACCAGGCCGGCACACTAATCATTTCTAGTAAATGCATTTGTTGAAAACAGTGAACCAGATCCAATGCGATCGTTTTTTAGCTAACTACAGCCGACCTTAATCCTTAGCCTCTGGAGCTCTTGTAAGCACTCTGTCCCGGCTCACTGGCACCAGCTACTTCCTCATAATGTTGAGGTCTGCCTTCCATACATTTACTTGGCTACCCTTTTTGTTAATGATGAGAGCAGAGCGAGTAATCTCATGGGAACGTAGTAAGTCATTCTTCACAAGAGGGGTATTGAAATATAATTTTCTACTTCATATAGGTCTTTCATGAATAACAGACCCAAGGAATTGGCTTTTCCGTCCGTCTAAATTGTGAGACGCTTTACATTATGAATGGGAAGGTCTGGGAGGAACCAAGTGCACCACCGCCTGTCAGAGTTCTTTGTCACCGCAGACTTACTGAATCTCACGGAAAGTGGAAAATTCTAGGGACTAGCCACTCATTTACCCCAGTGGAGTAGCGACTCATCAGCTGGACTCTTTGTCTGACGTCCTTCCATATCCAGACGAATTTACTTCAAAGGCGATTATTCTACTCTCGTTCAAATGCCGGACGTCTTGTCTCCATCACTACACTATCTTTTTCACGTCATCGAAACTGAACTGTTGTAAATATCTCCGCATGAGCGATTTCCGTTTTAAACTACGTTTCTGGTCAGACAACAACATCGGAGTTTCTTAATAAAAAAAGCGTCTTGGGCTCGTTGATTATGACAAGGAAATTTTGGATATTGGTATTTGTAGAGCTAATTTTGACTAGACCACCTCTACCGCACAAACGTCTATCTGTTTCAGAAGACTCAACATATAACGCATTCGTCAGAGATTCAGGCAGAATGGTGTCAGTCACGCCGAAACTTTAAGTGTTTTTGAATGTCTGCAGACAAATAACCAGATAACTAGTATTCGGTATTCTTGACATTGTATCCACGAGGCCAGATTGGCTAAGAAGTTTGATTTTATCTCCTTGAACTTTTCTTGCAACGCCAGCGAAAAATTATGTTGGAGAAAACTTTGAAGGCACGTCATCTTCTTAGCAGCAGCTTCGACTCTTCTTCATTCCGGAGGACAAATCACAATGGTCTTAGCCGCTCTGATGCATTTTTCGAGTATTTTACTCTAACCTACCTGAAGGCCTTCCAGGCATCGGCGTCTCCGTCTGTGCCTAAAGGAGATATAAAATTTCGTTGGAACAATTCAATATCGTGGCATATTCAGCCATTTAAGTAGTTGGAAGCAGACGCAGGCACGGCAAACATAAATATTTACTTACTGCAATCTACTAGTGGCTACTGCTACTTACTCTTTATGTAAAGTGGCCATTTAATGCCTATTCTTGACATCGGTATCCTTCTACTTAGGGACGTTTGTTAGATGGTAGTTGGTAGCCCTCCCGGTAACGAAAACTCCCAGCTACCTGTCTTACGGGACCGGTGGTAATAGGGGATATGCGGCTGAGGCAGATGAGTGGAGGCGTAAATGGCGCTTGTAGGGTATGCCTGGAATTGACGTTCCTGGCAAACTGGAAGCCTACTTTAAATAAGGTAAAAAATGCAAGGAGGTTATAGAAATATGCATGGATAATTAGTACGGTATGCGGAATAAATGCATCCGTGCCCCAGATTGGAAAGAATAGCAAGTGAATGCGAACAATCAATAGGAAGAAAACAGTGTGTCTTAAGGTCATTCCGAAGTATGTGCGATAGTACTCTAACCGCCAGAATGGACATGATAAAACGAGAGTCAAGCAGCGGCACGCAGGACGGCATAAAGCAAGCAGGACAAGACTTAAATGCGAAAAATATGTTTGGGCGAAAGAGAAAATCTGCAAATAATAATGTATTGTCACTGTGGCCACATCTAGGATTAAAACGATGGCAGTAGTTGTTTCCTATACGTGAATGGTGTACTATACAATGTAAAGAGGAAGTAGCACTCTGTAGATGAAGTTACAATTTGTTCTGCTTGCAGAGCCCAGTCTCTTAGAAGGCGAAGGAAAGCAGGACCGCAAGTGGACAGGCCGACAAATTATTCGCGGATCCTGGAAATAATCCAGTCGTCCTACCTAGTGCAGTATCTCCAGCAGAAAGGACTACTGACCTGTAGGGTCTTATGTAAATGTCGAAAGGTCATGCCCTTACAAATACTGCGACAGTACACGGATGGTTATGCCTTCAGGTTACATCTGGGTACTGTGGTATGCAGCCTAGGATAGTACCTCTAAAATGAATCAGATAAAGGTAACACAGTGCGCGCGTGCAATTAGAAGCATTATTAGAAGCATGATGAATCATTAACCGCCTAGAATAAATCTTTCGTCCTTTACTAAAGATTTCCCTGTATGAGTGCAATACAATGAGTCTATATTGACATTTTTGCAGCACCTCGTTCTCGGGGCGGTTAAAGTGAAGAAGAAAGTCATCCTGACAGGGCTTCTGCGCGTGCACACCCAGACATAATGAGAACGTAATCACAGAGCTTGAAATCGAGCCAGTAAGTACTATTGTAGAATCAGTGGGCAGGGCTACCAACTACCATCCTACCGGGACATTTCTCACGGGATGGCTAACGAAGCATTTTGCGCTTACCAAATTGTCTTCGCTTTGTCTCACATCCTTTGGCATTACTGCTTTTCCCTGTCTTTTGCTGAGGCTTATTTCCCCCACCCCCTAACATTGCGACCTACGTCTTGGTTTTGGGTGGTCCGGGACGTCTCTGGGTCCCTGAGGTCCCACCTAGTCATTATATGTGACGCTCGTTTCCTACTTTGCAAAACATTGCTGATGCCTTCATTTTTCCTTATGCAGATCTGGCAGTCCCCGCTAAGCCAACCCGCCTAGAGGAAAATCCACTAATTCTGCAATAGCCACGTGTGAAACTAAATGCATGATGTGGCAGCCACAGCTAAATGATAAATATATAGGGGACGGAAAATTGTATCCTACTTTTGCAAAAACCTAAGGTATTCGACTGTAGTGAACTACGCAGATACGCTGCGTTTGTCATCAGCGTTAAGTACTATTGGGTAAGCCTTGTTTACTCTTCCCATCATTTTCATCTGTGTTTCTTATGCCGTCAATGTTTTCTCTCCGCGTTGACGACGAAAATGTTTATCACATTTTTAATAATTTGTGAATGAGTCCCAAACTGGACAGAATAACTTATCGCTTGTATGTTTTGAAGGCTCCGGAGAACGGAGGGGTTCGAAAAAACTTTGTTTTACGCCAAACATTTGTTGTAAATTAATAAGGATGGTATTGTTGGGTGGAATCGTACTTTTGAAGTTGACAGATTGAAATCTGTAAGAAATTACTTTCCATTAGGGTTGAAAATTCGGAACGTACTCCATAACCAAATATATGAAAGGCTGCGTAACTCACTTTACACTAAAGAATAACATTCACCTACATCTTTATACAGTAACTGGGCTGGCATGAAGACGGAACAGGGGCAGTAGTGACGAAAAAGTAGGAAGTTAGCAAGAACTGATTAAAATAAAAAAAATACGATCCTAAAGTCAGATTTGAATGCCCATAAATAGAGACATGGTCCAGGTAGTTTTTTTATCGGCGTTCCAAAAGTCATCAGATCTGTGCAACACCAGCAACTGATTTCTAAACGTGAGGTGATTAGTGAGAAAAACCAAGTTGTCTTAGCTAATCTAAAGAATCGCCACTAGTAGATTCCAGCTTTTTGGAACATGCTAGAGCAAACTTATTTCTGTGGATGTCTAATTATCGGCTTTCCAGAGTTCAGCGCTGGAGTCTAGATTATTACTAATGTACGCATACGACTGTATAGGCACCCAAACAACAGTGTTTATAAAACATATAAAAACATTGGATGTCACATCTATTGACGCTAAAGAAGGAAGGAAGTAGACCAACCCAAGTTAGGTCGATGCACAATAAAGATTTCGACTTCTGCGATTTACCTTAAGTAAATGTACTTTCAGCCGTATCCGCCACTAGCAGATAAAACTTTCTCAATTAGGCAGATTTCCAGAACATGAAATTCAATGAGAACCACGGTTTCTTAGTAGCGTGAATCAGAAAGCAGTCCGGGCACTGTTCAAAACAGAGATAGAACTCCAGTTTTCATATTGCTCAACATGAGAGGATCTCTCCTTGATAATGAAGATGAAATCTTCTCTGAGATGTTTTAAACTCTCTTGAGGCCGCACACCGAGTACGCATCTCAAGCCTAGTGCCACCAAACACTTCAAAATTACAAATGCTCTCTAAAATTTCAAGAGAAATGCCGCCAGATAATAAGTGTTCAAAGCTCACTACCGTATGAAAACCGCCCACCCAACCTAAACACCTTCGATTAGGCTGCCCTAACACCTTCCAAATCTCAATCCATGCCATCTTCACCAGACATGGCAGAGGACGAATGGTTCACAATCCTCAGTAATGCTGCAAAACTTTAAAGAAACATAGAGCATTCTCGACTATATTGTGGCGGTCAAAAGGCAGTAAATTCACTTAAAAAGAATGGAGACATCATAATTCTTCTTGCCGACAAAGGAAGATGCACTAATATTTTGACTAGGACGGAGTAAATGGGGAAGATTACGTCAGTGTTACGGGACAACTTGATTTATATGTCACTAAATGCCGACCCTAAATGGTCACGAACTTGTTGCTGACGGCCATTCGGCCATGTTCTGCGTCAGTATTCAAAACTCCGTAGCCTGAAGATAATGTACCTATGCAGCAAGCCGCCCATGTAGAAAGTTCTAGAATACTCGACAGAAGGCGGCCGTCTTGTAGAAAGCTCTAGAAGGCGCGCCTTTAGCTCCTATAGGGGCATGCGCCCAATTCCCTCGTATTTATAATTCAGGCACGTAGCCGTAATTTGGCTCCTTATAACAATTATACTCATGACAAATCAACATAAACATAAATTAATTAGAACCTTTCCAGCTTGAATTTGTCTAACGTTTTCCCTGAAAAATACTTCCAACCAACCCCCTTGGCAGATTCAATTGCGTCTTCGGAAGTACGTATTAATAAGTAATAAATACGGCCGAAAAGTAGCCTGCACACACCGGGACGTGCCATCTTCCTTCGAACAGCAGGACCTCTCTCTCCCCGGCCAGGGCTGCCCCTTCAGTCTTGGACAATCTCCGGCCGAATTATATTATTATTGTACCTTGGTTTCCTTCTCCGTGGTGTTCAGTGAACACAGGTGCTTTATTACATTAACTACTAGGCACTGTCTTGTCCTGTTGGACCTCGTTGACTGTCAACTTTCGTCAGACGGAAACGTTACACCCAGACGCACTGATCTGCAGCCACTCGACCGACTTCATCTCGGACGCACGTACGTTCACAAAGTCGCAGCTGCCATGCGCCACTTGAACGCCCCAGCCCTCTGCAACATAAGCCACTGGGGCACCACTCCTCGATAGGTGCAACACACACCGACCGGAGACCTCCTGAGCTTTGTCCACGAGCTTACAATGGCGACAGCTACCGCCTTCTTGAGGACTCTCAGGCATGACTGTATGCAGTCAACAAAGACTTCTTTAACACGACAATAATGGTAATAGGGGTTTTGTTGGTAGGTTAAACGAAACTAAATAATACCTCCTTCCGGGGGCAAAAGTAAAAATATACAATCGAGCTACTGGCTGATTTAAACACGCCGGTGAAGCCTAAGACGCGGGCGCGCAGCCCCAAACACTGGAAATTAGGAGCCGTAAATGGGCGGAACGGAAGAAATCCAAGGGCACTGGTTAATTGTTCCAGACGAACTGATCTTTTCACGTAGAAATCAGTCGTATCGGGAGAAAGTGTGAAGAATACATCGTCAGGCCCGAATCACCTCATGGCCTCAACTGAAGATATAATCGAGTCTAATAACGCTGGCGAACCAACCCTCACTCAGACTATTTCCAAAGCTTAATTTTAACCCTAATCCTTAAGCATAACCACTAGTCCTAACCATGACCTCTTCCTTTAAACCATAAATTTTGTCCTAACCTGGACCTTTAGCCCTAACCCATAACCCCCTGGCAAGAAACCAAGCGCTAACCCTCATTGTGACACTTTCAGGTAACGTGACGGAGAATGAGCGGGAGGTAAGAAGGTAAACTAGGCCTACCCAAATTAAATAAGAAGATTTTTAATAGAAAAAAAGACCAGATGGGACCACATGCACACACTTGTTAGTCGCACTTGAATATACATAAAAATATCTAACTAACGCTTCCACGTTAGGGTAAAGAACAATATTTATGTATATAAAGCGTTCCAGACCGAACAAGATATGAAAAGCAGCCAACCATATGGCTTTCCCCTAACGGGCGGGCCAGGCTGTTACCAAAATGTTGACAGTTCGATCGCGGCGAATGACAATGCTCAGCGTGTGTACCACCGACTGGGCGCGTCACTGGTGATTTAAGCGTGAAATATTTTAGTGGGACAGACTTGTGCATCGCCTATCGCACTCCCTACTCCCTCACCTACCAGACTTCGATGGCTTGACTCAGACGACTGGAAATGGGTGCGTACACGCCAAAATGCTAGTAACTCCCTCTAGCCGTGTAGCCGCTCTTTTCAAAGACGTCAACGGTGCATTGAAAAATAGTCACAATATAACTGGCGATGACGGATAGACTGTCAGCGAAGTACTGACCTTCTGGTGCCTGGCTGATGCCCCTCTCCGCTGGGGCACTACTCCTCGATAGGTGCGACACACACCGACCGGAGACCTCCTGAGCCTTGTCCTCCAGCTTACAAAAGCGGCTGCCACCGCCATCTTGAGGACTCTCTGGCATGACTGGATGCAGTCAACACCAGCCCTGGCTTCCCCAGCGGCCATTGCGCCGCTGGGAATATACAATGTTAGGGCTGGTGCGGCTGCTGGTTGGGCTCGAGAGAGAGTCCATAAGGCACAACGGAACGAGTGAGTTCCGTATGGACGATCGTTGAGCGCCCCCTAACATTGTTTATTCCCGATTGAAAACCGACAAGGCAACGGGCTCGTGGCCCGGTGAGTAGAGGCGTTAACTTCTAAACCAACAAGTCGCGAGTTCGAGGCCCGGGTGTTCCACACTTCGGTCTTAGGTATGGCTGGCTGACGACGGCTAATAAGCCAGAAATGGCCATTCCAATCTCCCTTTTCTTTGTCGGCAATACCATTCAGACTACACACTCTTCGCCTAGACGTTACAAACCCACAGATCGAAAAAGTATTTAAAATTCTCGCAAGAAATTAATTTCCGGAGAGGTAGCCAAATCGCTGAAACAAGATAAACCAACGATTGCATAAGATACGGACTCCGCAAGTTTCAAATGCTTGGCATTTCACTGCGACTGATAGTCTCCTTAATCGATGCGCCAAATTATATGATTCCTAAGTGATTGTCTCACCAACTGCCCATCAAGGAAGGGCACGAGTTCCTGATTGCAATGCATTCAGAAGAGGCATGCATCAATAGGCATCTCGATTTAGATGATACACGCAAAATTCTCAGGGTCAGGTGGAAGCCCGCACAGTCAATAATGACCGGGCGAAATGATAAGAATTAGCGTTGCAATTTGCCTGGCACGAACTGTTAAATATCGTCGGTTCTTTTCTGTAAATGCAATTGCTATTTGGAATAAACTGCCCAAGAATGAAAAAAATCTGCAAAATTATCCTTTACTTAAGAGAACTATTACTCGATTGTTGCACTCAGAAAAGTTCCCACAAATTTTGGGTGCTGAATCCACTGATCGACTGTACCGTAGCGATGGCATTTGTGGTCTCCAAACAGTATGGCCGGTCTCACCAGGGTCATTTTCTTTGGCCAACAGCGACAGCTGTTCTTTGGAACTTCTGTTTGGACTGTCCCCAACTTCATGAAAGGAATTGGCGTCTGTTAATCTCCGATACCGTGCAACCTCTCCCTTCTTGACGGTCGAGAGTTTGTGTTCAGCAGATTTTTTTTTCTCCTGAACCATGCAAACCATAAAAACCACCATCAACATTATTTTTATTCTTTTTAATCAGGAGTTTTTTTCGCTGCTGGCCGGATATGTGTTTAACGCCATATTGACAATGCCTGTAAACTGACATTAAATACAATTCAATTCAGTTCAATTCAAATAGTGGCAAGGGGACCAGGACCAATGCTGTAAAAGAGGGTGATAGGAGAGGAAAGGGTAGGATAGCTTCCCAAAAGGAGTAGAATAGTGGACAAGGTGCCTGTGGAGAGCGCAAACGACGTGCATAAGGATTCTTTGGCAAATGCATTGTTTTCCAAATGTTTAACATTACCCTCTTGAGTTATCCAAAGTTGAACGCCGTGATTGAGTCCCAGAGTACAGCCCTGACTGCAATAAAAATGACGTCAGTAGTTGTTTCTGTTATGTATGCAACACAGAAGGTTAATTAGAAATAGGACGTGTACTGAGTACGATAGACAGCACAAGTAAGGGTGCTTGTGGAAACGGCCGGGTATATGGCGAGGGGGTCTGTTATAGGCCGATGGATGGCCAATCAGCACAAAGAAGGTGTGAACAGGGGTCATGACCTTGATCGGTCGCTTGTCATGCGTTTGTGGCATGATGTCCTGACGGCCCGGGCAGGATACGCTACATCCCTCCACCCTAAATTGTAGAGCATGAGGTAAACGGTAGGGGGAACAGTAAAGGTAATATTGGACAGTTAAACAATGTTCTAATATGATTCGTCCTGAAAGCGTTGGACAGGTTTGCGGATTCGGGTCGATTTTCTCAGGCCGGTATTTTTTACCTCTGCTCCGCTTTGTGCAGTCACTGACTCCTCTGTCCCTACGCTAGTGCTGGCCGAAGTGGAAGGAAGAGGAGGAGGGGGAGGAGGAGGAGGTGGAGGTGGAGGTGGAGGTGGAGGTGGAGGT
>CACRXP010000257.1:659842-750557 GCA_902702965.1 Spirometra erinaceieuropaei
GGAGGAGGAGGAACATACGCCCCGGTCGGTGGCGTAGTGCTCTGTGTAGGCAGTAGGTGTTCAGTCCTCGGGATGTCAGGATCCATATCAAGGGGTGCTGGCAGTTCGAACTTTCCTAATTCTCCACTTACTGTGTCCGTTCGGCTGCGAACTCAATCCAGATGTCGACGCACAATTTTCTCATCTTCTAACTCTAATTCCGCTATTTGCGCTTTACGGAAGTGGTAGCATACCAACGGGCTGCACCGCTGTTACGTTAGAACGAAGCAATCTCCACACTGGCTCCTGGTATGTGACAATTGGGCTACGTGAAAACTGAGTGACTGCTCGACTATCGTCATCGACACGTGTAAAAGGCATTACGCGAGGACCCACGGCAAAATAGCCACTGCAGCCAATCTTGTTACAAATAAGTCGACATGCTCCCACAGGTGACATGAGCATGTGGAGGGTAGAGAGGACGGGACCCAAACTGTGGTTCACCCCCTCATGACAACACAGAATATTAATCACTATACTTGAATTAACACGATTTACGCTATCACAACGTCCTGAGAGTTATGGTTTACAAATTTGCCGACTGATGGCATAACCCGACACTGCCCTGACATGAAATTCAGACTGCCATAGCATCTGTAACGTGCGTGAGCTTTTCACCAGCACCTGATGCAGGTGTGGAATGCGTAGGGAGGTTGCTAAAATCTGATAACCACGAATGCCACACACTCATCTTCAGTAATTCTGACTATTTTGCGTTCGGAACATGGTAGGTGTGGAAGAACGGGCGAGGTAGATGCGCAGAAAGTATTCTTCACTATGAATAAAATCACGTATAAATCACCACTATGTGTCAGGAACAGTAGTAGTTATGTCGCTTACAGGGATTGAACAATGGGTAAACGACGTAAGTTCAACTTAGTCATTTCCCAGTTGATAGCCCATAAAAGGGGGTTGGTCAAGGGTCCTTAAGTGCCCGTATCCAGAGCGAATTTGAAACTTTTAATATGATGGCAATAGGGAAGGAGTCCAACTCCCATTTTAAGAGCCGAGTTTTAATACCTCTGGAAATACTATGAACAAGGGATACTATTGTTGGCATTGCGAATACCTAGGAATGATTTCCGTTCTGGCTTAGTACTCAGTGGCAACGCCAGCAAAGGTGTGAAGAACTGGTGTGGACGCTATTTTGGCAAACAGTCCAAATAATCGAGCTCTCAACCTTGCTGAGAAGTCGAATAAACCGTTAAGACTGACGACTCAAAAGGAATGTTAGCAAGCGGCATGCCACGGTAGTTGTCATCAATCAAGTTGGGATTGCGTAAAAACACTATTGGCTGTTTCGTTTTGGAGCACCGGGCGGTTTAAAGGCAGCATCTGACAATTTCTATCGACAGAGACAATGGACACTGCAATGATCATTTCAACTATAACTCGGCTAGATCGGCGAACTCTACTACCACATGACGTGGAATACCCCGAATAGCAACAAACAGAGCGTGCGTGTGTTTGGCTGAAGTAGTTGAACATTGAACTTAATGGCCAATTACACCCGAGTTAAAATCCGAGATCCTCCCGGTTAGCGTTGTATAGATGATAAGCCGACGACAGTAAATAAGCCGAACGCTGTAATTCCACTCACTGCTGCTCTCAGTGGTGAATCCTTTTGATTAGCACTTGCCTATAATTTGCGTTTTTTGACAAATGCCTCACATTCAAAGACCCGTCGGATATACCTTAAGGAGGATACACCAGCGTTCTCCAGTCCAGACTAACACGTAGGTCAAACATTTGCCGCCACGTTGTAGATACGTCGGGACAAACTTGAGTCACGGCATTTGCTAATCGGGCAGCGCAGAGTCCGAGCTAGCCACACAAGGGAGGATGATGTGGCAAACCTAGGCGTAGGTCTTTACGCCAAGCCAACCATTGCGTCCAATCATATCATCCTTCTATTGACGGACTCGGAGGCGAGACATGGGAATAAGGGTCACCCGTATTGCAGGTGGATATGAGTCAAATTCCAGGAGGAGTAGCTATCCTCGTGTCCTAGGCCTAGCCCTAATACTAACCTCAACTCTAATCTCCCTGGACCTTAGTGCAAGGGCACCTGTGTTGCCGGAGAGGGAGACAAGGATTAAGTATATGCGCGGGCCCATATCCTCATGTCCCACCGACTATGACAATGGACTGGCGCATGACAAAGGGAAGGGAGAGTGCGGAAAAGCAGAAGTCTGCTCTCTCTTCAAGTAGAGAGTTGGAAGAAGACACAATTTGACATCAAATAAGTGCAAATAAGAAAAGTTTGAATCTAGATGGCTACCTAAAATAAATGTAAAAATTTCATACTGCTGAGATAGTCGTTTCTACAGAGTGGGGTGTTTTACAGGCCGCGAAAATTAAGCTCATTCATAATTCGTCATTCTGGCGCGACTGAAATATCTGTGGATAATGCTGCATGATAATTAGTCTTACAAACCTACCTTAGGTATATTGTCAAATCAAAAAAATATTCCGAAATTCCGGCTTAAATTTCAGGCCTTGCCATCGGAGTAGGGGAGATGAGGGAAGAGGGAGTGCGATAGGTACTACGAAAGTCTGCCACACCACAAACTTAGGTCTCCTTCTGTGACGCACTTACCGTTGTTTGTGCGTCTTTTGCTACTTTTATCCAAGACATCTCCGACTAAGCCCTTATTTACTTCTCCACATATTCTAGACGAATAGCGATCGATTAGTATTATAACTATAACCAATTACTTCATATTGACAAAGTTGAGAGATCCGGGTTGATAATTTGAAGAAAAAGATGGACTCACCGCAACGGGTTTATTTGGATGCTGACGTTTCGAAGAGTTTGATCGACTCTCCATTGTCAAAATGTAAAATGCACCTAAACGACCAGAAATCCCAAGTGGCTCTAAGATCGTTGAGCTCAGGACAAGACAATCACACCGGACTTAAGAAGGTCACACGGAGACAGCCCGACGGCGAGTTTACTTGGTGAGGAAGAAGAAGAACGGCCAGGCCGACCACCCGACACTGGTTCAATCACCTCCCCCCGACGGAGTGGTGGCTCACATAGCACGCAGACATGAAATAATCCAGCCCTTAATACAAATCAAACTGACAAAAACCAGCATTGGTTTTGGCAGGCAGAGTAGGCAAAAATGTAAAGTATCATGGCAGGCCAACTGTCCAGAGTGATTTTCTGGGGCCCAAGATGGGCTACAAGTAGCGGCCAAGGTACCCGAAGGCAGGATGAATCAGCACTGCAGGATTATGCGCGAGTATTCGCAGCTTATTGACCTACCTTCCTGGGAGGTGTCGATATCCTTTCAGCAGTTCTTCAGCGTACTCAAATGTGGTTCCACGAAAGAAACCCGGATGAGCGGTAAGCCCAGACCAGACTTCATACAACTTATGCCAGGGCCCGAAAAGCCTGAAGCAAGAAGGAGACAGCGGTACAGTAAAAAGAGTAACAGATTGCACCAAAAACGTCAGCGTCATTGAAGGAGTGATTTGATTAAATCAAGACAGCCGCCTGGTAGTGAGTGTGTGATGAATCATCTGGAGACAAGACACGACGGGGAGGGACAGACGAGAGAGTGAAAAGATGCGCCGAAGTACCAAATACAGTAACCTATCCTTGGCAATAAGCCATTAAGTTGGGTGGGTAAGCACACAGTGACAACGACCTTCAGAAGATGAGAATTATATTTAGAACACAGAGAGGGTTTTTCCACGAAAACGCACACATGGCTCGTAATTTAACAGTGCGAGTGCGTAATAGGTCCCGAACAGCAGGTGGACTAAACGGCAAACGACACGCCAATATAGGAAATTCAGCAATTAGGGAAGAGTGACGCGAGTTCGAAAGCCGGGCAGCCGTATTCAGTTGGGATACAAGTGGCTGGTAACAGCAGCTAAAATAAGTCATTCCACTGTGTTCCTCGTGCTTATCGATAGTTCTCGGCTGTCTGAGTTAATTGAGCAAAAGTGTAGTGTGACACATCAACGTAACAAATAGGAGGTTTCTGTAAGAAACTTTCGTATAATCTGAGGGTAAACACGAAATGCCGAAAATGTTATCTTGGGTATGCAAGGTCGAGCAGAGGATTGGCTAATTGATGAGCTGCAAGTATAGAATAGACTATCGACAAGTACTACAGGCAAATAAGGGTGAACAAACGAAAATGCGAGTTCCAGGAACTAGTTGCTGAGAAGTAAAAGCGATCGCTGGAGAAGAGCTTAATTCGCCTGTCATTCCGGATTCACGCCATCATCTGTTACTGCCTCTGATGATGTGTTCGAGCGTGGGACCGAAACGTCCGGTGAATAAAGTCCTCGTTCCAGCGATTGCTTCTACGTCTTATGAAACGGGAGACTATAATGGTCATTTCTGGCTTATCTACCGTCGGCAACGAGCCGAACTGGGCTGGTATTGTGCTGTGTGGCCGGTGGAATTCGCAAATGTGCCATCAATGGCTATTCAGGTCGTCCCCCCTCGCCAACAACAATAGTCGAATATTGGTATGGTAGCGGCCGTGCCACCGCCCGCGATGACGTTGGACCAGAGATCCGGGGCGTATCGGGATCGCGGTCACTCCGTCCTGAAACTAGAACAGATCGGCGAGCGCAGCTTCTGTGTGGCTGTGAGCACAGTCAACGGGACAGCGATTCCCTGGTTCACTGGAAGGGCGGCTGACTAGGGCCACGATCTCTCCCGACCTGTGGTTATGCTGGGATTGTCTGGAAACCAGGAATAATCCGAAAATTGCCGTTCCAGCCTGTCCTTATTTATTGATTATGACCACCTGCGCGGGTTTCAGATAAATCTCCCGCATTTCGTCTATCAGGAGGGATAGACCGATAAAGATGCTGCTATGCACGTGACCCAAACTAAATCCTATGGGCGCTGTGAATCAATTGTAGAGTTTGTATGGACAATGTCGGTTGGGCTCCAGAAAGAGCCCGTAAGGCAAAAACGGGACGAGTGAGTTTCGTAGAAACGATCGGTAAGCGACCCATACCATTGTATATTCTCGATCGAAACCGACAGGACAACGGCCCCGTGGCCCAGTGGTTAGAGGCGTTGGACTTCTAACTAACAGGTCTCGAGTTCGAGCCTCGAGTGTTCCACCTTTCGAGGTTGGGTATGACTGGCTGACAACGGCTAATAAGCCAGAAATGCCATTTGTCCGTAATGCTATTCTGCCTATACCATGCGCCGCTGTGCGGCTGCTGGTTGGGCTCGAGCGAGAGCCCGTAAGGCAAAAACGGAACGAGTGAGTTCCGTAGAAACGATCGGCGAGTACCCCATACCAATGCAAAGACAGTCAGAAATAGACGCACCTGACATAGATGTCCAAGTTGAACTGAGAGACGTGAGTCGAGGAGGTAAGGCATAATGTAGTCCTGAGGGTGACCTCTGCTGGTGCGGAGAAGCGCGGATCGCGAAAGCGAAATCGCTCATAAAAGAGGGGCCAGGAGACCACGATGCTGGACAAAAAAGAACAGGATCCACTGATCTCAACAAAACTAAACAGAATTTTCCCTTTAGAGATGTGCCCGTGCTTCCCTAGACTCATTGCGCAACAGGAAATAAGAAATAAAAGTGTGCAAGTAAATACCTCGCCTTCGGAGATCCCAATTGAAGAGCAATACACATCACTGGATGATTTCGTTTAGTGTGATTGTCGCACCTGAGTTAGAGTGCTCCGGTGACAAAGACTTGCACAACAAAGACTTTAACGGACAAATTAACGAGTTAATGTATGGAAGAGCAGATGCGGATTCAGAAGGAGTGCAGGGAAATACAAGGGAGAATGGAATGACTACTTCTGGCTCATTCGTCATTGTCAGAGGGCAGTTTTCTTTCTGCTTCATTGCTAATTGTTCTGCAACTGCCTGCGGGGTCAATAGAGAAAGCTTTAGCACGCAGCTGAACAAGTACGGAGAATGACCGATTTAATGAAATGTTTAGCCAAAATTATGAAATGAATTTTTGATTAGGATTCCGTAGATGGAGTTGTCGCGCGGCATAATCGCACAATATTTCGGACGCGCTAGGGCGTCGGCTTTTGATTGCACTGCTTTTAAACCTCCTGTGAATATCGCACTCGGCAACCAATGACTACTTAATTAGTACGCACTCTTCATATTGACTTTCGATAGCCTTAAAAACCAAACATATTTTATAAAAAAACACAAAAATATGCTTTCTTTTTCTTAATGGGTAGAACGCCACAGCGTCTTCATATTTCATACTCGAAGAAAGAGTACATTCCGGTTTTTAAAAAGTTTCTAATTATGAGATTGTTTAAGATCGTGTAATGTCCATTCATACGGCCTCGTATCTGTGCGCCTATACGATGCCCCTCATGAAGTTTACAACATAGTCCGAATTCATAACGAAATTTGCGAACTGACTTTATTTGCACGGAAGGTATACATCTTGTAGATTCTAATCGTTTAGCGGTAATACAACGGTCGATCTAGCTCACAATTATTCGGAAAAGTGAAAACTTTCTCAAAACCCAAATATACCTTTTCTTCGAATGTAAAGTGTGAAGACTACGTGAGTTAACGTGAGTATATTTTGTGAGTGTTTTTTATAAAATATATCTGAATTTTTAAGGTCATCGAAAATCCATGTGAAAAACGCGAGGTACTTAAATAGTCACTATTTTACCGAGTGTGGTCTGCACAGAGGTTTGAAAAAAAGTGCATTTAAAAGCCAATATCTTGGCAAATCCAAAATATTGCAGGGTTATGCCACATGATAATTAATGTCACAACCACACTTACGTAATCATTCCTAATCGAGGACGCATTTCAGAATTCGGCTAATATTTCATGAGATCCATCGCTAACAGTAGGTCCCGTAACAAGTCGTTGAACGATCCTATTCACGTAAGCAGTCGATAAGTGTCCTCCCTGGCTTAATGGCAGAATATTGAATCAAACTCTCAGCGGTGAAGGAGTCCAATTTTGAATCCCAGATTTTCCAAATCTGTGCTTGAATTTGGCCGACTGACTACAACACACAAGCCAGAAATGGTGGGCGTAAAAACCACGTCTTCGGACTTAATCTAGCGACAGGAAAAAGCGGTGGTTGAGTACAATTTAGCGCAGCATAATTTTATTGGAGTCGAAAGATTAGGCTTCCCCCCGAAAAAGACAGTTACCTTTGGCCAAAATTACTGTTCCACCATTCACGAACATCATGTTTGGCCCAGGTCATGGGATCCTCATTGGCGAATTGCTTCAATTCGAGAATTCTAAAAAAACACAGAAATGAAATGTAACTGCGAACTTGGGAAATGATTATACATCATTTCTGTCGCCTGTCCTTTAATCCAGCTGCTAAAAGCAACAGAGTGTCATTGCAGAAACCCCAAAGAAAATGTACGCGAGGCCTGATATCTCCGCAGACTACTTACGCGGAATAGCTATCCGAAGGCGTTTATAAGTCGATGCCTTTGTGTTCGTTTCCGGTGTACCCCACACCGGAAATACCATCAATGATAAATCATACTCTGCCATAAGTAAAAGACGTTTCTGGAGCGACCGAGGGCATGGATGCGTGACCAGATGTTGGGATTGCCCACTGCCCCAAAACTGCTCTGTTTAGCAGGCTAACGAAAATCAACGACTGATTACTCCCAGTAAGCGGTCAGGCTTAGTGTATCGTGTCCTGTGACTAAACAGTTCTTGTAATTACATAGGTCAGACGAGACGCATTCTCGTACCTTCATACACTAACATAGGCTGATATAAGAAGGTCACCGCTTCGTTGATATTTAAAGTTACGAAACGTAGGAATCGGCTGAATACAGTTTCGCTTGACAACCGTGTATTCGATTCGCATCCATCCGGTCGAAACTGACGGTATGAATCGCTTCCGATACAGATCTTATTCGTAAATCATTGCCATTAATGGAGCACATACAGGTATAATTTTGATTTGCAACATTATGCCCAAAAATGTCATTATGTTTTGCTTTTTATGGCTTATACTTAATTGTATTTGAGTTGAATGCATAGAGGCTGAAAGCAACTCACGCAACTGAGCATTAATTCAATGTTCACGACCAAAGCAAACAGTTGTAACGCCCCTTGGCACGAACAGGATTGTTTGAATGTTGGGACACTTTTGGCGCGGACCTGGGATGGAGCTGGTGTAACTGCGTGCTGGCGACGACGGCCGGTGTCCCTTCCTCTCGCTATCGCCGACACCCCACCTCACGCAACGCAATCTCGCTCTCGCCTCTCTCTCGCTCGTCGGCCCCCACCTCGGCCCCTCCCTGAAGTTGCGCACAGCGCTGCATCCCCACCGGCTGTTTAGCTAGTATGTCAGGGTCACTTATCCATCCAGACAGGTCACCTATTCGCTGTACCTCGTTCCACGTGTACATTAACGTTTGTTATATGCGTTTTCCATATCATGTCGTTCTATTACACTATATGCATACTTGACGTACTCCCTTCTTCTGCGTGTGAACGAGTTTCGAGAGATGTGAACAGTTCTGTTCAGGTCTACCTCCGCCAGGATCTCTTCTCGGCGTTTCCTTACTCTGGTGTGTGCTACCCTTGGCGTCCTCGGCTGCTACACAGTGGTAGTTTCTGCGTCGGTAGAAGTAAAGATTGTCAAGGTCGCTTGTATTATCAGGGTGGCATTGGCATATTAGTTTATTCCGTCGGCTGAATGTTTTCCGATAAGAAAATCACCAGGTCGAAGATGCAACATTGTAGTTTTAAATTCTATACAGAAGGATAACAATTGGCTTTTTTAGTTAAGGTGAGAGACGCTGAGAAATTGTGCACGCACACGATGATGGCAAACAGAATATGAAATCTGGCGACTCAGAGTCGAATCAGCCATGGGGAAAAACTCGTACAGACCTCTTTAGCACTCTTCCGACAGCTGCGTGTCAGACAAGAGAATACGGTCGAGGTTTTGGAAATGGGATCTGGCTGAAAATTGTAAAAACTCGGAGGACAACTAAACCTCGTCCATTCGTTGAACTCATTGTTACCTTGATGACACAAACCAGGGGCAAAACCAATCCAAAAAACTAAGTGCAGCGAGCACTCCCCGATGTTGAGTACTCAGGATGATGTGGGTGGACTCACAATCACGTGATGTATTTGGCTTCCCTGCGGGACCACAAACGTCCCTGCTAGCATCAACCCCGTCGAACCCCCTTATATCCTGCGGGGGTACAGATGGTGATAGGGGGCGATACAAGTGCTGAATGTAAGGGTGAGGCAGGGTTTTCGATGCCGCCGCCACCTACTGTCCCCTCACGTAATAAGTGACGTCGTTTATTGCCCGATTCTGACTGCATGGCAGGATACGGTAAAAAGCATTGTTCTATGGGAATAACCCAGTCGTATGATTCCTAATACACACTTTATGAAACAACTGTGAGTAAATATGGCATCGGAATTCAGTTGAATATGTATAAGATATATTTTACCATAAGAATTTAAACGTGGTGTTACTTTCAAAGCTTTTGGCCCGCATGCTTATGCAGCCTTTTAAAAGATTTACTTACTCATTAATAGTTTGATGAGTACACGCATCACTTCATTTAAAATCAATGCATGCGATAAATAATAACTGCAGCTATTAATAATTATTTATATTTATCAGTCATTGTTATCAATTGTAGTTGTTAAAAACTGCATATATAGTTAATATCTACTATAACTGCGAGGAGTGTATGTGAATGAATTAATTCGTAAGTTCAGCTTTCAAATTACAGCACTAGTATGCAGGTCATAAACTTCGAAGTTTCATTCTGCACGACCTTATCGAGTGGAAGATGCGTACATTTCTCAAAGTTCGGGCCCTACACAATGACTCCATGTACTTATGATCATTAGAAACAGTCAATCGCATTGTACATACTCGTTGGCATTCTTATTTATTTATATATAATAAAATAATCTTATCATTAATATGTATGAGTCTCCATTGCACTATTCGGAATAGTCGGAACTGCGCGGGGTGCCTTCAAACTACTATAGTTTAGAGGTGGGTTCACCTGGAGTAAGAAGTTGTTTGGGGTTTCGTGTGCCGCATTAAAAAGCAATATAGTGCTGTCTAGCGGAGATGCGCTGTGCACGTGAAAATCGATAATGTTAAGGGGCGCCAAAAGTGACGCCCAGAAGGCGTCCCCTACGCACGCTTTTCGGCTGTAGGCGCTGGTGGTTGTATGTTACCTTACCGGCCAACCCAGAAATACTATATCTGAGGGGATTTGGAGGGGCTGGTGTCAGCAGGGTTATTTCTAGCGATGTCAACAGGAAACTACCAAAGATGGATAAGTACCAAAAAACGGATGTATGTGCGCAAATATTAATCTACCTACTAATTAAACTGGAAAGTCAAAGACGTGCGAGAAAGCAGGTCGAACTGCTCAGATTGTTCCACATCTTCCGGCGAAAGGAAGAATTATGCAGAGCACAAAACTCGATTTTCAAAGCTAAAAAATACTGATTTTGTCTCGGTATCCCATGGCGCTCAATTTGTAATTTCGGCCGGTCGGGTAATTAATAAGGCGATTTTGATGACGTATGACTCTAATCAGTTCTTGTTTTCTTGGTTGTTCTTCAACTCCGATTATCTTCGCCGCAACTTTTATGCAACTTCACTGCCCTGCGTATTATTGCACCGTCTTTTTACTTTACTATATTAACTTACCAGACGTGGGAGAGAAATCTGCCTGGAGGGCTGAAGTCTTTCGAAAAAGACAACCTTAAAAGCTGAAAGTCCCCTACCATATTTGCACGTTAAACAATGATCGGGGGTGTTACTGTTATCTGCTGGCCTATAGCGCCAAAGCGGTGGACGTCGACAGATTACGAACAGAGTTGGATGTAGGTGACGATTGTGTAATCTCGCACGGGCCGGCTACTTCGAAGGTCCTTTCTAAGAGTTCTTGCATCCCGAAATGTGCGGAGTCAGGTGACACAGGCATATGAAACATCATACCAGATAGGATGGCAAGTAGGACCGTGTAATTTGTCATTAACTTCACAAATGGTGAATCACTACAAAAGGGAGTTGTGGTAGAACGGAAAAATAACAAGAACAACCTATCGAAGGTTGGCTGAGAGCCGTTCGTCCGCAAGTGACCTTGAAGTTACGGTCTCTGAAAAGACGGAAGATCCACCCAAACGGCTGCTACAGGCCTTCGCAGCCTTTCTAAGGTATGGTCGTTCCCACAAATTCAAGAGTTTATTTTGCCAATATCGAACCCCTAACCCTCTGTCTGTAAAAGACTGTGCATTTTGCAGTATTCTGATTCGCTTCAAAACCCTCGAGAACGCCTACGTTTTCTCCCGAGTTGTGGTTTCGGATAGCACGTCCTTTTATAGGTCCCTTTCGCAGTGGAAATACCAAAACAAATGTCCCTCCTGGACAAGTTAACTCGCAGCATCCTTAGTATCACCTCGGCTAGAATATGTTGCAGCATCCTGCGTGCGCATTTTCTATGCATATCCCGCTTGCTGGCAATATTGTTTAGTCTCCCCTCCCGTCATTTCCTCTCCTGCATTCTACACCGCTGTACCTAAAATCGGGCATACTCGATACCACACAATATTTTTAGAACGGGAAAAGAGCATAAAATCTCTATTTTTCGTTGGCAGTAATCAATTTCATGAGCTAGAAACCTCCCTCTGAAAGAAACATTTCACGCCGTTAGAAGTTTCGTCCTGACTCTTGAATCCTAGTTGCATGAAATGTCTTTGCTTAAGGCCCTGGTGTTCGCCAACTGTCCGGAAATTGTTCTTGATAATTAAACGTGCAACGTCTTTCGCAGCTGACTTTGAACTCCTTCGTCTAGGCTACAATTATATTCGAGATTACCACAAGCACAGCCATAAAGCCTGGCCATCCCATGCGTGTGAGGTAAGCATTTGAATTTCGGCCGCCGAATCGTCCACATCTTTTTGTGGTGAAGGATAACCGCCGGTTTTAAGCGGCTTTAAAGCATGGGCCGCAGTCAGTCGCTTTTTTGCGTTCATCGACCATCAACACCAATGAGGATAGTACTCCTAGTCTGTCGTAGGTACTTCATGCTACAGTGGAGTTAAACTTGGAGCGACAATTGTTAATGGTGATTTCAGTCTTCCTGAAGTCGATCGGTCCGCACTTTTGGGTTCCAGAAAGTTCAGGACCTTTCCTGAAGCTCTGGATATCGAAATGTGACATCGGGTTCTCAACTTTCCCACTCGATGGGCGAATGCGCTTGATCTATTACTCCATAGTGGTAATTCTTGTAGAATATAGCGTAATTCATCGTTTATCCTCTCGCCGCAAACTGCGAGGACTCTTGCGTCTTCTTCATCAGAAAAACGATGGGTCCATTTTGCCTCTGTTCTGTCGCATGCGTAAGCTTCCTAAGACGCTTACTGATGATGAACCGTTGAACGATGAGGTCGGCTTCGCTGGAAACTACGTGTTCTCTGTTGCAAGCCTTCTTTTCTCGCACTTTGAGCACCCATAGAAATCGCAATGCTCCATCCATCCTGACGTATTCCGAAGTTCCTTAGCAGATACCTTGACAACCGTTAATAGTTTAAATGCCACACAGTCCGAGAAGTTTGTTAGAAATTTGAACTCTCAGCCTCCAAATATCCGAATTTTTACTAATACTGTTCATGAAACTTCAAATTTTACATTTCGTGACTCAAATTTGTCATTTGACATTAATGTTAGTCTTGTAGCTGGGGTCCAGATGATGCATCGGTCAGCATCTTAGGAAAGCGAAACGCGTCTTTCACTGTAGAAAGTGAAAACTATCTAAGTTCGCAGAGGAACTCACGCATCCGGTTTGCACTTAGTCCCCATCATTTTGCATCGTTTGCCGACTTTCGTTCCCAAAACACCTATTTCGCTGTTGCGAAAGTTCCGGAGACCCTAGTCCAAGATAAGAATGTGCATTATTTAAAAGATAACAACCGCCGGAGTGCAGTTAAGTGCAATTTCCTAAAAACTCGATATCGTTTCAACTATTAGCGCTCATTTTTGAATTATGCTCTATAGTCTAGAGACAAGAGGTTCGATAACTGCACGCTTTATTTCGAGTTCATTACGGCATTCATATGTATTCGTATTTCTCTGAAGCTTTAGGCTCTCGGACTACCGAGAAAACTTCCACACTTAGAATCCTCATTACATGAACTCTCGCACACGGCGTGTTAAGCTTTCTAGCGCTAAAGTCGAATTTACGCGCGCGAGAATAAGAGTTCCGTTTATCAATTTTTTCGTTGTGGGTAATAGGTTAAGCCGTCGAGAGACGGTTTTTACCATTCAGTGTGTTGCGGATAGGTGGCCATGGTTTGTAAGCAAATGTCACTACCAAAATAATATTCACATAATAAAAGTAGCATTGTCTTGTAGGATGATTTATGCGTGTGGTTGACAAGTTCAAGTTCACTTCCTCGGAGGAAAATAAGGCACTCCTCAACGTGTTTCTTGCAGAGTCGTCGCCTATACAACTGATTCGCGGACATAATTACACTACCCACTAATCTGATGTGGGAAGAATCGATAGCGAGGATTCGGTCTCGACATCTTTGTGCTTATCTCCATTGACAACCCACGAAGACAAAGGTCTACGTAGATTTGCACGCCCTCCTGGCGTCAGTGCCGAAGGCGGATAAATTGATGTCCTTGGTGACTTTAACGCCAGCGTCGGCACAGACCATGCTGCCTGCAGAGGAGCTTTGGACCCTAACGAAATCGCCGGTTGAAACGAAAATGGCTTCCTCCTGCAGCGAACCCGCGCTGAACATCGCCTCCTGCTGACCAACACCTTCTTCCGCCTGCCGATGCGAAAGGAAGCCACTTGGATGTAACCCCAATTGCGGCTTTGGCAGCTGCTGGACTAGGTTCTCGTTCGGCAGCGAGATTGGCATGGCGTGATGTTGATCAAGGTGATCTGTAACGCTGATGGCTGGACGGGCCACCGCCTTTTTATCACCAAGACGAGACTCTACCTGCAACCTCGCGAAGGGGCCACAAGTTAAGCGACCTCTAGATAAGCTGAATATTGTTTTTTTTGTTTTTGTCCACTCACCGTTTGCACTTCTACGATCAACCGACCCAGCGACTGGAAGAACCGCCGGCTACAGATAAAAACGCTTCCAAAGAGACTCGATGATGACTACTGCGGGACGCCGTTCGTTTAACTGCCCTGGCTGTTCTCGGCCGCTCACGTCGTCTGCACCAGGACTGGTTCAATGACAGTGAAGCAACCATCAACTGCCTGCTCGGCGAGAGGAACAGGCTGCAGACAGCCTACCCCGATCGTTCAACCAACGCGAACAAAGCGGCCTTTTACTAATTTTTCCGCCTCGCGCAGCAACGGTTACAGGAAATACAGGACATCTGGATGACTCGCAAGTCCAAGGATATTCAGGAATATTTCGACCACAACGAGTCAAAGAACTTCTTCGTTGCGATCAAGGTGATCAACGCCCCCTTCCCAACGAAGGCAATCGCGCCGCTCCTCAACTCCAACGTATAAACGTTTCTGATGGAGAAGATGCAGATTCTGAATCTCCGACGCCGCTATTGACCTGCTCCTCCAAGTGGAAATCAACATTGACCTGGATACCTCACCCTCTTTCCTAAAAAAACCATCTGTGTTGTGCAGCAACTCTCCAGCAGGAAAGCGCCAAACTCCGATGCAATCCCAGCTGAAATCTACAAGCCGAGCGGCCGCCGACTGACAGACCAAATCGCGGCGGTATGGCAGGAGATGTTCTGCAGAATTTCAAGGACGCAATCATCGTCAATCTGTACAAGCGCAAATGGAACCGGCAAATCTGCGACACCCACAGAAGCGTCTCGCCACTCAAAACCGCCTGAACGATCTTCGTTCGCATACTCCTTAGCTGTCCTAAACGGCTACTTAGAGCAAAGTCTCCTGCCGGAAAGCCAATGTGATTTTCGACGCCACCAGTATGATCTTTGCGTCCACCGGCTACAAAATACGTGACAGTAAATGCGGCCGCACCTCTATACCACTTTCGTGGCTCTGATGAAAGCCTTCGACACGGTGAATCACGATGGGCTGTGGAGAATCATGCAAAAGTTCCGCTGCCCCGAGCGATTTACGCACCTGGAACGTCAGTCCCACGATGAGATGATAGCATGCGTCACGGACAACGGCACAATCTCCGGGGCGTTCGCAGTGACCAGCAAAGTGAAGCAGGAGTGCGTACTCGTAACCACCCTCTTCAGTCTCATGTTCCCTGTCATGCTGATGGACACCTACTATGATGAACGCCCCGGGACTAGCATCGACTACATGACCGACAGGGATCCTCTCAACAGCCGGTGAATGCGGGCCCCGAAGGGTATCTCCACAACTACTATTCACGATCTGCTCTGCGCATTCGACAGTACGACTGAAGAAGACGTGTAACAGAGGATGGACCTCCTCGTCTTCGGCTGCGTCCACTTGGACTGACCACCAATGCGGACAGTACGGTGATCACGCATCAGCAGCCATCAGTGCCCTCGAAACCACGTCAACGCACCAAACTGAAGGCCGTAGATATTGTCAACTACCTAGGCAGTGCAATGCCACACTGCATCGAAATCGACGACAAAATGGCCCATCGGATCTTCAAAGCCAGCCAAGAACTTGGTCAGCTGCAGAACATTGTGTGGAACCGCGACTATCTTTAACTGAACACCCAATCAAAGATGTACAAGGCCGTCGTCCTGACGACAGCAGAATTCTTAACCTCAGATGGCAAGACAGTATCCCCAACACGGGACTTTAAGAACGAACCGGAAACCTCAGCATCCACGGCATGCTAAGACAATGTCAACTACGTTGGGGCAGCCATCGCGTAAGGACGGGAGGTACACGTCTACCGAAACAATTATTCGACGAAGATGCCACCACCGGTGCTCGCCGACCGGGAGGACCAAAACGACGCTACATGGACACATTGAAGAATTCTCTTAAGTCATTGCAAGCGCCAAGCGCGGTGGCTTGCAAGGCTGCCGACTGGTGTCTGGACTCGGTCCACAGTCTGCTATATGTGTGTGTAATGGCGGACTGGTGGGCTGAGAGTCAGGCTGCAACGGCTCCCCAATGTGACCCCTGGCACTCTCATGCAGGTGAGGGGTGTGTGTGTACATGGGTGGTTCTTCTCGGCCGATGACTGATTGGTTACCTAGCCTTTGAGGAGTGATGGCCCAGGCAAATGTAGGGCCGCTTGTCACCCTTCTGCGTCCCTGGGATTGTAAGCGTATGCTATGCGAGGATCAGCAAACCATTACTATCGCAGTCTGGCGTGTGCTGGCAGCTCTATGGCATCTAGTTCCCCGCCTTTAGACGCATTTGCACTCCCGATGGGTATACAGGTCACGAGCGTGGCTGCTCAGTCATCCTCGTCGCCTTCCTGACCTGCTGTGGTGCTGGTGTTTATGGTCCAAGTCCTGGTCAGGCGTTTGCTATCGACCGGGTGATACGCCTAGGTGGGGTCCGGCCGTGTCAGCCACCCGCGTCCTCTCTCACCTCCGGTCTTCTTGGCTGCGTCTTAACGCGGGACCCGCTTCACCTTGTCGTGCAGCGCATTGTGAACATCGTCGGGCACGACGCTCGAACTGTCAGGCTCACGAAGATGCGACAAAGCTGTCATCGAAACAAGTCATCAAATGGCAGTCCTTGTTCAGGGCCATCATGTAAACGAAGACAAGAACATCCCTTTGCTGCATGTACTACGGAGTGCATTCTATAAGGCACATCATCCTTTCTGGATCAGATCAGTATTTTACACTTTCACTCGAGTTGTCGTTAGACGTTGCGTTTTCTTCAGGCATCTTTGCCCCTTTGCCAACCATGACCGCCGCGCCTGTATTTCATATTCTATGTGAGGTCGAACTAAGTTGCCGTTAAATATCCCAAGAAAGTACTCATCGCAATCTACAAAAAGTCCTTTTGACATCTGCTGCACCTCTTGATGATTTCGCAGACTTGAAGCGTTGCAGTACTGGTTTTCAAACACCGAAATTGTTCTGTGACGGTTCTATGGTAAGGTGGATGTATCTCAGGGAATAGACATTGCGGGTGATGGTTGGTTGGACGCAGGTGGAGGACAGCTCACTTTCGTACACTGAAATTCAGAAGTCATCATTCAGACCATGTCTTTATTTGATGCAGATTACTTTGAAAAACTATCTGGCCATTCGGGTCCTTCATGACTTCCCAGAAGTTAACGACACTGACGAACAGGATCTTGCTACAGTTGAGTTCATGAAGGCTCTCGAAAAGTGAGGACCGGAGAACTGAGTCTTAAGGAATGCCACAACTCACGTTCACCCAGTCCAACTTGTCCTCTCCGATACAGACGCGTTTTTTAACAAACCCGAAACTTCCCCACCTAAGTCAGGGTTCTCTTCTTGATCTCAAGGACGCTCAGTCCACGTAAAAGGCATTGATGTGGGACGTTGTCGATGGCTTTACATAAATCGAAACCCCCTTCTAAATTACTGATCCAGCCTCCAGAGGAGTCAGCAGTTTAGACAGAATGGAACGTCCTCACCGAAAACCATGTTAAAATTTTTTAAGGTGGCATTAACATGTGCTTACCGCGTCAAGACGCAACAGTATATCTTGGTTGTTTAAGGGCACGTTGTCATTCAGTGCTCAACGGTGTTCGCCCATCATTTTGTCAGGATGAAGTCTAGGGTTCAAGTCTCTCCGTGTCCGAAAAATTAATCATACCAATGTTTACATCAGGAATTCTCGAAGGTGCGTGTTCATTTGAGTAGTGTAAATGTAACAGAGCAAGTCGTCGATGTGTGTAAGCAGGGCACAGATTGCCGTCCCCAATATAATCTGGACTACACAAACATTGTTTCTTTACGAATGAGTATTTAGTCTGCATTTGAATGCCTAAAAATTTTCTGAAAGCACCAAAGCAGCAGAAAGTCCGTTTCAGGCTCCATCGAGCGCTACGAGATGGCGTGCCATTGGACGCCCCTAGGGGTCAGCCCCTGTGCGGTTTAAATGAGTGACCACGGGGGTGGTCCGTTGTAAACAGTTTGAGGAGATCATGAAAGTTTAGGAGACACACGCGAGACTGCCATTGAGTGGATTTTGTCTGGTGAACCTGCCACCAAGTAAACAGTCTTTCGAATTGCCGGATTCCCTAGGGCATTCTCAATCATCCCACCCAGCGCGTTAGGTTCCTTTGTTTTGGACTCACAGTTAGGCAAGGTATGGGGCGCTCGTAATGTGACATGGGCGAGCATCGAATACGCAAATACACTGTTTTACTTGTGACATTATGCCTAGTTATTATATATCGGTAGGCATGCTAAGCTAGGTTACGTTCCTGGCCAGGGTTGTGGAAATGATAAAATATATGATGAAAGGTAAAGCTAGGTTTCAGGTCATGACGAGACTGAAGATTAAGGTTAGGAAAAAGGGTAGGGTTGGGGCTATGGTTGAGGTTAAGATCAAGCTTACCCAACACATATCGTTTTACCGAATTCGACTTTCTTTAATCAATAGCCTTTGATGGCCCTTTTCCCACCCGTTCGCACGTCCCTGATTAGCATCTTTCAACTCGCACTGTCCGTTCCGGTTCCTCGGTGGAGTGTTAAAACAAACGTGTGGCAGAATTGTGAGTTTTTCCATACCTTACGCAGATTCCGCTAACTGCCGCGTCCATTCGCTCTACTGATAAAACTGTAGTATGGTATCCCTGGGCTCCATGTTCTCAGTGGGTTTACGAATACAATTCTTGCAGTGACTTGCTTTCACGAGTTGCTAATCTCCTTCATCAGTTTCCGTGTTATTCCTTTCTGCAACCCCTTATACGAAATCAGGAAGCAGAAGAAACGAAGTCGCGTAATGATCCCTAAACAGTCTTTCCGAGATAATTGATACTTTGTGACGCGTCAGTCACTCCTTTTCAATGCCTTGAACCTCAGGGCTGGCTGGATGGCAGATGTGTGTCTTTAAATGCCATTCCGGAATGAGGTCTGTCCCGATATCGCTTCCTACTCAATTCATCTACTAAACATTTGTCTTAAGCGGTTCGTTTTTAAAGTAAAAGCCTGGAAACTAGGTAATTGTAAGAACAGTTAACTGGGCAGAGAAAGGAAGTCGAGGATAAAGTGATTTTGGATGCAGTACTGCCAATATCGAACGTTACTATCAGGTTAATATACTAAAAGTCTGTAGGGGAGTAAAAAATGGGCACTGACTGGACTACCGTCAACTGTATCATGGAAAGAGCATTGACAACAGATTTTTGACATCGAGAATGCTTGAGAGAGCTTTCCATAAAATACAGTAAAAGACTACTACCTGACCTTAGCGTCCAACAAAGTGAATTTCACGGCCCTAATGACGACAGATCCAGAAAATGACAAGTGCGGAGGGATAAAAAGATGGCACGGTCTAATAAAAACGAGGCACTAATTATGCACCTTGGAATTACCTGGTATAATGCAGTGGGTGATAAATTCCGGAAAAAATACAAGTATCTTGAGCAACAAAGGAAGCAAACCCAATGGAACACAATAGAGTCTACATCAAGTTGGAGGAGGAAGCAGGGAATACCTTATCTAGAGAGTTCTTAAACTGCTAGCATATTGCTTATATTGCCTGGGAAGTATTATATGCAAAATCTGGGCAATATTCCCTACTGTTCAAGTTTTCGTCATATGAAGCTAGCCGGGATATGTCCATAACTTTCTATGCAAGTCGGCATTCTGTAACGAATGAACTTTTTCTGAAAATCCATGAAGCCTTCATTATGATCTAGTAAGCAGAATCCCCTATTTCCTCGACCAACTGCGGGATGACCGCCCCTACGTCATCCGGTTTGACCCCTCAAAGCCTCAGGCTCAAGATTGCAAAAGAAACTCTGTTGTCCGTGAAACTATCCCATCAATGCGCAAGAGATCGACTGGTCTTCGGCGAGCACCCCACCCCCAACCATCATATATTCCCGATCGAAACCGATCGTGGCCAAGTGGGTAGAGGCGTGGACTTCTAAATACCAGGTCGCGAGTTCGAGCCTCGGGTGTTCCACACTTCGGGGTTGGGTATGACTGGCTGACGACAGCTGATAAGCCAGAAATGGGCATTCCAGTCTCCCTTGTCTTTGTCGGTAATGTCATTCTGCCTATATCATTCGGTTGACATTTCATGAGTTAGCGCACCTACTATACTAGGAACAAGGAGTTTTGTAAAATGAAGAACAATGAATGACACAAGGGAAGATGAGGGCCACATCAAGGGAATGATCCGGCTGGATGGGCATGTGACGCCGGCATGCCTGCTAAACAACCCATGGGAAAGGAAGCGCTGTGGGCAGCCACAGGAGGGGGAATTGGAAGATGCCGACGTAGACACTGAACGGGACAAGAGTTTCGACGAGTGTTGAGGGAAGGGAGTCGGCAGTTGCGTAGGGAAAGTGGCGTCGACATCATTACTCAGCTACTTAAGAGTGAAGGTCGAGTGTTTGCGAATAACCACAGGCAAAATCATGAAGAAAATCGCTAAGAAAGCGTTGGCGCAGTTCCTCGAGTAGAATCCCCTCCTCTTCTATGCCCAACACAGTCTTCGTAGTGGCAGGTCCTGTCTAACGAATCTGTTCTTTTCACTTGAACGCTGCGCCAAAGCGCGTGACGAAGGCAATACGATGCACACCATTTACATCGACTTCAAAAAGGCCTTCGACAGCGTTCCTCATCAGCGTCTGCTGCACAAACTGCGCAACTTTGGGTTTCGCGGAAATCACCTTGTATGGATCCAGAGCTTTTTGACCGGACGGTTCCAAAGCGTGCAGGTTGGGCACCAACAGTCCCCAGAGGTAACCGTAGTGAGGGTCGTTCCACAGGGCTCAGTCTTAAACCCCGCGTTATTCCCCGTTTTCATAAATGACCGCGTCAAGGACATAGACTGTAAAATCATCCTGTTTGCTGAAAACCTAAAATTTTGGAAAGTTATTCTCAATGCGGCAGACAGAAACCATCTGCAAACAAACGCGAACAGGCTCGAGGACTGGTCGAAGCGCTGGCTGATGCCCATCAGTGCAAGTAAGTGCAACTGTCTTTATCTCGGCAGCTGCAGATCCTCCATCCCCAGGGTTAACTTTCTTTGCAGTACACTAGTGCAGCGAGGTGAAAGTCAGAAGGACTTGGGCTTTCAGATTACATCTTCACTCAAACCAACACCGAACTGCACGAAGGCGGCCAAGTTGGTCAGGTCTACATTGCAACTGGTTAGGCGAGCCCCTATGAAATTTGACAACGCTTTTCCAAAATTCTTGGCGCCTTCGCGCGCCCTCATCTAGAATACGCCATAGTGGCATGGAGACCTTGGACTGTCAAGGGTTCTGCCGTCTTAGAGAAGGTCCGGAGGCGGACGACAAAAGTGACAAAAGGTCTGCCAGCACTGTCAACTCTTAACCTGTTTCCCCTTGCCCACAGGCAAGTAAGCGGTGGCTTTATACTAACCTTTCGCACTATGAATGGCCTAGATTGTTGCTTTGTCCTCCAGTTATTTTTCGCTCAAGCTAACACGCCCAGTTTGCACGGACATCCCCTAAAACTACGCTCAGCTAAAGCAAGCGTCAATGGAGAAAAGTTCTTCTTCAGTAGCAGAGTGCTTTCGGCGTGGAACGCCCTGCCCATTGCTGCCCGACTCTCCTCCTGTGTGGACTCATTTAAGTGTCGACTCGACGCATAGCAAGCCTCCCAACCACCAGTCACACACATCCGCACAACCGGTCATTCATATTACACGTGTGTATACTACTTACAACTAGTCGGTAGTCGTCTATATTTGCAGTTTTTTAGACCAGCAGACTGCTGCCTGCTTTTCGCACGCCCCCGACAGTTCGACTGTCGATTCCGACGATGTCCACTGTGGGCTACACAGCAAGGTGAAGCAGGCACACTTACGCGTGAATTCATTTATAGTGATAGTAGACTTTCGCAGCATCTACCGTAATCTCTCTTCTCCACTCCCCGCTTTTCGCATGCAATTATTTAAACAATCTCCCTCTCTTTCAATTTTTCATTTATCGGTGCTTTTCTTAGACAACCTGTAGCTAGTAGGGAATTCAAAGGCATTCGTCTATTTTTCCCTTAAAAGTGAACTGAAATACCTCATTGCTTTGCGTCCCCTCCCATCAAAAACAATAGGTACACCTGATGCAGCAGGGGGTCTGCCTGGCTAACGGCGAGCGGTTACCTGGCTTTGTCAAGTTCCCTCGCGACTTTAACTACCGGGTATTACAAACGTGCTACAGGCACAGTCAGTATCCGATACGCCTGTACGAGATCTCCTCGAATCTGCCTGTACTCAAGAGGAACGAGTTTAAGTTCACTAAGTCGGCAGTTGTAAGGTAAAGTCCTGAGGCCATTCACAATTTTTGTCACTCTCCTCTGAACTCTTTCTAGCAACTTATTGTCTTTTTTTAGCCACGGGCGCCACGCTTGGATGCCATATTCCACATGCGAACGAATGAACGCTTCGTATACTTTTCCAAATAACTCTGTGTCTATGTCTACGAAAGTTCGTTTAATGGCAAAGAGAACGATGCTTGCCCTTTTGACCGCCCCAACGCACTGAGAGGAAGGCTTAAGGGTCGACAAAATGTTGATCCCAAGATCTTTTTGTTCGGTTACATTTGAAACGCACCCTCCACCAAGCAGATAATGGTGATCCTCTCCGTCGGATTTTCCAGTCGTTTTGAGTCGCAGCGCGACCCACTTCTCAAGGTTAAACTTCAGCAGCCATTTATCAGACCATTTGCATAGGCGGTTCACTCCTTCTTGCGGGGCCCGTTCATCATTTTCTTCTTTGATCGCTCACCATAACTTGATGTCATCGACAAACATGACTTCATTGAAGTCCAGTCCATTCATACAGTCGTTGACGTAAATTAAAAATAGTACTGGTCCTAGTACAGAATCCTGGGGACCTCCACTCACAACTGGCACTGGTGTTGACTTCGCACTACCAATACACACAGACTGTGATCGACCAGTCATAAAGTCCTTTATCCAGTTTAATAGGGTTCCCCTTGTCCCTGACCCTCGGACCTTGTAAAGCAACCGGTGCTGTGGAACACTATCAAAGGCTTTCTTGAAATCGATGTAAACGATATCGACCCTTGTTCCTTCGTCTAACGAGCGATACCACTGTTCCGTTGATTTCGTCGAAAACCATGTTTGGAACTAGCAATGAAATTATTTCCTTCAAGGAACTTCATTATGGATTTTTTGACTATTCTCTCCATGACTTTGCAACAACTGCACGTTAGGCTCACAGCCGGAAATTGTTTGCGCATGTTCTAGATCTACCCTTATGAATGGAGTATATTTTCGCCAATTTCCAATCAGAGGGGAGAATGCCTCGGTCAAAGGACGACCTGAAGATGTGCGAAAGTGGTCTGGCGAGTTCGCAACCTTTCCCTCACGACTGATGCCTCTCAGCCCTTCTTTGTCATCTGTCATTATAGAAGCATTGCGAACTTACTGGCATAGTAGGGACTAAGCGTTTGGCGTAGGAGGTTGAGAATGCCGATTTGGAGTTAAGAATAAAGACATTATCCCATTAATAAACACTAGAAAGTTTTTTTTAATCGTAACATTTTGCACGTGGCTAACTGAAGGATAATTGCAAACGGAACGATGATGAATAAGTGCGAGGTAAAGCAAGGTAAAGCAAGCGTCAATGGGCGAAAGTCCTTCTTCAGTAAGAGAGTGGTTGCAGCGTGGAACGCCCTGCCCATTGCTGTCCGACTCTCCTCCTCTGTGGATTTATGTAAGTTTCGACTTGACGCATATCAAGCCTCCCAACTACCAGCCACACCCGCATTCACACAGCCGATCATTCAGATTACATATGTTTATACTACTTGCAACTAGTCAGTAGTCGTTCGTCTTTGATATTTTTCGATTGTCAGACAGCTGCCTGCTTTTCGCACGCCCCCGACAGTCCGACCGTCGATTCCGACGATGTCCGCCGCGTGCTATACAGCAAGCTGCAGCAGGCACACTTACGCGTGAATTTATTTATAGTAGTAGTGGACTTGCGCAGCATCTACCGTACTCTCTCTTCCTCACTCCCCGCCTTTCGCATGCAATTATGCAATCTCCCTCTCTTTCAATTTTCCCCTTATCAGTGCCTTTCTTAGACAATCTGAAGCCAGAAGAGAGTTCAAAGGCATTTGCCTACTTTTCCCTTAAATTGCTTTGTGCCCCCTCCCATCAATAGGTACACCTGATGCAGCGGGGGTTCTGACTGGCTAACGGCGAGCGGTTACCTGGCTTTGTTAAGTTCCCTCGAGACTTTAACTACTGGGTCATACAAGCATGCCACAGACCCAAGAGGCAGACATTGACGCTACGGCAGCCATTGCGTACAATATAATCCTCGTAGATGGCGAGTTCGGACTGTGAACTGACGCATGAGAGCGAAAATAGAGATTGAAGCCGACAACAAGGAATCCATCCCCGCAACAAATCAACACATTCCACACTGGAATATTACAGATTTGGTGGGTTTTAGGCTATCACCACGCAGTAGGGGACGTGATTTGGAACGTTTCCAGTCCTACTCAGGACTAGGGGTCAGACTGTAATGGCTCCTACTTGATTTGACCTTTATGACATTTTCGCCTATGTGGGATTTAAGATCTTACAGTGAAACTAGCTTTGTTCATATAGATCGGGGACCAGGTAGTGTGAGGAAAGTGTATAGAGGGCACCAAGCTCTGTCAACCACTTTGCCCAATCCCATCGTCAACTGGCAGGGTGGTTCGGGCGGCCGACTGATTCAGAGTGGGAGGAGGAGAGAACATAACCGACACTAGGGAATCCATCCCAAGGCATATCAGCACATTCCTTGCTATGGTAGATCTGACGTGCCTAAACCTATCACGGTGCGCCAAAAGCCGTGGCTTCGAGGGTTCCAACTGACTGGATAACTCGGTCATACACAGGAATAACAGTCAGGTTGCAATGGCCCCTTGGGCGCTCTCATTGATACGAAACTTAATCATCCTTATCAAGGTCTGGTAAATGCAATAGCGACCAGGTCATGTGGTACGCACAGACTAACCGTTTAGGCAGAATGTTATAACCGACAAAGGCAAGGGAGACAGGACTGGCAATATCTGGCTTACTAGCCGTCGTCAGCTAGTCATACCCAATCCCGAAGTGTGGAACACCTGGGGCTCGAACTCGAAGTCCAACGCCTCTAAACACTCGACCACGGGCCCGCTGTCCTGTCGGTTTCGATCGGTAATATACTATGGTAGAGTAGCGCTCACCGATCGTTCTTACGGAACTCACACGTTCCGTTGTGCCTTACGGATCGCTTTGGGTTTTTCAAGCACTGTCTCCAAGCTAACTTCCGGGATAAGAAAGAATGCGATCGATGCTGCGAAATTCTGTCACTGGAGTAAGTTGGGTAAAAGAGGATCGAGCGTGGTAGGTGTTGTGCAAGTCCGTTTCACGCGCAAGTAACCAGCTCTGCGCTCACTTCGAAAGGCAGTGACGAACGTCGCATTCGACTGTAAAACTGTTGTTTATTGCCCGTGTTTTTAGGAATGGTCTGGAAAAATAAATTAACACAGAAAGAGATAACTCAAAGTTTGAACAAAATCTAGTCGATCAGGGGGGTTCGCACTGGATTAACTGAGAGTTAGGTATCGCGAATCCAGTCCAGCCACGGACATTACCCCACCGTCAGACCTCTTTTCTGACCTAAAACTATTGCCCTGTTGTTGTTACACTGTCAAAGACTCTGAAGACGGGTATCTGTACGAACCCGAAAGCTCAGATTGGTACAAAGGTGTTCCAGTGATTGCATCTTTTCCTTCTTTAGCTCCTCTGTTATTTACATTTTTGTGCGATGTAAGAGCGCAACGAATCGTCCAATAGAAATAAATCCTAAGTGGCTCATCTTTCGCTTGTTATTCGTCTGCATTTTGACGCCGACCTTTTGCAGATTCACGATCGACCTGAAGGGTCTGAGTAGTGAATACGGACTTAAGTCAACGTAAATAAAAACAACTGCCGATGGCAGCTGTCACTTCTAGTAGATCTCTGCTTAAAATAGGAAGAAGTCTCACTATACCTGATAATTATAAATAAGAAGGAGTCTCGCTACATTTATAGATTAACATCACCATAATTGCTTAGGTTGTTTTGAATACTGCAATGCGCGGATCAATGCCCTTATCGGAGTGGTCACCCCCGAATACTTGGTTATGATACAATTATTTCCGGCGGTCTGTGCGGATCCCACGCAAAAAGATTAGCACTTACGTACTAGGCGTTTGTCTCAGATTTTTGCGGTATATATTCGTGTATTTCTCCATGGAACTAGTGGTCGATGCGCATTCACCATGGTCTTTACGTCAGGCGTTGAGATTTAAAAACTGTGCTTAAATAAAGGGAAAATATTTGCCTTGCTTCATTTCCGAGGAAATTAATGCGCGAACTTGGAGTAACTCTTTCGAAACAGGCCTTTTCAGGCACGGTCCGAAATTTGATATGAATATTTGAGCCGAAATCCATCAGCTACTGCGGAATAACCGCTTAATATTCACAAACCGCCAACAGGCAGCCAGTAGTATATCATTGTGCGGTTATTCCGCACAATGCGGTTATTCCGCAGTAGCTGATGGATTTCGGCTCAAATATTCATATCAAATTTCTGACCGTGCCTGAAAAGGCCTGTTTCGAAAGAGTTACTCCAAGTTCGCGCATTAATTTCCTCGGAAATTAAGCAAGGCAAGTTGAAACTGGAGTTCATATACCAGAAAACACACGGGGAAAGCTGGGGGACCCACAGACGAGCCGAACCCCTCGCAGCTGCGTCAGGCAGCGGCACAAGATCGGCGAAACACTCGTGTCTGGGCTTTTAGCTAATACCTGTGTTGTTAGTACGGTAAATTATTGCACAAAGGGAAAATAGTTAGATGATATGACGTGCATTTTGTCAACATATGATTCACTGGTAAGGTACATGTATAATTTTGCGCTAACCGCTTTCGTACGCCCGCGCACCATAATAAGCATTTACTTCCGAAATATGGATTGAGACTTAGTGTCAACAGCCAGATTCCCGAATGACAACATTAAGTAATTAATTCCTCGTGTGATAGCGTGTTAAGCATGAGCTCGTAAGCCCAGGAAGCAGACAACTTAGGGGTGATATCGCTCAAGTGCAGCACTTTATTAAAAACAAAAATTGACGCAATGTTTTCCCGGAATAAATTTAAGTTAGGCAAAGGCGGCAAAGCATGCAGAATTTACTGACGTCATAAATTTCGAAACCTCTTATTCAGCTGCACACGGTCATTGCATGGTTATATGACAAGGCAAATTGGCTTCTTGCGCTTTGCAGAGGCCGCTGCAATACGGTGGAGGACAGCAGAACTCTGTAAGCAGCTGGACCACGTGATAAAGCCGGCACTACTATGGTAAGGATCGATAATAGGCGAAACCCTGTTCCCAAATACGCTCTCTCATTTCACCCCCACCCCCATCCCCTCCCCCTCCCCGGCATGATTGAATGCTGCCCCCGCGATTTGCACTTTTAATCACGCCTGATAAGTTCTCACTGTAATCCCAACTCGCCTGCATAGATGAATTCTCTTCCCCTCCCCCCTCGTCATGCGCATCCACATACTAGACCCCTGTCTCTGGTTGCCTATCGCGTTTTATCTCTCTAGGTCAATCGCTGCTTGAACAGTTTGCCTTGTCATATAACAGTGCAATGACCGTGTGCAGCTGAATGAGAGGTCTCGAAATTTATGACGTCAGTAAATTCTACATGCTTTGCCGTCTTTGCCTTATTCAAATTAAAAACAATGACTTATATTTTTACTAATACAGGCAGAATGAAATTACTGACAAAGACAAGGAAAATTGGAACGGCCATGTCTGGCTTATTAGCCGTCGTCAGCCAGTCATACTCAACCCGGAATGTGGAACACCTGGGGCTCTCATGATGACGTTAATCTACATAGTGAATTACGTGCTGTCTATATTTTCAAAGAAAGCTGCATGACCTCGCGGACTTGGCAAGTCACTGTTATTATTATTATTAATAATATTATTATTAATATTATTAATATTATTATTAATACAACCCATTTGTGAAAACCCCACCGGCCTTCGTAGGGTTCGAACCCACGACAGCTAGGGCAAGGCGTCAGTACAGCCAACGCTCTAATCACCTGAGCTGTAAGACCCCGACTAGAGGCCGCGGGTTTAGTCACCGCCGAGATTTTCGCATCGGTCCAGATGAATTATTCAAATCTGCGACAAGCACTCCGCTTCCGTAATACCTACCTGTGACTAGGAATTACCGGAGTCGTAAGACAAAGAGTTGGCTTTTGGAATTGCAACCTATTTTTAAGACATGGCAGTTCACTGACTTGCAAAATACAATTTTTGTGGGTGGTTGTGATGCGGTTTTCGCGTTACCATGAACGTATTTTCTCGACCAGGTTACATGGAGAGAAGGGTCGATTTTTAAATTCGCAAGTTCGCTTGTGGAGACATTTTGAACTGACATTTTTTGCACTTCCGGAGCAGAATGGGCCCAAGCTAATCCTAGCTGCTACAGCCGTGCTGGCACAAGAAAAATCCAGCCACCCCAAGAGTAATACGTGTACAACTTGTTAAAACTCCCCTTTGATAAATTAACTTTGGGCTCTAACAGCGACAATCGTGAACTTTGGTTTCAGGGTGCAAATGGCGCCTCAGCCACTTTCTGAAGCAAATGCTGCACATGGTTTTCTCATTTATCTTATTTTTAAGGCGAGGATGAAAGCAGCTTATCTACAACGTCTTCCCAAAAAAATATTTAATGTTTCCCTAGTAATAGAAGAAGTACATCTTTTATAGCGCAAGCACTGTGTGGCAGTAAATCGGGTTGGGACTTGAACGGGCGCAGTATTAATGGGGAACTCTTCTAAATTAGCATGACTGCTGCCCAGTACGGCCCGGAATGAATGCTGCTACTGCCTCTACAAGGTGCGGATTAACGCAAGTTGTGCGAGGTGAGTTGTGTCAGTATACACGCAGAAGTGTGCTGCACATGTAGCATTTCCGAAATGATAAACACTCGTCAGAAGGCCCTATTGAGTTCGTGGACTGAAAACCAATCGCGAAGACTGTCGCCTTGATCACACAAACGGGCACTTCTTGACAGTGATCTCATTATTCGGCGGACATTTTAGAAGAAGAAGAGGATTTTAAATGCGAAAATCTTTGTCCTAAGATTTTCAGAAAATACAAAGCCGACGGTCACACAGTACTATTGAAGAGGTAATTCATTTTACGCAAATTCAATATTCCCTATTCGTACCAGCCATGGAAAATAATCTCAACTTAGTCAATTTAAAAACGTGGCAAGCTCTCTTTGTCAAGGAAAGTCATGTGGACGGGATTTAAGCTCTTCATTTAAATGATTCAGCATGAGGGAACTAAACACGAAGTAGGTAGATGCCGTTTTATTTTTATACTTTACTCCATGATAATGGAATACAAGCAATATGGCAGACTGCAATGCAGTCCGGTGTAGTTAGGACTTGGAAAAATTTACTCTCATTTTTAAAATTGACGCAGAAATGTCGAATTCAACAATTTGCAAAAACAACCAGCTTTTCTGGAAAACTTTCACGTAGAGAGATCTCATGTCGATTTGCCCTGGGCCAGCCCAGTGCCCTTTGCAGCTGAGCCTTGTATGAATTGAATAGCCTTGTTGTCGTGGCAGCCGACTTTGTTTGTTTTGGCTCATCTAATTATATGCAACTTCCTGCAAGACCAGAGCGTCGGAAATGGGAACCAGATTTCACTCAGAGGATAAAAGCCAGCTCAGTTGGGTCACTTCATGTCCTCCGAGTCCATCTGTGACTCTCTCATGAGTCGTTCAACCTCGCGAGATTTTGGCGCGTTCCGATTGGTTCGCAGGCATCGCAAAAATTCCTTTGGACGCGCGAGGGAGCGCGGGAAGTTGCAGCTGGCACTTTGCACAAAAGCAGGCCAATTTGCCACATGTCCATTGACTGCCTCGACCGCATTGCTCGCGTTTAGTTGGGAGTATGTATTAAAATTGCAGAATTTTGTTGAGAGCTGTCCCACCAAGTTCGGCATGTGGCACATCAGGACAGGGCTGGAAGACCTGGCGTCTGCATTCACAAACATTCACTGAATTTTAGTAAATACTTCCATTCTCAGCAGCGTAAGCACCCCAAGGATCCAATGTTGACGCACAACTCTGATCATCTATCGGCGGAGCACTGCTTCGGCTTCCGTCAGAAAAATCAGAGTATTTATTCGCAAAGCCAAGCACAATTTCGTCAGTAATGGTGGCTGCTTCGCGTGTTCTTCGTTGTCGATGTAGTATTGAGAGGAGGATGAGAATAATTATAGCAAACAAAATAAGGAGTGCTGCAGCAACTGCTGCCATAGCGATAATACAATCTGAAGAAAGCGTAGGAGTATTTTGCTAAGAGTGGCTAGTTGTATTCTGGGCCTCACCGTGCAAAAATGCAAAGTACACAGAGATCCGTCAACAAAGTGCAGTAATAAAGCACTTCTTATAGAGGTAACTTATCGAGGAAAGTTTTCTTTTTGATCGAAGCACATTCGTTGCTGACTTTCGTTGTGGAAAGTCATTTTTCTCGAAAATGAGGTTTGATGTTTGAATGAGTTTTCAAATGTGACCCAAACGACCATCTTCGTGAAAAGGAACGTTCGAAAACTCACTATTCCGTAAATGTCTTCAAGAATGATCCTATTTTAAAGTTCTCAACATACCGGTAATTCAGAATCTGTCTTTATGGACGATCGGGTGAAAACACTGAAAATCATGAAGTTTTCAGCAATATTTCGAGGCCGATCTGAAACTGAACGTGATCAAAAACGAAGGAAAGGTTAAAAATAAATTTAACGGAAGAAAATTTCTCTCTATAAACAGAAAATGGTTTGCTTACGATCAGGCCTGTCAGTTCTATTTCAATTTATTAGGCACCGACCGGCCTCGTGGTATATATCACGACGACGACGAATTCTTCACGCTTTCTCCCGATGCGATTGAATACAACGTGGAAAGATCAGTTCGTCTGGAACAATTAACCAGTGCTCTTGGATTTCGTCCGTTCCGCCCATCTACAGCTCCTAGTTTCCAGTATTTGGGACTGCGCGCCCGCGTTTTATGCTCCACCGGCGTGTTTAAATAAGCCAGTAGCTCGATTGTATATTTTTACTTTTGCCCCCGGAAGGAGGTATTATTTAGTTTCGTTGAACCTACCAACAAAATCCCCTATTACCATTATTGTCGTGTTAAAGAAGTCTTTGCCCCCTCCCCCCCGTTTTCTCAATGGGACCATATATCCGATCGTCATCAAGGCAATGATTCCATGGGTTAGACCGATTGTGCCTGGGCAGCGTATTCTTTGACCACGGCAGTCTGGCATTGTTACAAATAATATCTGAAACTTCCGTCATACTGATAACATTGAGCTTGACTGAATGGTCCTATTTACGTTGGCTTCCAAACCATTATACAATTCCTTATCTCTTCATAAATTGTTCGAGCAAGGCTTTTGTCTCAAACTAAAAAACTAAATCCAGCATAAACTCTCGCTTGACACTTCCTTCCACATCAGTCAACATCTAGAACTCTGTCCGTCTCATTTACTCGGTCGTGAGTACCACAGGTCGATAAGAGCAGAAAACTGGTTTTGCATTTCCCACACGGTAACTTTGTTTTTCAAAATAAATGCCTAAGGAGACTGTAGACAATTCTCAGCATCAGTTTGGGTGTGTTTTTGCGCATGGATAACTTTCTGATTAAAGAAATCTGCCGGGAGACGGTGGAAGAAGTTGAGACATACTGGTACATGTCGATCTCGCTCCGTAAGAGGTGCTTAGCGATGTCGGATTTACGTGGCATAGAATCAGATTTTGCGAGCTGTATGTGCATTTAAATAAACTTTTACTTAAAGCATGATGAAATTATATGTTGTATAACGGACTAACCCCTTAGTGCAATTCTAAGAATAGCGCGGGACGCAGATGATGCTTACAAAGAACGATATAAAAACGACACATAATGTATTGAACAGTCCCAACGCCTTAATATGCCCCTGTCCTAAAATGACTTATGAAATTACAATAACCTCAGACTGCAGATCTATTAAACAAGCTTAAATTTCCTATTGACCCAACTGTGAAAAACTCGGCGCTTTGGTGGGATTTGAACCCACGCAGTAAGGGGAAGGCTTGAGTACAGCCAACTCTCTAACCACTTGAGCTACGAGGTCCCGCCGGACGACGCGAGTTTGATCACATTTGGGTCAAGTTACACGCCCAACCTACTGCAACGTCTGGAATCCACCAAATCTGATACAGTAAGTTGACTGCCCAGGCAGGGTTTCCTAAGTAATTCACCTAGAATCCACGAGATGACTACCAGGCTCACATAATTCATTGTGAAAAACTGGGCAGACAACTTATTGTATCAGATTTGGTGGATTCCAGACGTTGCAGTATGCTGGACGCGTAACTTGATCCAAATGTGATTAAACTCGAGTCGTCCGGCGGGGCCTCATAGTTCAAGTGGTTAGGGCGTTGGCTGTACTAAAGCCCTCTCCTTACTGCCCGGGTTCGAATCCCACCGAGGCGCAGAGTTTTCGACAGTTGGGTCCACATGAATTATTTAAAATCTGCCAAAATATCTATGAAAACTTAAATTTGTCATTACTGCTTGAAGAAAGTTAACGGAAATGCAACTCTCCCGGCATGACAATTTGACCAGCTCGGGCGAAAGTGTCCACGGAGGGGGTGAAGCATCGATCACTCTAAATTAAGGCAGGCTTGTACAACATATGTCGCACTGTCTTCTCTCTCTCACACATCTGGCTGTCCAACCCAGGCTGTTTTAAGGCGGCCCAAGGTGAGGTCGGACGCGGTGACATCCAAAGTTAGACAGTCGTCTAGGCGTGCGACGTGCAGACAGGCTCCCCTAACACCTATTGGGCCTTTACGACGGCAACTTGCATCTCACGGACGCAAGATTGTCACAGGGACTACAAGGAGATGGAGCCACTTCAGCCTGCCTCAATTCCGAGAAGAACTGAGTAATTTCTTCAATTTCCAGCCTCCGCAATCGCGACTCCGGTGCTCCGTGATAGATACATGCCCTTCGATTCATTATTGTTACGAATGCGTTGAGTTGCTATAATAATGCATTCCTTAATGTTGGTCATCATCGCTCTTTCTTCTGCTCTTCTCTAGTCGACTGCCCTAACCTATTATTATAACGGTTGATGAGACTGGACCCAGCGGTTTGCGTGGCGTGAAGAGCTGCGTCTAAGGTGTACTACCACACCTCTCTCATGACCATTAACAATTTGTCGGCTTTCGTCGACAACGGAGACTGACTAAGGTGCGTCTTGAGCCAATCCGATCCGATTTTTGATCCAAAACATTCGCTGCGCAGCACGTTGTGGCACACTTCTAGGACAGCGTAAGTAGCCAATCAACGCCCGACTCAAACGCAGTAGACCAGATTTTTGTGGAACTGAGGGAGTGGTTCGGATTCAATCTGAGTGGAGTGACAGAGGCCACATTCAAAAGAAGCCACTGCAGCCTAACTCCCTGTCTTTAGAGGATCCAGCTATTCTACGAGTTTTCAGCCTTCCAAGCCACTACTTTTATCGCGTCAGGTTGTTTTTAGCGGGGAATGCACGGAAGTTCCGTAGGGACGGAGATCCTAGAGTCGACCTCGCTCTATCTTCCCTCTATTCACGCACCGATTAATTGTCCGACCCCGTCCGCCATCTGGCGTTGGAATTGGACAGAAGTGGCTGGCGAACATGAGCCCGTGCCCAGGAATGCTACCACACCTGCTCCGGTGCGCGACGTTTCTTATGGGAAACGCGTGCTTTGCCCTAATGCGGCTCCCGTGTTGGCTTTGTGCATCTCGCGTTGTAGCTTTATCAAACACCAGCATGAAACGGATAAATCAAAATTTACATAGTTTTCCTTTGGCGTTTTGTAGGTGCAATTGACACATGCGTCCTTGTTGGTGGGGGGACTGAAAATATTACTCACTCTTACTTTGTTTGTGTTATTAAAGTCGGGATTTGAGAACTGTTCGTAAAGGCGGGTGAGACGTTCCCGGTGATTGGATACTAGAAAGACCTGTAGTCTGTCTCACACACATGAAACAACTACTGAAGTCATTTTTATTGCAGTCAAGGCTACAAACCTGGATTAAATTATGTCGTTATATAACTCAATAAAGTAATATTAAACATTTGGAAAACAACGAATTTACTAAAACAATCCTTATGCGCGTCGTTTTCGCTTATCCACAGGCACATTGTCCACCATTCTACTCCTTTTGGGAAGCTACTCTATTCTTTCCTCTCCTATCACCCCCTTTCACAGCATTGGTCCTAGTCCCCTTGCTACTATTTTTCCAGGCACAAACGCAACCCTAATTCTCGTCATTTCGTCCGGTCATTATTGGCTGTGCGCGCTTCCACCTGTCACTGAGAATTTTGCGTGTATCATCTAAATCTATATGCCTATTGATGCATGTCTCTTCCGAATGCATTGCAATCAGGAACTCGTACCCTTCCTTGATGGGCAGTTGGTGAGACAATCACTTAGAAATTATATGATTTGGCGCATAGATTAAGGAGACTATCAGTCGCAGCGAAGTGCCAAGCATTTGAACTTTGCGGAGTCCGTATATTTTGGCGATCGTTGGTTCATCTTGTTTCAATGATTTGGCTAGAACTTCGGAAATTAACTTCTTGCGAGACCTTTAAATGTTTTTTCCATATGTGGGTCTGCAACCTTTAGGCCGAGAGTGTGTAGTCTGTGCGCTACAATCACCAGGCAAATCCTAATTTGCAAGGAGAAGACAGAAAATCATCAGAATGAGGGTTTTAATGTATACAGAGCCCTGCGTTGTCCTCTCAGGCGCAGTGGTCGCTGGCGAAGCAAGGGCTGGTGCTGACTGCATGCAGTCGGGCCTGAGAGTCCTCAAGATGGCGGTGGCCGCCGCCTTTGTAATCTCGTGGACAAAGCTCAGGAGGTCTCCTGTCAGTATGTGTTGCATTCGTCGAGGAGTGGTGCCCCAATGGCTTATGTTGCTGGTTGCAGAGGGCTGGTGCGTTCAAGTGGCGCATGGGCGGCTGCAACTTTCTGAACGCACGTGTGTCCGAGATGAAGTCAGTCGAGTGGCTGCAGGTCAGTGCGTCTGGATCTAACGTTTCCGTTTGACGAAATTTGACAGTCAACGAGGTCCAAGAGGACAAGACATAGCCTACTGGTTACTGTAATAGAGCACCTCTGTACACCGAACACTACGGGGAAGGAACCCTAGGTACAAAAAAAATATAATTTGGCCGGAGATTGTCCAAGACTGAAGGGGGGAGCCTTGACCGGAGAGAGAGGGGTCCAGTTACTCGAAGAAAGATGGCACGTCCCGATGTGTGCAGGCCAATTTTCGGCCGTGTTTATAACTTCTCAATGCATAATTTCGAAGACGCAATCGAATTTGCCATGGGGTTGGTTGGAAGTATTTTTCAGGGAAAAATTAAGACAAACTTAAGCTGGAAAAATTCTCATTAATTTATGTTTACGTTGAGTTGTTATGAATATACTTGTTATAAGGAGGCAAATAACGACTAAGTGTCTGACAAATATATAGGGGGAAAATCGGCGCGCGCGCATCTATAGGATCTAAATGCGCGCCTTCTGGAGCTTTCTGCAAGACGGCCGCCTTCTGGCGAGTATTCTAGAAATTTCTACATGGGGCGGCTTGCCGCGCAGGTAAATCACCTTGAGGCTCTGAGGTCTTGAATACTGACGCCAAACATGGCCGAATGAACGTCAGCAACAAGTTCTGTGAACTTTTAGGGTCGGCATTTAGTGACACAAATCAAGTTGTCCCGTTACACTGACGTCATCTTCCCCATTTACTCCGTCCAATTCAAAATATCCGTGCAACTTCCCTTGTCAGCATGAAGAATTATGATGCCTTCATCCTTTTTAAGTGAATTTACTGCCTTTTGACCTCCACAAGATAGTTGAGAATGCGATGCGTTTTTTAAAGTTTTGCAGCATTACTGAAGATTGTGAACCATTCGTCCTCTGCCGTGTCTGGTGAAGATAGCATGGATTGAGATTTGGAAGGTGTTAGGGCAGCCTAAACGAAGGTGTTTAGGTTGGGTGGGCGGTTTTCATACGGTAGTGAGCTTTGAACACTTATTATTTGGCGGCATTTCTCTTAAAATTTTAGAGAGCATTTGTAATTTTGAAGCGTTTGGTGGCACTAGGCTTGAGATGCGTATTCGGTGTGCGGCCTAAAAAGAGCTTAAAAGATCTCAGAGAAGATTTCATCTTCATTATCAGGAAGAGATCTTCTCACGTTGAGCAATATGAAAACTGCAGTTCTTTCTCAGTTTTAAACAGTGCCCGGACTGCTTTCTGATGCACGCTACGAAGAAACCGTGGTTCTCATTGAATTTCATGTTCTAGAAAACTGCCGAATTGGGAAAGTTTTATCTGCTAGTGGCCGATCCGGCTGAAAGTACATTTACTTAAGCTAAATCGCAGAAGTCGAAATCTTTATTGTGCATCGACCTAACTTGGGCTGGTCTACTTCCTTCCTTCATCAGCATCAATAGATGTGACGTCCAATGTTTTTATATATTTGATAAACACGGTTATTTCGCAGTCTGTGTGTCTATACAGTCGTATGCGTACATTAGTAACAATGTAGGCTCCAGCGCTGAACTCTGGAAAGCCGATAACTAGACATCTACAGAAATAAGTTTGCTCTAGCATCTTCCAAATAGCTGGAGTCTGCTAGTGGCGATTCTTTAGATTAGCTGAGACAACTTGGAAGTTATCAATAATCACTTCACGTTTAGAAAGCAGTCGCTGGTGTCGCACAGATCTGATGACTTTTGGAACGTCGATAAAAAAACTACCTGGACCATGTATCTATTTCGCGACATTCAAATTCGACTTTAGGATCGTATCTTATCTACTTTTTATTTTATCAGTTCCGGCTACCTTCCTGCTTTTTAGGCACTATTGCCCCTGTCCCGTCTTCATTACAGCCCAGTGATTGCTTATATAGGTCAGTGAATGTTATTCTTTAGTGTCCAGTGAGTTACGCAGCCTTTCGTATATTTGGTTATGGAGTACGTTCCGAATTTTCAACTCCAATGGAAAGTAATTTCTTACAGATTTCAATCTGTCAACTTCAAAAATTCAATTCCACCCAACAATACGATTCTTATTAATTAGCAACAAAAGTTTCGCGGTAAAAACAAAATTTAATCGAACCCCTCCGTTCTCTGGAGCCTGAAAAATCTACGAGCAATAAGTTATTGTGTCCTGTTTGGGACTCATTCATAAATTATTAAAAATGTGATACATATTTCCACCGTCAGCGATGAGGGAAAACATCGGCCACATAAGATACACAGGTAAAAATGATGGGAAGATTAAACAAGGCTTACCCAATAGTACAGTACGTGACATATCTATTGAGATCTGATAACGAAAACTGATGAGAGAATTTTTCGACGCCTTTAACGTCGATCATGCTGTTTGCTTATCCACTTCCTTCAATAAAATGTCCTTTTTTTGTGCAGAAATTGTGTTTACGTAATTATATCAAAGAAAATATCAGTAAATTTTAGCAGAACAGGACGTTGGAACATACCTATGCAATTTCCTAGGCTAATGCGTGTCCTGGACGCAGGTTACACATCTGAGCGACTCTTTCATTGAAAGGATAATAATTTACCCGCGAGGGTTTTAATAAACAGATTTAACCGAACTTGAAAATTTATTTAATGTCCGATGTTTACCATGGTGATCAACCTGTTAACACAAATGTTATTTTAAGAAAACAAGAGGTTTTTACCAAATCCTAAATGTTAAATTAGCAGATCTGTTCGATTTCGCGCCCTAGAGTGCAGTAATAACGTAGATAGAATAGGTTTATTGTAGCGCCCCTTGGGCACTGTCAGTCCCCTTTGAACTCAGGAAAAAAACCCAAAACAAACTCATCAATTTCAACTGCGCTTTGACTTCATTTGTTTCGGGTGTCTGTTTAGCCAAAAGAGCGCGAATTTAGAGTTTTTTTTAAGTTAAAAAACCTCAGTTCTAAGGGAAAATAATAACAAAAGTTTTAAAAAATAACGATATGTCAATATAAAAATTGAGGTTTGCAGTTTGGTTGTTTTTGGGGGCATGAATAAAATGTCCTTCATGGCAATTGAAGAACTTTGATATCGGCCTGACCTTGAAATTATTTTCCTGTTGGGTAAATTTCGGTGTGCTCTAGTTGCTGGTGTAATTTCCCCTGATCTGGACAGGGTTGTTTGAATGCCGTGACACTTTTGGCGCGCGCACCTAGGATGGAGATGGCGTAGCCACATGTTGGTGAAGATGGCCGGTGTCCCTTCCACTCTCTTCCGCCGATCCCTTCTCCCGCTCCGTATCGTGACGTAACGTTCGTACCGCTTTCCTCACTACATCGACAACCCCCTCAGCCCTTCCCTGCAGTTGCCCCCAGCGCTGCGCTCCCCACCGGTTTTTCAGGTGGCATGTTGGCCTCGCCTCTCCACTCAGACAGGTCACTCGACTGTTGTTACTCATCCCGTTTGTACTTTTAACTGTCATTATACATCTTTTCAATTCCACTTTCTGTTCATTATGTCTTCCCGTCCGCTGATCGTTTCTTCTTCCGTTATGTATGGATGAGTATCGTGATTTGCTAACAATCGTATTCAGATCAACACAAGCCAGAATCTCTTCCTCGATATTCCGTTACGTGGTTGTGTGCTACCCTTGACGTCCTCGGCCGCTACACTGGTTTTCAATCCTTCCTTCCAATCGATGTCAAGGTCAAGCCGCTGGTTTTAAATTTGAAGATTAGTGGGGGATGTTATTTTAAGTGGTTTTTCTGTGAGACCTAACGATTTTAGTATCTGGCTTTTTTGTTTGAATTTCCTTAAATACAGGCCTCTTCTCTCATAACTGCCTGCTACCATCTCCTTTTGAGTTCTGCATGTCTATGCCCGTTGTTCACTAATCGCACTCTGCAATTCTCATTTTGTGCGTCCGATTTCTCTTTAACTGTTTGAATTTATTTTTACATCGTTAGCCCCTAGCTGAAATTCAGTCAACTTGTCTGTCAGAAGTTTTCTTAATCACAAATTGCCTCGAGACAAGATGAGACCAAAAGTCACTGGTCGACGTAAGGTCTCGGCTCTTGTAAGTAAACATGGCCTAACTAAACGCAAGTCAGAAGCTTTACCTAAATCTAAGTCAGATGATATTACTAGTCAGTCGTCACCCGTTGTAATTGGTCGGCAGCTTAATCTGTCTGCACTTGACCACTGCAATGAATTTATGCTAAAGTTTGGCTCTTTGCTGACAATTCTTGGACATTTATTCGACGGGAACATCTCCGATATTCCCTCTGAAGAATGTAGGCGTCTCGACTCACTTGTTCACCTGATCGCCAGTGAATCTAGTGATAGACAGAAGCGTTCTTACAACTTCCTGCTACAAAATTTCCTCAATCTGTTCGGCCAATTGATGTTGCGACCAATTTCCTGTATTAATATGGTTTCAACTATAAAATAGCTGATGCCAAACGCTTGTCCTCCCGTAGTACAAATCCATTCATCTTAGTCAAATTGTTTTCATCAATCGAGGTTGGCACAATCTTTACTCATCGAGAGCGTGTCACTGCGTACCTAGAGAAGGCAAAATTTTCCTTTGTCATGATGTTACTCCTATGGAGCGTAAAATCGGGTCTGTATTCTCACGTAAACCCACTGCTTCTCAGTCTAATGCTCCCCAACTCGGTCATAATACAAGTGGCCGTAAGGATTCAGCTTCTCCTACTCCTGCGACATCTGACTCCCTCCTTCCTCTTTCTCCTACATCTCCATCTCACTCAAGCCACTTGACGCATTTGTCTGCCCCTAAACTTGCAACAGCAGCAGCAGCAGCCCCATTTGTCGTTTCGTATCCTCCGGATAGTCCCGCTGAGACACATGAAAATCCGTCTACATCAGCTAGACCGATAACTTCTATTGTCCAACTGGGTGCTGTAAGGTCTACAGCTAAGTCACCCGTGGCTTGGCGTCAGAACGGTGAGACTCGAAAATTGAATCAGACTCCGACCCAAAAGATAGGTAATACAGTTCCGTTTAGGGGTACGACGCCTTCTCTTAGATCTAACAAGTCTGTTCAGCCCAGCACGTCTACAAACCCCGCAACTGCAATTATATCCCCGAATAATTGTCTGTCCTGCGTATCGGTTACTTATCAAAGCCCTACTATATATACAGCAAATAATTCCTACATGAATTGCCCTAAATCATTTATGCCCCAACCTACTTCAGGCTCCCCACCACTTAAGGCCAATTGCTCTCTGGTACGTCAACCTATCTCCTTTGACTTCCAATCTAGACCTGGTTTCCCACCATTTCATTCTTTTAGTGGCCTACCCTCACCCATTAGCCCCTACTTTCCTGCTAGCCTCCCTCCTCCTCCCCTTCCTCCACTATTTAACTACCAACAAGTCTACCCATGTTCTGACTCCCCTAGCATTCCAATGTCTGAAAACTATATCCCCACCTCCTTTAGGTCTCATACTCAGCCTTCTCTTGCTGACTCTTCGTACGTCAATAACTCTAAATTAACTGGTACTTATTCTCCAAGTGTCATTAATTCCCAGCTTACATATCCGCCTCCAATTTTTTTTAAATACCGTCGAAAATAGCATTGCCGTTCGAAACACATTAGATATTATATTATTGAATGCCAGGTCTGTTATAAACAAGATGGCCCAAATCAGAGCCATTGCTCTGGAAATGACGCCTGATATTATATGTGTAACAGAATCTTGGACCCATTCTCTAATTCCTGACTCTGCCCTTCTCATAGATGACTTTGATTTTTACCGCCAAGACCGCACGACTAGGCGTGGTTGTGGTTGTCTTTTTTATCTTGAATCCTATCTAAAGCACTCTCCCTATTTCTTGGATGTTTCCTCATTCATGGGAAACTTCTGCTTTGCATCTGTTATTCTCTCGCCGCAAAGAAAGGCAATTATTGGATGTATCTACAATCCCCCAAATTCTTTAGCCAGTGATGGTTCTCAACTCTGTGAAATCTTTAAATTAATTTCGGAAGCTGCTTTCGATGTTAAAATAATCACTGGGGATTTTAACCTTCCTGAAATTGACTGGGTTTCCAATAGCTGTCCACCCAGATTCCAGTCCTTTCAAGATATTATCAATTTTTCTAATTGGTCCCAACTGGTGCGCTCGCCAACAATAGATAATCACATTTTAGATCTAATCCTTACCAATGACATTGCTCCTCTTTCTGTTGCTTTAAAACAGGACCTCTTTGACAGTGACCACGTATTAATTCATTGTTGCCTACCGCTTGCCTTTTCAAAAAAGACAAGCGCCGTTCAGACTTTCATGAACTACGACTGCGTAGATAGCGACTTAATAAATAACTATATGAGATCCTTGGATTGGTGTGGCTTCCTCACTTGTAGCGATGTAACCATTCTTCGTGATGTCATGTCCAATGTTTCCAAGGACATTCTAGAGTTTGTGCCGCGTAGATATCTCAAGCTTAATTCTTCAGATTCCCTTGTTCCTCATTTTCTTCAGAACAGACTAAAAAGCTGAGGCGAAAACTGCGTGACCCATCCACTAGTTCCTTATCTGTTCATCTTAGAATCACAGAGATATTTGAGATGGCCTCAAGGATGCGCCAAGCGCGCGACAGGCAAAGAGAATCAATTGCTCTCAGTGGTTCGAACCCTGGCAAATCCGTCGCTAACATCTTCCGTTATCGGTCCTCCTCTATGCGTGGTCATGAACTTCCACCCATGCTAAATGACAACAAAGTCTTCCTCACCGATGACACTGACAAGGCGGAGTTGTTTAGTGCTTTCTTTGCAAAACACCTTGCTACCGAGTCCGATCCGGTCCCTTTCTTTCGATCACTTTCAGATAGGACACTGAGTAAAATTGATATCTTCTCAGATCTCATTAAGAAACACATAAGCCGTTTGAAATACTCACACTGCTCAGGAACGGACGAGATTCCGAATTCGATTATTAAACAAGCGTCCGACCTTCCCATATTGCTCAGTCATTTATTCTCGGTTTATATTTCAAAAGAATTCTTTCCTGAAACAATGAAAACGTCAATTATCATTCCCGTTTTCAAGTCAGGATCTCGGTCCGATGTTAATAATTATCGGGGCGTGCACAAAACGCCGTCTCTAGCAAAAATTCTTGAAAGGATTATTTTCAATGAAATTCTTGACTTCTGTCTAGCTAATCGGCTTCTGAGCTCTAGTCAGCATGGATTTTTACATGAACGATCCTGCGAAACATGCCACTTGGCTTTTCTTAATCTAATCACTTCTCTTCGTAATGAGCGGCAGTCAGTGGTAGTTATTTACTTTGATCTTAGCAAAGCCTTTGACAAGGTGCCTTATAGACGTCTTTTAGTAAAATTGGAAGCTCTTGGCATCCGGCCGCCTCTACTCGACTTCATCAAGTCCTATCTGTCCAACCGCTATCAGAGAGTCATGGTCGGTAATAGCTACTCGACACCCCACTCGATCACGTGTGGCGTACTTCAAGGAACGCTTCTGGGTCCGCTACTCTTCCTTCTGTGCATCAATGATATTTCGACTGAACTCGGAAATTCGCAAACTTTTACTTATGCCGATGAACTCAAGTGTGTTTACTCATACTCTAAGGACACCGCAAATGTTTGTGTTGAAAAAATTAATGTCGATTTACTACGCTTAAGAAGATGGGGTTCAACATGGCAGATGGAGTTTTCATCATCCAAGTGTAGTTTCATGTCTTTTGGTCCTACCAAACTTCCCGGTCCCATAATTTTTCAGAATAACCCACTCTCAGAATGCCTCACCATAAAGGACCTAGGTCAAAGTTATACAAATAAACTTGCTTTATCATCTCATGCAGATAGAATCTCTGCCAAAGCCGCGCAGATATCTGGATTCATATCGCATAATTTTTTTCCTTCCGGAAATGAAGCTAAGAATTTATTAAATGTTTGTTCTTCCAGTCCTCGAATATTGCTGTCCCTTCTTCGGTTTAATGAACGCCTGCGACCGTAATATAAATCGAAAATGTTCAGAGGGTTTTCACCCGGAAACTGTTCGCTCAAGCTTCGTCCAGTATTTCTTATACTCAGAGATGTCAGCTGGCGAACATTAAGTTTTTGTGGGTTAGAAAACTCGAAGCTGGCCTTTGCTTCCTTTTTCGCATCAACTCTAGCTCCAGTCTTCCGCACATTGACACTCTCACTCCGAGAGATCAGTCTTATGCCACGCGCAACTCCTGCATGGTGATTCCGCCGCCTCTTTGTACTACATCTATGCGCTCCCTCTTCTTTGCTTCTAAATATGCCTTCCTTTGGAATAATCTTCCGCCTGAAATTAGATTATCGCCTAAGTTACTGGTATTCAAGTCGAAATTACGCAACCATCTTACACCGGAAAGCATAAAGGCACTGTTAACGGTCTCATTCACAAACACTCAGATTCTTGACTTCGAGAAGGGTCCTCCTGGGATTTAGTGGTAGATTAAGTGGTAACTCTTAATTATAACATTAGAAACCCCTGTTTTGAATTGGTTTCTAAATCCACTGCTATCAGTCCCCCCCATAGCGACAATTTTCGCGGTTTTTGATGTCATCTCCCGCATTCCGACCTCATGCGGTCTGTCGACACTCACGGCGGAACCCTCAGTATTCACTGTCTACTAGTAGTTCGGTCGTACCTCCCTTCCTCACTGCTCGGCTGAGCTCGAAGCGTGCTGTGGCCGATCGCATCTCGGTTCCTCTCGTCTGGCCTCTTTGACGCGGCGTACCAATCCGGCCCAGACGATCTCAATTGTGAATCCCGTATACAATGCCAAATGCAAGCCAGTCCTGTCTGACCCACATTCGTACCCATCAAGGCTGACATTTATTGCTACCCTGACGATGACCGACAACATTCCGTTATATACCGCCACCTACAGGCCAGTCCTGCTCGCTTTTTTCTGTCATTATTTTTATGGAGGAGTTTTTTTTTCTCCCGTAAAATCAATCCAGTCATTTTTAACTTTTTGTAAGGAGTTTTTTTCACCCCTCAATCATTATGTTTGTCAATGGACTTCTAATTCAGAAACTATGAATTGCATTTTGTAAAGATTCGGCCTATTTCGTCTAAAACTCGCATGTGTATTTATTTTAATTTGCTTTGATGGGACCCCGACGGGTCTTTAATAAAAATTATCTGTCTATCTATCTTGTCTATCTGGCCAGCTGTTAGGGGGCGGTCGCACAGTTACTACGTGTTTTTCAGGAGGCTTACCATCGTTGCCTGGACTAAGAGCTGGAAAAGATGAATATATATATCAGGAGTAAGAAGCATTCAGTGGTAAGTCACAATCAAAACTGTCAAAATACTATTGAATCATGTATCATATTGTTCTTGTTAATGTGAAATTATAGGAGTGGTGGTCGAATGTTTACTATGACCTAATATGGTTCTATATATGTTTAATATGGCCTTACTATAGACATACGCACGACTAATATACAAGGTTTTATCGAAGGGTATATTTTTATTAGCTTTATAAGGGATATTTAGTGTCAGGTGACATAGCTGATGAAAACAAAAAGGGAGGAAATAAAGAATATAACTATCTGTTCTATGTTTATCCATGATGCTTTCTTTTATAAATTTGATTATTTTTAGTGCTCTGTTCCGGTATTATTCAAGCGGCTGGCATCATCAGAGCCCTTTTGTACCAAATTCAATATCAAAAAATTGACTTGAAAATGTCCTATTTTATTCAAAAATTAATGTGTATTGTTATTTGAAAGGAATTTCTTGGTTTTTATTTTAAACTCGATAAGGGTTCGACTTTTCCGGATATAACCTGGAAGAGAATTCCAGATAGTCGCATATCTTATGGAGTAGAAATTTGACCGTTGGGACTTTGTGAATTTGGGAATCCTTATAATATCCTCGTTCATTCTGGTGTTTCTACGGGCGTTTTGGTTGGTAAGTAAATTCATTTTGAGAATATCTTGGCCGTGGATGACCTTGAATAGGAAGTTTAGACCATTGTGAAGTCTTCTAATCCAGAGTGGTCGAAGACCGTATTTATGATATAGTTCTAAGTATAAACCCTGTATGCCATCACTTCTAGACCAAGATCTAGTAAACCGTCTCTGAATGCCTTCTAGTTTCTTTCGGCCACATGACGAGGGCATTATGCTGAAGAAAATTGAACAGTAATCTAGGAGAGGTAAAACATACATTTTGAAAAGTTGTATTCTTAGTGCATTTAAGGTGACATTTTTGCATATGAATCGACACAGGCGAGTGGATTTCGGTGATATTTGTTGGACGTGGGGAGATAAATCAAGGGTATTTGTATAGCTGAGACCTAAATCTTTTACCGATTGGGCCTCTGTTATTATATTATCATCGAATATTATGGGGGGAAATTTTCGTGGACCAAATATCAGACGGCATTTTTCGGGTGAAAAGGGCATCTGCCACTGACTACTCCATTCGCTGAGTTTTCTGAGATCAGTTTCAATTGTTCTATGAATATTGGCTACTGTATTCCCGTAATGTGCATATGCAATTTTAAGGTCGTCCGCATATAAAAACGTCTTAGCTGAGACAGATATGGACACTAAGTCATGAATATATATAAGAAATAGAAGGGGGGCTGCCTTGAAGTACTCCACTGGTAATAGGGGATGGTTCTGAGACTGCGTTTCGAATTTGCACCTCGTGGTATCGGTTTTGAAGATAAGATTTAAGAAAATCGAGATTCCTTCGTTTAAGTGGGCTGAAACTGTTTTGCCGTTTGGAAAATTCTACCTGATGTCACATAGGTAACCACCACGGAATAGTCATTTCCACTTCTGAACATATAAAATACTACTTTTCGTGTAGTTTAGCTTCTGTGCATATCTTATTCAGAAATTGAACGAGCAAAACATTTATAGTTCCAGCAAAATATCAATATTTATATGGACGCCGATGGCAAAAGCAGTGTATCTGCGCAGTTCACTACAGTCGAGTACCTTAGGTTTTTGCAAAAAGTAGGATATAACTGTCCGTCCCCTATATATTTATCATCTGGATGTGGCTGCCACATCATGCTTTTGGTTTCACACGCAGCTATTGCAAAGTTAGTGGATGCTCCTCAGGCGGGGGGGGTTTGCTTAGCCGGGACTTCCAGGTCTGCATAAGGAAAAATGAAGGCATCAGCAATATTTTGCCTTTATGCTTTCCGGTGTAAGATGGTTGCGTAATTTCGACATGAATACCAGTAACTTAGGCGATAATATTGAATTCTTTCATCGAAATTTTCTATCTCCTTTAGGCGCAGACGGAGACGCTACTGCCTGGAAGGCTTTCAGGAGGATTAGAGTAAAATACTCGAAAAATGCGTCAGAGCAGCTAAGACCTATAATGACTAAGAGGGACCCATGGGACCCAGAGACGTCACAGAGCACCCAAAACAAAGACATAGGGGAGAAACTAAGACTCAGCGAAATACAGGGAAGAGTAGTAATACCAAAGGATGTCAGACAAAGCGAAGACAATTCGGTTAGTGCAAAATGCTTCGTTAGCCATCCCGTGAGAAATGTCCCGGTAGGATGGTAAGTAAGTCGCTACTCCACTAGAGTAAATGAGTGGCTAGTCCCTAGAAAGGTTCACTTTCCAGAAGCTTCAGTGATCCTGCAATGACAGGTAGGATGGTAGTTGGTAGCCCTGCCCACTGATTCTACAATTGTACTTACTGGCTCGATTTCAAGCTCTGTGATTACGTTCTCATTATGTCTGGGAGTGCACGCGCAGAAGCCCTCTCAGGGTGACTTTCTTCTTCACTTTAACCGCCCTGAGAACAAGGCGCTGCAAAAATGTATATATAGGCTCATTGTATTGCACTCCTACACGGAAATCTTTAGTAAAGGACGAAAGATTTATCCTAGGCGGATAATGATTCATTATGCTTCTAATAATGCTTCTAATTGCATGCGCACACTGTGTTACCTGTAGCTGATTCATTTTAGAGGTACTATCCTAGGCTGCATACCACAGTACCCAGATGTTACCTGAATGCATAACCATCCGTGTGTTGTCGCGGTATTTGTAAGGGCATGACCTTTCGACATTTACATAAGACCCTACAGGTCAGTAGTCCTTTCTGCTGGAGATACTGCACTAGGTAGGACGACTGGATTATTTCCAGGATCCGCGAATAATCTGTCGGCCTGTCCACTTGCAGTCCTGATTTCCTTCGCCTTCTAAGAGACTGGGCTCTGCAAGCAGAACAAATTTTAACTTCATATACAGAGTGCTACTTCCTCTTTACATTGTATAGTACACCATTCACGTATACGAAACAACTTCTGCCATAGTTTTAATCCTAGATGTGGCCACAGTGACAATACACTATTATTTGCAGATTTTTTCTTTCGCCCAAACATATTTTTTCGCATTTAAGTCTTATCCCGCTTGCTTTATGCCGTCCTGCGTGCCGCTGCTTGACTCCCGTGTTGTCATGTCCATTCTGGCGGTTAGAGTACTATCGCACATACTTCGGAATGACCTTAAGACACACTGCCTTCTTCCTATTGATTGTTCGCATTCATTTGCTATTCTTTCCAATCTGGGGCAAGGATGCATTTATTCCACATGCCGTACTTATTATACATGCTTATTTTTATACCCTCCTTGCATTTTTCATCTTATTTAAAGTAGGCTTCCACTTTGCCAAGAACGTCAATTCCAGGCATACCCTTCAAGCGCCATTTACGCCTCCACTCATCTGCCTCAGCCGCATATCCCCTATTACCACCGGTCCCGTAAGACAGGTAGCTGGGAGTTTTCGGTACCGGGAGGGCTACCAACTACCATCTAACCAATGTCCCTAAGTAGAAGGATACCGATGTCAAGAATAGGCATTAAATGCCCACTTTACATAAAGAGTAAGTAGCAGTAGCCACTAGTAGATTGTAGTAAGTAAATATTTATGTTTGCCGTGCCTGCGTCTACTTCCAACTATTTAAAGGGCAGAATATGCCATAATATTGAATTCTTTCATCGAAATTTTCTATCTCCTTTAGGCGCAGACGGAGACGCTACTGCCTGGAAGGCTTTCAGGAGGATTAGAGTAAAATACTCGAAAAATGCGTCAGAGCAGCTAAGACCATTGTGATATGTCCTCCGGCATGAAGAAGAGTCGAAGCTGCTGCTAAGCAGATAACGTGCCTTCATAGTTTTCTCCAATAGAATTTTCACTGGGGTCACGAGAAAATTTCAGCGGGCTAAAAATAAATTCCTTCCAATCTGGCCTAGTGGATACAATTTCAACAATACCGAACGGTGAAATAATACTAGTTCTGTGCCTGCAGACATTCAAAAACACCTAAAATTTCGGCTTGACTGACACCATTCTGCCAGAATCTCAGCCGAATGCGTTATATGTTGAGTCTTCTGAGACAGCTAGACGTTTGTGCGGTATAGGTGGTCCAGAGAAAATAAGCTTTCGAATACTAATGTCCGAAACTTCCTTGTCGTAAGCAACGAGCTCAAGACGCAATTTTATTAAGAAACTCCGATATCGTCGTCTCACCAGAAACGTAGGTTAAAACGGAAATCGCTCATGCGGAGATATTTACATCAGTTCAGTTTTGATGACGTGAAAAAGATAGTGTAGTGATGGAGACAAGACGTTCGGCATTTGAACGAGAGTAAAATAATCTCCTTCAAAGCAAATTTGTTCGGATATGGAAGGATGTCAGACGAAGAGTCCAGCCGATGAGTCGCTACTCCTTTGGAGTAAACGAGTGGCTAGTCCCTAGAAAGGTCCACTTTCCGGGAGCTTCTGTGATCCTGCAATGACAGGGAACTCTGACAGGCGGTGGTGCACCTAGTTCCTCCCAGACATTCACATTAATAATATAAAACGCATCACGATTTAGACGGGACGGAAAAGCCAATTCCTTGGATCTGTTTTTCATGAAAGATTGATATGAAGTAGAAAATTATATTTCAATACCCCTCCTGTGAAGGATGACTTACCCCGTTCCCATGGGATTACTCGCTCTGTTCTCATCACTAACAAAATAGGTAGCCAAGTAAATATATGGAAGGCGGACCTCAACATTATGAGGAAGTAGCTGGTGTCAATTAGCCGAGACAGAGTGCTCACAAGAGATTCAGAAGCTAAGGATTAAGGGCGGCTGTAATTAGCTTGAAACGATCGCATTGGGTCTACGTCAGTATTGTCAACAAATGCATGTACTAGAAATGATTAGTCTGTCTGCCTGGTTAACAAAAGTAAGTTAACAGCCAAGGTTTATTCTAAAGAAGATCGTGGAAAACGAGTCACCAAATGTCGTCAGCCGCGAAATGTTGTTAGAAACAGAGTCGTCAGGCGTTGACGAACAGAGAATTTAGAATTATCCAGCCAGCTTAAAAGAAGCCCAAACTTTTATTGTATCACATTAACAGATGGTTGAAAATTAGGGAACCAGTCGCAGTACAGAAGGGTTTTAGTGGCGTACAAAATTATTGTGAATGACGATAATGCTTAACACTGGACCAATTCTTTGTTTCTGTATTATTTAAGTGAGCGAGGAGGCTATAGATCCCACGCCTTCCTCTGCACATGTCATGAGAAAATACCTATAGGGGCTTGAAGAAACGAAGTCATGGGACTCAGACAGTTAACTTGAAAAATCATTAAAGTAGTTGGCAAACGGATTTCTTGCAACTCTGGCACGCCTCCTACATGCATTTTGCATCACGATGACTACCGGCTTAATAGCACATATAAAGTATCCGACTAGCATACAAGGGTTGGACTTAAACTAACGTCAATGCCTATCGCCACGCCAGTTTGACCTAAATCTGTTGTAAGGCAGTGGAAATAATACTTGAGAAATTAGCCGGGACGTTAGTTGAGAATAAAAATTTGCTTTAAGAGCTTCAAAATGGCTTCAAAAAGGAAAAGTTTTGACTGATTATCCTGATGCCTTTGACAAGGCAGTAGACACTTGCAGTGCAGGAAGAAGGTAAAGTCGGCGATATCCAGACTGATTGCATAAAAACCCTAACAGTGTTCCTTAGAAACCTGTTAACGATTGACTAACTATGTCTAGGATAAGATGTATGCTACCAACAATGATTGCACTTTTCTACGGAGGACTCACAATGTAGAAGCTTTTGTGCCTATAAATCAACCTTAACCTTCTTTTAGGTGCGATCTTCTTCCCATAAGGCTCAGTCCTTGGACCGCTACTCTTCGCAGTCTGCACGAAACAACATATCAGTGCCACATTTTGCAGCACCATGTTGTTTTTAATAAAGTTTGGAGAAGTATCCGATCTTAAGCGGACAGGTGCACAAATCCAGAAAGCATAAACCAACTAAGCATCTGGTATGCCAGGTAACTAAATTTATTGGGGGTAATTTATTGCCCAAGACACCATACGAGATTGAGAAAGTTGACGCCTACACGCATTTTCGACAAAGAATACCTAATAGAATTTGGCAAGCAGAAGAACATCTGTGTTCCTACGACATCGTCGCTTAAACCATCGTCACAATGTGCAACAAAGGCAAGGGAATGTAATGCGCGCAGACGTTTGAAAAATGACTGCCTGAAATTAAGTTGCTCCCTCCAGACCACTTACGGCCTAGTTGGAGGAAACCCTGAATGGGTCTTTAACCTCGAAAACTGATCTTATTTCCTGGAACGGGCAGCGTGAGTGGTCAAACATTTAGGCCAGAGTGGAAGAGCATTCACTCGAACATCTGACGGAACGTATTCTCGCGAAGGGTCGTTGGAGCACGCAAAGGACTCCCAGTTGAAATAATGCCTTCGTACGCTAAATATTCACTGAAATACAGGCTTGGCCATCTTCGCTGAGAAACTGCTGTATTTAAAGCAGAGATTTCACCAGTACCGCAAACTTGCGTTCGCTTCACCCGTGCAACCGACGTTAATATTTACACGGCAGATGTTGTAAAATGCCTTTTTTTAAATACGCACTATAAACTTAAGAAAGACTGTCTTAGTCTCTAAATAAGGTAACGGGTATTTTCACATATTCAGGCAACTGAATATGCAGTAGAATGGTCTATGTTTAAGGAACTTTTCACTATACGACCTTGACGTAACTGACATACTTTTGAACATAACGTTCACTAAGGACTCTCGACTTGAGTGCACATTATCAATTTAGGGATATTTTTTACTCCTATCTGCCTGTTAAAATATAGAATCGACCTTTTTGACTTCTTTATTTTTATTCATTATTTAGTGGTTATCTGAAAGTGCAATATATACTGCTGTTAATACAACTTACTGAATTCAAATCTACGGAATCGAATTCTACTACAACCGAATTCGGTTGTAGAATAGAAAAAGCATCCATGTAAATAAAAGTCATTTCAGAAAATAACCGATGCAGAAAAATAAGCCAAAGTAGTGAAATTTTCCACATATATGTAAATGTCTTCTTCTCACATATGTACAAATCTGGCCGTTAAAATAACACATGATTAGTCGGGAATAAGGAAGAGCCTGGCATCTGAAAGACGTTGTTCAGATAGAATGTGACAAATGCTCTCAAGTTTTTAAGAGAGCATATGTTGTTGCAGAACGTGGGCTCCAAAAACTTAAGGGATGACAGCTGTCAAATAACATGCTTATAAGGAAATTTTTAGTGTGTATGCGCACTAAATGCACATTAAATGAAAATAACCTTGCAAGGTTTTACCCATTTAATGTGATTGTATGAAATCATCGCAGATCCTTCTGTAAGATTATTGGACGTGTTAAGTGGCGGAAATGACCCTTCACTGACTTTAACCCGCCGAATCCGTGCGAATTTATAGTTTACTCACTCCACCCATTCTCAGTTGCCTTTAATTCAAAAATGCTAGATCTTTAAAGACAATATTCTTCCTTTCTAGGAGTGGATAGGCTATGTTTTTGGCGGCTTCAAGGTTTTACCCATTTAATGTGCTTGTATGAAATTATCTCATATTCTTCTGTAAAATAAAGGGACGTGTTATATGGCGGAAATGAGCCTTCATTTACTGAATATCGCCGACTCTGTGCGAATTTATAGTAAACCCATTCCACTCATTCTCAGGTGCCTCCAATTCGAAGATGCTAGCTCTTTGTCCCCCTTTTTAGTATTAGGTAGTCTACGCTTTTGGGGACGTCACACGTGTTCCTATAGATAAATTTTTGAAGACGTAACGGTCGTACACATTTTTATCCCAGGTTTTTTCACTTGAGCATGCTCAATTAACGGTCGTTTTGCACTGTTGTCTGATCACTCTCTTATGTTGCGCGATAAAGTAGGTGCTTCCTTGGTTTCCCGCTTGTGTAATTACATCCCACCAGTACCCGGCCGCGCCTAACGGCTGTGGTTAGGCGTGGCCATCTTCGTTATTTCACCTTCGTTGATGCGTCGGGGATTCCGTTGGACATTTAAGGATACCGCGAAAGCCGATATTTAAAATAATTGCACCGGTGGCTACACAATTGTGGCTGTAAGGTGAGGAAGCGGACAAGGTATTGAAGTCCTCGATTCTTCCTACTCAAACCCACTCCCGGCTTGACTGCACATTATCATTTAAATGGTATTTTTTTATTCATATCTTCATGTTAAAATATAACATTAAACTTTTTGTCTTCTTCTGTATTTATATTTTTTGTTAGTGGTTATTTGAAAATGCAACATATACTGCAGTTACTGCTAGTAGTAATACTTTGGTTGTAGAATAGAACAAGGATCCATGTAAATAAAAGAGTCATCTCTGAAAATGACCAATGCAGAAAAATAAGCCAGTGTAGTAAGATTTTAGGCAGTTTACACATATGTGAATGTCTTTTTCTTACATATGTACAAAACAGACCGGTTGTGAATAAGGAAAATTCTGGCATCCGACAGACGCTGCTCTGGTAGAATGTTCCAAATTCGCTCACGTTTTAATGAGAGAAAATGTTGTTGCAGAACGTGGGCTCAAACAACTTAAGGGATGACTGTCAAGTAACATGCTTATAAGGAAACATTTAATGTGTATGCGCACTAAATGCACATTAAATGAAAATAACCTTGCAAGGTTTTACCCATTTAATGTGATTGTATGAAATCATCGCAGATCCTTCTGTAAGATAATTGGACGTGTTAAGTGGCGGAAATGACCCTTCACTGACTTTAACCCGCCGAATCCGTGCGAATTTATAGTTTACTCACTCCAATCATTCTCAGTTGCCTTTAATTCGAAAATGCTAGATCTCTAAAGACAATTGTCTTCCTTTCTAGGAGTGGATAGGCTACGTTTTTGGCGGCGTCACACGTGTTCCTATAAATATATTTATGAAAACGTCATCGTCGTACACATTTTTCTTGCAGTTTTTTTTTTCATTTAAGCATACCTAATTAACCGTCTTTTTGGCCTGTTGCCTGACCTCTCTCTTATGTCGCGCGATAAAGTAGGTGCTTCCTTGGTTGCCCGCTTGTGTAATTACATCCCACCAGTACCCGGCCGCGCCTAACGAGTGTGGCTAGGCATGGCCATCATCGTTGGTTTACCTTCGTTGATACGTAGGGGATTCCGTTGGACATTTAAGGATACCGCGAAAGCCGATATTTAAAATAATTGCACCGGTGGCTACACAATTGTGGCTGTAAGGTGAGGAAGCGGACAAGGTATTGAAGTCCTCTTTGAGCGTTTTTTCGGGCTGTGTAGCCAAACGTGGTTGTCGCGTCGAATTTTGCGCCGTAGCCATGGCAAAGAGCCCCGTCTCGCCTCATCATTGTCCCGTCTAACTATTGTGGTAAGGCGCGACGAGACGGAGCCTGTGCTGGCAGGTAAGCTTAAACAGATCTTTCATGCAAAGAGTAAAAGAAAACATATTTTCTTTATCCTAGCATAGTGGGTATTGTTAACGTATTTTGCGTTATTTCTGACACAGATACTAATTAAAAGCCCGGGAATGCCGGGAAGTGTGGTTATGGTCGACAACCAGAAGGCTCCCAAATCAGAACGCAGGGAAGACAGGTTACTTGGACAAGCTTTACAAGAGTGAAGAGCGTATAAAAGGTTCTGCAAGCAGTCACCACAGGCTGCTGCTTGGTTTTCGGCGTTGTTGTGTTGTATGTGCCTCTGTTCTGTCTATTAAAAGTTACGTCCAGAAGGGCGGCGTCCCATGTGTGCGCGTAGTTTTTGTTGTCACCCATTGATCTTATGTGTGCGCCTGTAACCAATCAGCGAAGTAGTTGCGTTGATTGGCTTCAACACTACAGGAGAGTAGTGATAAGCGTCGTATGATGCAGACAGTTAATCTGGCAAAAACATGATGCGAACAGAAGGTCAGCGAGACAAGTCAGCAATCAATATTACGAACGGCCACAGGAATACGGTAACATATCTTTAAAATATGAATTAAATACTACTCATTGCACTATTTTTTAGAATAGGCATTATGTGGTTATTCCACAATAGTTAATTGTCTTAGACTCGACGTTTTACTGAAATTTAGGGTCTGATCCTAAAAGTCTTTCCCGGAGACTTAACTCTATGCTTGCATTAAATAATGTCTGAACTTACTCGCTCAATAGTAAGTATAGTTCAAAGAAGTCGTCGTGACATCCAGGACTTATTCTTGATTTTCTACGACCTATCATTAACGTTTGCGATCAATGACGTTAATATTCGCTTTCAAGATTCCGATTATGAGTGCCACGAGGCTTTTAAAGTAGAATAAAAGGAGTCTGGCAACCAACTATTTACAAAGGTTAATGACATTTCCTCGAACTGTTCACGCATTGGAACCATATTCAAGATCTAGAGTGATTTTATTATAATCTGCAAGCATAACTCTGCCGGATTTTGTGAATTAAAGCCTCTTGAATGTCACATGTTTTTATTCGAATGAAAATTGTTACGTATGTTACATACATTTCGTAATTCTTTGTGAAAGTGTGCGACTGAAGCCTTAATACTAAGTTGTTTACAGTTCTTGTCTCAGATGTCTAAATACCGTTGTGGCATTAATGTGTTGCTTCTTGTTATATGACTGTGTACACACGTAAACGATGACTACTTCGAACACATAATCCCCGTTTCAAAATAATATTTGCGATTAAGGTAGAAACACGAAAGGCCAAATGTGCTAATATGATTTAACTCAGAAAATCGAAGGAGCTGAGCAATATAGCTCAAGACACTATGCCTTTCCAAACGCTTGTATGTAGTTAGCTTTTCTACCCAACTCAAATATTAACACAAACCTCTTGCATTTGAATTCATCAATCTTAACAAACGCGCTTTTACAATTTGCCTAATTCGACTTTATATGAATGCGTAGTGGCTGAGATTGTGTGAACCAGCGACCACGGAATTATTTCCATATGTAGTCAAACTACACTGTAGCAATAGTGCGCTTACACCCCACTGCAGCCTTTCCTATACTTCCAGTAGTCAATCCGAACGCTGCTGCGTTTCACGTATTCATAATCGAAAACCACAAACTACAAAAATATGTATTAATGACCTCGAAATGTTCGTATTGAACACTTAAACATATTGCTTCCTTTTTAGATATTGAGCCGTCTAATGAAGTAGACCTCAGACGTAGAAGACTTACTTACATTCTTGTACTAACGTAGAGTGAACGTATAAGTGTCATCCAGGAACTTGATCTTTGCGAACGGGACGTTAGGTTGGATTTAACGTTTGGTACCCAGATCAAGTATTTTGACAGAAGGCGATGCTAGCGTTTTGTATGCAACAAAATGTACAAGTAAATTACAAAGTTCTTGCTCAGGATATTTGACGCATTTCACATACGGCTTATTAATACATTTATCAGTCAAAATTGCTCCGAATTCTTTCAGAGTATCAAATGGTTTCGCAAATTCAAGTTTTAAATTATTACTTAGGCCCAACTGGGCTGATTTTAGCTATACTTCGTTTGCCCATGTTCCCGTTTGAACTTTTTGTGTTTAATTAATGAGGAAATGCATACTTGCTGTCAAAACATCAATGCGGATGCGTATTTTCATCTTTGCACTCAACCCCTTTTTAATTTAACCAAGATCGCGTTAAAAGTTTATATGATTTTTAATGACTTAAAGAGCCCTAAGACGGTCCAATTTTCATAACATAGTATAGAGCACACCATTTTTCACCTTTATGCCCAAGAGTCTGGGTTGAGCCTTTCCAGGAAGCATATATTTTTAACTGACAAGTGGAAATGAACGCTCGCTTTTCCAGAATGAGGTCATGTGGTGTTTTGAAGAGGGCTTCCCCATAAACGATTAGTTTTATTTATGCTGATATTGCTTCCCACATGCGTAATTATATTCAAAGATTCCCTTGGGATTGCCAGTAGCTTCTGTACTATCCTCCCCGATTATAGTAAATTCCGCAAAAATTCTTACAGTATATAGACTTTTTCTGGTAGGTCACAAATAATTTTATTTCGTATTTTTATCCTCTTAATACATACAGTCTTTTGTCGCACTTTACTTTAAAAAGCTTCCAACCGAAACTGTTACTCTTTCACAAAGATAAGATAATTGTTTAAATGTGCAATCTAATTTCCATTTTCAGATGACGAGAACCAAAGACCCCCAGTTCCAAAAACTCTTCAACAGTTTGCTTACGATGAATACAAAAATCAAAGAGAGAGTCGAAAAAAAGGAAAGTAAACGAAAACCAAATAAAAGCACAAAACCGATACCATGCAAAAAATACATCACAGAGTTGATGTCTGAGTTGGCAGGTGTCAGCAGCCACCTTTGTCAAATTTACCGAGAGCCGCATGATGGAACATCTGCTGAGGACTACGTGATGTTTTCAACTTCTCTTCGAGACAGTCTTCAGTTCACAGTGGATCAAATAGATCAATTCTTTGAGAGGTCCTCAAAAACATTTGTTTCGTGCGAACTGAGTGCCTTTATAACGAAGCTTCATCATATGTAAGCCGCCCAAACGATGTTTTTAATTTTATGCACTCGACTTCCTAACCTTTGAGTTGTTACTGAAAGACATAGAATATGCACGAACCTAGGCCTGTTCGGATCAACTACTGACTGGTTTTCTGAAAATTGCTGTACTAAGCCATCAAAGAGGAATGTGATTTTAAATATTTCGTAGAGCTGCTATAGTTTATAACTTTCTCAAACAATATTAGGGAAATCGATGCGGAGTTTCTTTCAGCAGTCGACTAGCCTTCTCACATTTTCAATTTCGACATTACCGCTTAACAGCAAACTTTTGGAAACCATAAACTTTACTTATCCGATAAGCAAGTAGTCTCTCCGGGTGCACAACTTGCGAAAACGAAAAGTGAGCTTTAATATCGATTAGAAAATTCAGTCTAGGTTATAAAATATTGTGTTCACAGTCCGAAAGGCGTAGCGTAGAGTACATATTTGGATTAAAAACTTGATTTATCAAAGTTAGTTTCGACTGTATCGGACCAGGAATCATTTAATGCCTCGCATTGGCTCACAGCTCTCAAACATACCCTGCAAACAACAGTAAATCTGACAGCCAAGACTGGACGATCGTTAAAAGTCATATATGTTTTTGAACCGGGAAGTTTTACAGGGATTGGAAACCAACAGCAGGCTCGCAAAGGCGGTATGATTTTTGGAAATAAAACTTAAAGAAAAAAGGGCAAACATCTGCCGCCCCTCTGAATGACAAAAGTAGAACTTTCCTGTGACCGATTGTTATCCTGATTATTTGGTAACATTCTAACGTTGTGGAATTTATTCATGGTCGTTCTCTTTCACAGAACCGCCGAAATAGGGACACTCTTTCCACAGGGGAAGCTAAACCCAAACATGACTTGTGCGAAACCGGAAGTGGAGGATTGGTGGAGGAGGAACTTCAACCAGAGGTATGAAGCTTACGTTTTGCCTTAAACTTGATATCCCCAAATGAACAAATAGTCAAGACTGGATGATCTACCACACGGGTATTAGCTAAAAACCCACAACACGTGTGTTTGGAAGATCTTGAGTCGCAGCATGACGCCTTTGCGAGGGATTCTGCTTTCCAGTGCTTGATCTAGCGTTGTCCATTTGCTGGTGGATTTCAGCGCAAATATTCTTATGTTAACTTTGGTGTATCTGAAGTTCAGTTTCATTGTCGCCCTTTTCATGCGAGGGGGCGCATGGAGAGGGCGGAAGGGACGTCCAGTGAGTCAACCCCATCATAGATACCACATGCCTCCGCACATAATCGGTGAAACATGCGTGACTGGGCTTTTAACTCTAGCCCGTGCTAAACCATTTATTACTTGCAAACTACCCATCGCCTGTTGGCAGATTGTTAATATTGCGCGGGTGTTCCTCAGAAATCGATGTATTTTGGTTCAGTTAATCACGTAGGGCCTTAAAGTTTTGTTTCGTTTGCATTTGCTTCAAGTTCGCGCATTAACTTCCGAGAAAATTAAAAAAGGGCAGCAGTCGAGACAGTATTCTGCGGAAGCCTTTTCTGTAGGTCACCTGTTTTATGTTTAGACGAGACTGACACACAATACCTGATTCCCTGCCACTCATCACTTTCATGCATCGTGAGCTTTTCACTTACCGTATCGTGTCTGAGATCGGGAAAGGGGTACCGATAAGAACGGAGAGACTGAGATGGTCGTTTCTGACCTATAGGGCATCATCAGCTAGCCACATCTACTTCCGGGTTTAAGTAGCACAGGCTTGGAGCCCGGACTCACTGGTCATCGAACGTGCAATTTAATGTTCTAGCACCACGTCGCAGCTCCTTGTCCGATCGGCTGCAACCTGAGAGGCTCAATTTCGTGGGACACGATTGGTTGCTAGGACGACAAAAACTTCAACATTAGGCTTTGAGGTATTCATGTACACCCGCTGTCTATAGGATCACTACAGCCATTCCTACTTTATGAGTTTTCATTTCGTGAAGTCCTTTTATATTTGAAGCCCGTGTTATCGTCATTATATCCAGATTGCAGACAAGTAATCTGCAAATCACACGAATAGACACTGGATCTGTTTACATCTTGATACAAACACATTGTTATCGCTCACGCGCCGATAGCGTTGGCAAGAGCTGTCTTTAACTTCAAGCGTAATGCGCTTTGTTAATTTACTGTCTCATCAGAGACCCACCAAAAACAAACTCGCCATTCTATAGATCTATAAATAGACTAAACTCGAGTCTTTTGACTACACATTGAGTGATACTAATCGATTCTTTAACCGACAACGTTGGCAGCCCATAGCATTCGGTCTCATCGTAGTTGCACGCAGAGAGCTAACTCTCTGACGTGCTGATATCTTTGTGTGCTCATATGCGCTCTTAACTAGGTATCTGTAGCTGAGAGTAGCTGACTCAGTAAGGGGATTATGTGCGTGTTTCGTCGCAAAGTACGCCGCGCAACTTGCGTTGAAGCGCGTCTGCTTTGCGTCATTTTTTCGGCCCCCTTTGATATAACATAGAACGTGTAACGTGACTTACCCAAAGATTAATTTTTCGGTCTTTTCGTTTTCTTCCATCATTTTTTGTTTCATTCGCACCTTTTCTTGCATTCTTTCGTAAATCTGGCTATTTTTAACCATTTTCATTCACATACTGTATATGTTTCTTTCGCCCCCGATCTTCCTATTCATCGTCGCCAGCCTCATTTGGATCATGATAATCTTTACCGTCTTTTGCATCATTATTCTCCGTCTATCTCTTTTTCCTATCCGCCATTCTCTGTTATCAGTTGTCCATCTTTTTATTCTTGTCAGTTTCATCTTCCCTTTTCCTTCTTTTATGTCATTCCATTCCTTTCCTTCGTCCCTACTCCTATATCTTCTTTCTTGGCAAAAAATGTTATTTATACAGTAGATGTGCTAAATCATGAAATTTCAACCAAAATTTCGAAATGCGTTTTCATTTCGAAAAAATAAACAAAGTCTTGTTGTAAAACTAATCATGATGCAGCATAAATCTATAGTGATCCAGTTACCTCAGGGTGGTGGCTTTCGAAGGAACTTCTTTTCGCCTGCATGCAAGATCTGTATTCTGCAAAAAGTATCTACTTAAGTAACATGCAATTTTCTCATCGATTTTCGATGCCCTTGAAAATTCAATTATATTTCATGGAAAACACGCATAAAAATATTCATTCTTTTACTTATTCGGTAGAAAATCACGTCTTTTTCCAATTTCATACTCAAAAGAAGAGTATAATTTAGTTTTAAAAAACTGTTCTAATTCCCGAATAATTTTTAACCCGACCTGCTGTTACATATGCATTTAGGGTTTCAAAACTACATGCTGTATATGTTCCGTGTACGGAAAGCCATGCATTTCTCTACGGTGTTACGAGGAGACCATATGAGGTTCATAAAATTAAGCAGTGGATTTGAACTACATTGTTGGCTTTAAAAGCCAAGTTGATAAATGCAGAGACATGACGATTTATGAACGGCCATTTAACGGTATTAAAAACTCCCACAATTAGAAACCTTTTTAAAACCGAATTATACTCTTCTTTTGAGTATAAAAATTGAAAGAAGACGTGATTTTCTACCGAATAAGTAAAAGAATGAATATTTTTATGCATGATTTCCATGAACTCAGTTACTGCCTCTTGCAGGCTGGGATAACATGAGCATACAAATAACAGCTCCAAAGTAGCAGTCTTTGTCGGAAGCACTTGGTAATTCCAATGGGTTCAGTATGCTGTTTTTCGTTGTCGAGTCAACAGGATTCAAAACAGAAACACAACCACGCAATTTGGTCATGCTTTCATTGGTTAAGCATGTTGTTATCGTTATGAATTTGAAGACAGCGTATACTTCTGACCTCGCCGGGTTTTATCGGTGTCACCTAAAGAGACAAACCACTCAACCTGTCATCGGCAGAAGGCAAGAGAAACAGTCGTTCGCTTGATACCAATCTCGATTTAACCCAACGTGCCCCACGCCTAAGTAAAGTCGTAGTCTCTCGAATCTGCTTGACTAACTGATGGAGCGAAAGGGCAGCAAAATTCTGCTTTGGAACAAGACAGGCCCTGGTAAGACATGCAGATATATACCATCTGTACGACTGGTTGTTTTATGTTAAAATCTAGTGGCGTACCTATTCCCGTGCCTTAACCCTGATCTTAAAATTAATTTCAACGCTCATCCCAACCCTCAACCTAAACATAGCCTTAACTCTTGCACTCATGAAATTTTGTCCAACGAAACTTCTAATGCAACAAACATCTATTCTCGTGTCCTACCCACATCGCCACGAGTCGTGGTCATTGTGAGGCAAAAAATTGTAGTTGCTCAAGTTTTCCTCACATCGTTCGGATGTTATGTTGAAGCTTATGCAGGTTAACATAAGTGGTGCGATCCAAAACAATACTTGCAACATGTCACTTTTTAATTTCCTCAGAAATTATCTACAAAGTTGGAGTAGATCAGTTTATTCATGATCTGTAGACACAGACCGAGAATTTTATACATGAATATTTGGGCCAAAGTCCATTAGCCACATCGGGTAACCGCGTAAAATTAATTAACTGCCGACAGGCAGCTAGTAGTATATTGTAGGGTAAGGTGATAGCATACTTACAGCACAGGTACTAGCCAAAAGCCCACACACGCGTGTTTAGCCGATGTTTTGCCGCTGCATGGCGCAGCTGTGAGCGGTTCGGCTCGTCAGTGGGTCCCCCAGCATTCCCCGTGGGGTTTTTAGTAGATACTCCAAGTTAGAAATTGTCGCTTTTTAATTTCCTCAGAAATTCTCTACGAAGTTGCAGTAGATCAGTTTACTCAAGGTCTATAGGCTAAGACCGAAAATTTTATACAGCTAGTGCTGTTAGTATGGTATCACCTTATCCTAGAGTAGACTACTAGCTGCCTGTTGGCAGTTAATGAATATCACGCGGTTACCCGCTGTGGCTGATGGACTTTGGCCCAAATATTCATGCATAAAATTTTCGACCTTAGCCTATAGACCCGGAATAAACTGATCTACTCCAACTTCGTGGATAATTTCTGAGGAAATTAAAAAGCGACATTTAACTACGTCAGTTCCTGTCTGTCGAAATTATGGAATAAAAGTGAGTCCGACGATGCATTTTCCAAGCCGCTTTGCTCTTCTTTTATTTGGGATGACAATAGGAGGGCTTTTCCTTTCTGCGTCGTATTTATCCAACAAGGGTTTAATTATTTATCTACTACAGTTAAATAAGGACCGATTCTTGGGTGCGAAATCTCCGGCAGTCGCTCATCATGAATACATATCCCACACAGACTTCTAACGCAATTAGATTGCATTCAAACCACCTGTCTCATTGTCGCAGAAGAATGTGTTCTGTGCGAATCTGCTTTTCTTTCGGCTGTTCGCAAAATCCATTAATAATGAAAGCCATTAGTCATCATTCTGCCCGTCATTGACTTTTCACGGAAAAATATGCCCACGGCTGTGCCTGAATAAGGCTATTTTTCATGCGGCAGAGTTGCAATCAGGGCGCGTCTTTTAAGTGAACGTCATGGTTATATTGTTCTTGGCTGCGGAAGGTGTTCTCACTCATAATCATGCCAGTTGGATGAGGGGTCCATCAACGGCAGTTTATTGTGAAATATTTCAATATTAGGCGGTTTCATGGATATCCATTAGAATACTTTGCATTTGAGTTCGGCCCCCAGTGCTCGAAGGTGTCTCGTGGAAACGAAGCTTTTAATAATTCACGCTATATTTGCAGGTTGTTGTTATTCCTGGGCGATTTTAGATATTTCGGTTCCTCTGGTGTGGACGTCTGTGAATCCAGAGTTCCACTGCGGAGTGGAAAGCGCTTCCCCGCTGATCACGAGAATCTACCCTCATCCAAGAGTCAAACTAAATGTATAACTTTCAGTGTAACATCTCAACACTCTACTCTGTTGATCGACCTGAATGAAAGTTTTTAAATAAGCACGCTTTCACATTTACTAATAATGGAAGTCTGAAACCGTAGAGCGCGTTCGCCGGGTGGTGTATGCGGGACAGAATCATTGTTTTATATCTCTGGCCGCCACCTCACTTCGAGACAGAGTTTCGTTCACACCCAAAGACCACCCTCCTGCCTTATCATGCTGTAACAACGATTGCGGGGGCGACTACCAGACTCATACACGGGGCCCGATAAGCTAGGTGGAAATCGGGTGTCAGTTAATAGAGTTCTTTGAAGGTTTCCGTTACGGTGTTATGGGCAGTTGTGCCCTCATCCGATAGTAAGATAAAACCGTATATCTCCAAAGTATTCCTGGTATGCCCTCTCGTCTACAAGCAAAATCTGTGTTTTTGGAAGTGAAATAGGCGTTCGATTCCTTTCTTTGTAGCTACGTTCGCAAACATTTTAAGTTTAAAAGGCAATTTAGCGGGCATTGTCTGCTTTTGATAAATTCCCTTTAAGCCTGTACATTTATACGGCTATTGAATTAATGAATTAAATGATACGGGCAAGTAGATAATGATGTCTAGACTCGGGTTTGGGGAAGGGAGGGGAGGGGGAAAGTGGAACACCAACATTCCAGTCAGCGCCCCGGGAAAGGTAATCATATGCAGATGGCTGACTTGGTGGCTTTGGACCATGGCAACTGTGGGACCTGTATGAAGTTCTTCTGTTCGCATAGGACTGGTTCGCGTAGCCTGATTGCAGCCGACTCTGCCGTAGCCAACAAGCGCTGCCCAAACAGTTTTTGGATAGCTTGATGGGATCTTGTAAATCACTCTGAAGGCCTCTTTGGCGTCTACACGGTGGTCTGTGTCTACCATGTGCGTGAGGATCAAGCTGTTGATGTTCTTTATTTTACCCTTTTCCAACCATGATGGTGGATGTTCTTTTATTCTTTTGGACAAACGCCAGGGTCCCGAGGAGGTGCACTGAGTGAACTTTTAAGAAGACGCCTAACTCAAGCTGTATCACAGACCTTTCCAGCAGCTGACGCCCGTGTACTCTTCTCCACCAGTCCCATCCTATACGGAGGAGCCAAGGACAAACTACCAGCTCAGACCACCTCTATGTGTATTTACTCCTTCACCTGCCTCTGTGGGGCAGAATAAATTGGTCGCACGAGCTAGCGTTTGTCTAAAAGGGTAAAAGAACATCCTCCAGCATGGTTGGAAAAGGGTCAAATAAAGAACATCAACAGCTCTATCCTCGCTCACATGGTAGACATAGACCACCGTATAGACGCCAAAGAGGCCTTCAGAGTGCTTTACAAGGCCCCGTCAAGCTATCCGAAACTACTTGGGTAGTGTCTGTTGGATAGGCCAGAGGCGGTTGCAATCAGGCTACGCGAACCAGCCTATGCGCACAGATGAACTTAATGCAGCTAAAAACATGGACAAGAATATTTTTCCTTGCACTTATTTAGTAGAAGAGCAGACCTTTTTTCATATTCTATTCCCGAAAAAAGGGTGTCATTCGTTTGTAAAAACGTTTTTTATTCTGAATAATTTTGAGTCCGAGTTGCGGTTACACTTGTGCTGAAGGTTCCAGAACTCCATGCCGCACATTTTCTATGTAAGGGAAATCGTTTATTTTCCCACACTATTACGACGTCATATAGGGCTTATGAAAATTAGCACCGGACGGGACTGTGTTGTGTAGTTCATAAGCGGCATAAGCAGACGTACTGTTACGATGCTGTATGAATGTACATTTCACAGTTAGAAATCTTGTAATTCAAAGCGTTTTTGAAACCGAATGATGTCCTATCTTAGAATACAAAATCCACAGAGGGCGTTAATCTCTACCAAATGAGTACAAGGAGGAATATTTTCGCACAGGGCTCCTATAAAATATGTTTGAATTTATTAGGACGTCGAAAATAGACTGGAAAATTCGCACTATTTAAGTAGTCCTTTTTCCGAGTGTCGCTTTTTCGGACGAGTCGAAAAAGCTCATTCAAAGTCCGGTATCTTGGCGTGGCTGAAATATCGCGTAATTATATTTCACGATAATCACTGCCACATCTCCTCCTCCCCCTCAGTAATCCACTGTGGTCGAAAAAATATTCTGAAATTTCGATCAACATGTCCTGAGACAGGCTAGATACCTTACTTGCCTAATGACGATTGCGCAAATTTAGATGTTTGAAGCATTTTGTCCCCGGTACGAAGCTGAACTAGGCAAGAAGGGCAGGATTTAATGGTACCAAAAAATTTCGCGACGGCTCGTCAGCTGCGTCCTGTCGCTTCATAAGAGAGATAACGAGTGAGAAGAAGATAACAGATTTGAATTCGTGCAGAAAATCAATGCAGAAACAGCAAGGTCAGGGTTTTGGGTAAAGCTGGCTAATCGATTAAGTTAGTATTATGGAGTCCTACTAAGCCACTTCCGATCCCACGGACAAAGGATGCCTTGCCAATGCACGCCACTTCAAATTGTGTTTGTGAATTCACATGCACTTGCGGATGCAAGTACATTGGGCGAACGCAAAGGCAGTTGGCAGCTAAGTCTATCGAGCACCTGCCCAGATCGCTCCTAAGACAAGAAAATAAAATCCCGCGTTCTTCCATTACGAAACACCTGCTGGATAGTGGTCACTCCGTCGACCCCAAAACTTCCTTCCGAGTACTTGTTCGGGCACGAACAGGTCGGACATTGCGTTACCTGGAGGCGGCCTATATACGACGAGTGAAACCAGATCTTCGTAAACAATTGGAACACGTGGTTAACCTAACATTGCCATGGTAGCCTCTAGTTCTATGTTTTCCTTTTCCCCTCTCATTTTTTGCTCTTTAGCGCTCCCTCTTTTTCATTTTCTTCCCCTACAGTGTTTGAGTTGCTAACTTTATCGATTAGCCAGCTTTACCCAAAACCCTGACCTTGCTGTTTCTGCATTGATTTTCTGCACGAATTCAAATCTGTTGTATTCTTCTCACTCGTTACCTCTCTTATGAAGCGACAGGACGCAGATGAAGAGCCGTCGCGAAATTTTTTTGGTACCAATGAATCCTGCCCTTCTTGCCTACTTCAAATTTAAATGATTACTCTGAAAGTCAAACATGTTCCGCATTTTGACGTTCCTCCTCCGGGTAAATCAAACAAACAAGCAAAAATGGGGCGTTCACCGTTTCTTGTTATACACGCCCACTCCTTCCAGACGTACCGCCGTGAATGGAGACAGTTTGACCTGAAGCATTAATCAGACTACTGCGCAACCGTTTACGTACAATTCAGTCTTTTCCATCTTTAGGTCTCTTCTGTAGCAAAAATGATTGGAGCATGCGGGGCGCCACGTTAGTTGTTCTATTCTTCACCAGTGTGCTCCGAAACCCATGAAACAGTGACTGCCAAATGTGCTTTCGAACACAATGGTTGACATAGGTGCGGTTGCAGTGCCGTCTAGCAGACTGGATTTGACAAAAACGCTTTAAAATATCTCTGTTAGTCACAATTCGGAAAGAGGTATTTAAGTAGTAAGAATCTTAGTACATGGATTTTAGAGGTCAGAGGGGAAGACGGGGGGTATAAGCTTTCTTTACAAGAACTCATGTTCTTTACCAAATTTGTGCTTGAAAATGGGGCTTATTTTGACTGGAAAGGGGGCTATAACGTTGATTCTTTTACGGCGGAACATGTTTTGTTTTTAAAAGATAGCTTTACCTGTAAGTGATTCTCTAGTGTTTTGAATGGAATACCGCACCCTGCGGGTATTTCTCACCTCTGCGTGCGGATTTGTACGAAGATAAGAAACTTTGTTATAATGTTTAACATTTTGGTTAACTGAAAAATCCACAATTACTAATAATTACTTATTTATCGGAGATATTAAAAACTGGCCTACATTTTTGATAGCAATGATAACACGTGTTTCTATAAACGTCGACAAGCAGTGCAAAAAATTGCCGACTTTGTAATTTTCTCAGAGTTTGATTGACTCAAATGATCACGAAATTTCTAGACCAAAAACGAACGTGCGTTATCATACAGGAAGTAATTTGCAGAGGCGTTCGAAATGATGCAATACTGCAACCGCATTTGTATACCGTTTTGCATGTGAACAGAGTATATAACGACTTTCTGCAAGTTTTTTTTTAGTGCCAACTGTGCTTTCATCTGTGCACAGAAACGACTTGCATAGTTTCATCTCTTTCACAGGGTCATTGTACCGAGAGACGAATTTTTCAGGGCTTTCTTCGCCAAACATGCACGATTTCAAAGGGATAATAAGGATTTATATGAAACAATGGCCTTCACTTCCGAGTCCTACGTATCCAAGTACGCGCTGGATCTTTTCACAAGGTAAGAATCCTAGAGACTGCCTATTAGTTCAGGCGTAATCGATGTATTAAATCTCCTTCAATGCTTAAAGTTTTTAACATAGCAGGAAATGGAAGTAACATACGGTAGGTGGGCAAACTCGTGAGATGTCAATCGAAATTCCGGAATGCGTTTTCATTTAGAAAAGATTAATTAAGTAGGGTTGCAAACGTAGTAAGCCTGAAACAAAATTCTATAATAATTCAGTAATCTCAGGATGTTGGCTTTCGAATGAACTTTCTTTTGGCTGCGTGCAAAAACTAAACTATGCAAAAAATGACTACTTAAGTAGCATGCATTTTTCTCATTTATTTTCGATGCCTCTCAATGTCCAATTATATTTCATGAAAAGCATGCATAAAAATATTCATTCTTTTGCTCATTCGGTAGATAATTACGTCTTCTTCTAATGTTATATTCGAAGGAGTGACATAATTCGGTTTTCAAAAACTTCCAATTCCCGAATTATTCTGAACCAGCTCTACCGCTACACTTGGATTCAGGGCTTTCAATCTACAAGCCGTATATTTTCCGCGTACGTAAAAACACACATTTCTCTACGGTCAAAAAGAGGGACTATATAGGGTTCACGAAATTTAGCAGTGGATTTGATCCATATCGTTAACTGTACAAGCCACATTGGTAAATGCAGAGACATGACGATTTATGAACGGCCATTTCATGATATTTAAAAGTCTCACAATCAAAAACTTTTTTAAACCGAATTATGTCTCTCCTTCGTGTATTACATTAGAAGAAGACGTAATTTTCTACTGAATGAGCGGAGGAATTAATATTTTTATTTATGTTTTCCGTGAACTATAATCAGACATTTAGAGGCATCGAAAATCAATGAGAAAACTGCATGTTACATAAGTAGTCATTTTTTACAGTGTAGTTTATGCATGAGGCGGAAGAAAGTTCAATCGAAAGTCGACATCCTGAAGTAACTGAAATATTATAGAATTTTGTTGCAAACTGACTACTTTTACAGCCCTACTTAATCAATATTTTCGGAACGAAAACGCATTCCGGAATTTCAGTTGACATTTCATGAGTTAGCCCACCTACCGTAGGTGCAATATGCACGCACTCGGCGGGCTTAGATCCCAGCAGCTGCTGTTTTTGGCTTATCTGTGCCCCCACCTAACAGAAACCCTGCTTTGTAGGCTGTTTTCGCCGTGGGAGAAAAGTTACAACGTCCATAAAGCACTTACTCAACATCCGGCTTACCTAAAGCAATCCACGTCCAGTTTAATTGAGGAGAAGCTGCAAGCCCTGAAGGATAAGCCTGGCAGGTAGGCAAATTTTTGCGAATGCCGTGCTTTTCTTTCCTGTCCTATCGTCAGTATGAAGCAGCAGCCACGATTTAAATGTATGTTGCCAGTTTCCAGCCCTGGTTTGGAGCTCTAAACCCTATGGTCCCGTGTCTTGTTGGCAGAGATGTTCGGGCAGTCGCTTGGTGTGCGGGAACGATAGAACGATAGTGAGGCCCACACTGTAGGACCAAACCAAATCAGAGCAACACTTGCTACGATAAATCTGACGTTCTTGCATCTATGATTAAGGCAAAGGCGACAAAGCATGCAGAATTTACTGACGTCATAAATTTCGAGACCTCTCATTCAGCTGCGTACGGTCATTGCATAGTTATATGACAAGGCAAACTGTTCAATCAACGATCGACCTAGAGACATAAAACGGGATAGGTAACATGAAACATGGGTCTAGTATGCGGGTGCGCATGGCGAGGGGGGAGGGGGAGAGAATCCATCTATGCATGCGAGTTCGGATTACAGTGAGAACTTATCAGGTGTGATTAAAAGTGCAAATCGCGGGGGCAGCATTCAGTCATGCCGGGGAGGGGGAGGAGGGGGGGGGGGGGGGGGTGAAACGAGAGAGCGTATATGAGAACAGGGTTTCGCCTATTATCGATCCTTACCATAGTAGTGCCGACTTTATCACGTGGTCCAGCTGCTTACAGAGTTCTGCTTTCCTCCTCCGTATTGCAGCGGCTTCTGCAAAGCGCATGAAGCCAGTTTGCCTTGTCATATAACTATCCAATGATCGTGTGCAGCTGAATGATAGGTCTCGAAATTTATGACGTCAGTAACTTCTGCATGCTTTGACGCCTTTGCGTTATTAAAATTTATTCCGGGAAAACATTGCGTCAATGTTTGTTTTTAATAAAGTGCTGCGTTTCAGAGATACCAGCCCTAAGCCATCTGCTTCCGAGGCTTACGAGCTGATGCTTAACATGCTATCACACGAGGAATTAATTAATAAATGTTGTCATTCAGGAGTCCTTAGAACCCATCCCCAAAGCAAATCAGAGCAACACTTACTACGGCAAATCTGACGTTCTTGCATCTATCATGACTCAGCGAAAATTTCAGCTTGATAGGTTTCCAACTGACAGGATAATTCTAACCTCAAGTGGATGTGGCGTATTGAATGGAGAAATGAGTGTGGGTCTTCACAGTACCTTTAATTATGTACAGTGCGTGACCGATCTCATGAAATGTTGGCCAAAATTCTGGAATGCGTTTCCGATTAGAAAGGATTATTTAAGTAGGGTTGCTATACGTATTATTATGCAGCATATCCCTATAACATTTTGGACTAGCCAGGATGTCGGCTTTTGAATTTACTCTTTTTTGACCTCCTGCAGAAGTCAAACTCGGTAAAAAAGGACTACTTATGTAGCATGTATTTTCCTATTGAATTTCGATGATCTTAAAAGGCAAATACATTTTACAGAAAACGCACAAAAATATGCTTTCTTTTGCTCATTTGGTAGGAACTCACATTGTCTTCATATTTTATGCCCGAATAAGGTGTGTGTTTAGGTTTTAAAAAAGTTTTCCCAAATTCCCGAATAATTTTCAGCCTGATCTGCCTTTGCATCAGCGTTTAGCAACTCCAGTCTCAAGGCGCATGCTTTCCTCTAAGACTTTAAGAAGATACCACATAGAGTTCATGAAATTTTTCAGTAGACCCGGACTCTGTTGTACATTTATTGAGGAGCATTAGTAAACGGACACGTGCGGTCTTGCATGCATGGACATCGCACGGTCTTAAAAATCTCATAATGAGAAACTTTTTGAAAACCTAAATATACAGTTTCTTCGGGTATAAAATATGAAGATAATGTGATTTTCTATTAAAAAAGTAAAAGAAAGCATATTTTTGTGCATGTGTTCTGTAAAATATATGTGAATTTCTAAGACTATCGAAAATCAATAGGAGAAATGCATGCTACTTAAGTAGTCATGCTTTACCGGGTTTGGCTTCTGCAGGAAATCAAAAAGAAGTGAATTCAAACGCCGACATCCTGGCGAGTTCCAAATTTTATAGGGATATGCATGATAATCAGTATGACAATCCTACTTAAGTAGTTCTTCCTAATCGGAAACGTATTCCTGAATTTTGGCCAACATTTCATGAGATCGGTTACGCTCTGTAATATCCGCGCTGCTCTTATGAAAGCCAGGCTAGAACCCGATCGTGTGTGGCAGGCGTACACGTGTTGTCTAGTTTTATCTGCCACTGCGCCCGCGTCCATCTTGTTTGTTGGAGCACTCGGTGGGTGAGGGAGAAGGGAGTGCAATAAGTATTGTCCACGTCTGCCTCACTATAAACTAATTTACTCTCCAATTTCTGGTAATGCGTCCATCCCATGTGGGTTACTTGGTGTATGTTGTCGTTCGCAACGATTGAACTGTCAAACAGTTAGGCCTTGACGCTAACACTTGACTTATACGGCAGGTCCGATGTCGAAAATTAATCTCCTCGTGAGTCGTTTTCTTCCCTTTCAATCAGTTAGCGGCAGGCTGTGTAGTAGGATTGAGTCGATCGTTGCACTAGCCACACGAAGCAGATATCTGGGCTCGTTTTTTGGCATTTGAAATCATATTTTTGTTGAAGGCCTGGCAGTTCTTGCCAGCCAACCGGGTTTGGCTCGGATGATATACTGGATGAGTTAGCCTTAACGTTGGTGCGACACTCAGCTGAACCATCGGTTCAACAAGTAAGGGAGTGAAGATGATCGGTTTTCATTGAATGGGACATAAGAAACTGTCAGTAGTATCTTTTCAGATGTCTGACATCCTTCGGAAGCGTAGGTCATACCTTGTCTGCACACAGGAAGATGGTCTTGCTCTAGGCCTGTTGTATTTCGTGTTTCATTTCTATGCGGATTCAGATCAGATTCAGAGGTCTGAATCAAGTAAGAGATCATTTGCTTCTGGTTGAGTTGAGACCTAGTTTTCTTTCTCCGCCACTTCTTTAAGAGAATGTCATGTAAAAATTTCCATAGTCGTCCATTAATTCAAACGCTTTATCGCTCTTCCTGATTGCGAAATCCGAGGCTGTTATCGCCACTTGAAGGACATCATTTTCATACTTCTGTCAACCGCGCATTTACACCTGTTTGCGAAAGAGCTTATTGAATGACCGCAAAAGAGTCCACCGGCATTGCAGCGTCGCCAACACAGTTCAGGTTCGTAAGTGGCAAGAGTTTACCAGGGGATGCTATCCCAATACGTGATGAGGGCGATGTTAAAGTAGCGACCTTCATTCAGTGGGGGTCTTCCCTCTATCCCTTGATATAAGGCCCATATCAATCTCCAAGGATTTAGTGAGGTGTAATCGTGCACTGTAGTCAATAATGCGAAGAAGCGCACTTCTGAAGTTGCAAAGGCAGATGGTAGGTCGCAAGTATAACGTCAACGGGGAGGGGGTAAGGTCGCTGTGCTGCCATGAGATCCGGATGGTGTTCAGCTTCGTTTTTTTTAAAGAAAGGTACAGAACATGCTCGTTCTGTTGTGCCTTGGGGCTCATACTTAAACTCCGCAGGCAGTCGCACAGCGACTAGTGGTATATGTTGATAAGGTGATATCGACATATACCACTAGTCGCTGTGCGACTTCCTGCGAGGGTTTAAGTATGAGCCCCAAGACACAACAGAACGAGCATGTTCTGTAACCTGATCGGTGAGCGCCCATCTGTCATAATTGATATTCCCGATCACAACCGACAGGACAACGGGTCCGTGGCTCAATGGTAGAGCGTCAAACTCCATGACCAAAGATCCCGGGTTCGAATCTCAAGTGATCCACACTTGGGGTTTGGTATGACTGGCTGGTGACGGCTGATAAGCCAGAAATGGCCATTCCGGTCTTCCTTGTCTTTGTCGGTATCACCTTAGCAACATATACATACATGCGATGAATTTCTGAAGTGATGGCCCGACAACTAAACCGGTTTGGCATCTGCATTGCCCACAAGCCGGCGTCCTCCTTACGCGCAGCACTATCCCGGGCAAAGGATCCCATACCCAAAGAACAACAAAGTAACGTCATTTACCGCATCCCGTGCGCTAACTGCCGTTGCGTTTATATTGGTCACACGGGTCGACAACTTGGGACTCGCATTAATGAACACAAGTTAGCTATCCGCCGACGCGACCCCTTATCTCTCGTGTTTGCCCACGCTCTTGATTGTGACCACCGTTTCAATTGGGACGGTGCCGAAGTGGTCGCCATGGTTAACACTAAACATGCACGGGAATTCCTCGAAGCTTGGCACTCCGGTGCAGATAGCATTAACCGCCATGTTGACCTTGATGTCCACTACGAGGGTCTCCGATCACGGTGGACTGACTGGCGCCCACCTTAAGAACAACAACAGCTAATGCGTGCCCGGACATGCATGATCTCGCCGACACGCCATTCCTACCACCCTGCCCTACTCCCCCTCCCTCCCCCAACACGGTGAGCCACAGCTTGGACCCACAACACCTATCCTCACCTCCCGCAGCCATCACAACACAATGCACAGCTCCCCCTCACAAGGTCGTCTGCTTACCTCTCTGTCTGCGTCCTCAACCAGCAGTGTGACAATGCCACCTCTCACTTTTCACTTTGTCTGACGACGGGTTGGTGCAACCAGCTCGAAAATTTACGAGTAAAACTCTATTTCCGACGAACTACCTTCCTTCATCATATCATCTAGGAATGAATACCACTTCAGTTATTCAAAATATATATATCTCCCGAAGAAGATGAAGAAGAAGAGAGGGCGAATCCATGAACCATATTGTAATTGAACTGACGTTTCGGAAACTTCCTGTGACGGCATCACAATGTTTATTGTGGTAAAACTGGAAATCTCTCAACCCGTATACATGAGCATCAGTTAGCGGTAAAGAGACGCGACCATTTATCCCAGGTGGCCATGCACACACTGGACAGTGGGCGCAAATTTTCGATGAAAAATGCTCGGATTGTTGGCGCGAATTCCCGGAGACCATGCACTCAGATGAGCTATGCATCAACCGGGATATCGATCTAGATCCCACTTACAAAGTCGTTAAGAACAGATTCAAAATAACTTAACCAATTCCGAGAAGATGACTTTAAGCAATCATAGAATCCTTTGTCAGACTCGGTTTAGAAGTTACTTGTTTTATTTACGCTCGTTTTCTGAAGACGAGTTGGGAACCAGGCTCGAACATTTACACAACAAAGTTCACTGTTTCCCAAAGAATTCTATCTTCCTAAGTATATATATATATATATATATACGTTACATATGAAATAGAATATTGTCGATGAAGCAAAGCGAGACCGGAATGACGATTTTTAGCTCTTTAACAATCTCAAGCCAGCCATAACCAACCCCGGGGTTTCCAGCATCTGAAACTCGATTCCGCGCTGTTTGGGTTATTAGTCCACTGCTCTATCCATTAAGCCTGTCCTGTCTGTTGAAGTCGGTGTAGTGGTCATGGTAGATAGCACTCACCGGGCGGGAAAATACGCATCTAAGTAGCGATAATAACCGTATGGATTACTAGAAGAATTTGATACGCGTTAGTTCATATTAGAACTCATGATCAAATACATTTTCATTTGAATTTACATGATTCACACGTGCTGATGTAGAGGGGAAGTATCCTCACCCATGCCTGTCTTTAATTTCTCGTTGTTTCAGTCACCCTTTTAGTTGGCGCTTGACACGTCAATTAAAGTTTATTTGAACGACTGTCATTTTGTCATGTGATTACCCCTCCACAGTTTCGGCACCACTGTAAGCGCGTTTCGCAGGTACCTCCTATCAATGTGGTGTTTTCACAACTTTTGCAGAGCGTCAGATTTGGTGCTTAGATTACGACTGCTGGTGTCCGTGAGAAATAGCGCCTTCGGCCTTCTCAGGATCACAAATCAGTATTGTACGGGCTAGGAAGCTTCTCTGAAATTACCTAATATAAGCAAAAGTATGAAACGTCATGGCTGGCACATAGGACGCAACAGATACGCACATGTTTCTATCGAGTCAATGAAGACGAAAACCAAATTTAAACGTTTACGATAGTTGACATCTGCCAACTGTCCTTCTGTCAACACTACTTTACATGACAGAAAACGCTTCTAATCGCGTGGGCTTGTGGACCCTGCGGGTTACGGATGTCAAAATGCATATCTGATCCATCATCTTCTTCGCTCTAAGCTGTTATGGACAAATCAGGTTTGGAAGTGATTGTTTTTTGCTCAAGTTTGTCTGTACTGCGCAATATTAAGGCAGTTCTTTTTATTATGTAAACTTGTTGCTGAAAATCAGATATCTGATCACATAGGATACGTTCACCCTCATTAAAGTTTAAAGTGGGAAGGGTAACTGGGGAGACGGTGCGTTGTCCCTTCCGGAAGACGGTTATTCCTGTCGGAAGTCCAAGCAGAAGTAAACGTCCATAAACTTTCTAAATTATGACTAAACTTACCATTACCCATCTTGCCCCGCAAATATTCTTGTTTTAGTTTCTACTTTCGCATAAGTGTCAACAATCCGGGAATCTGGTCGATTGGGTTCGTTACAAGGAACGGACACATTTCTCAGGTCCTCTGTTATGGACTGCCCCTGATAGACACACTCCATCAAAGTCGCGATGACCTGTAAGTTTGCATCTCTATCCGTTATTTTTTTTACTGACCGTCAGTTTTTCTATCGAATTGTTGTTCTCTGCCGACTTAGACACAGGAAGAAGACCAGCCCGTATTTCATGCAGTCGTGCAGTAAATTCCATTGGGGGTTAGGAGGGTAAGGATTGGGGGAGTTAAGGGGGTGAAAGCTGGGACATGTAAATGAATATCCCTTAGAACTAACTGCTTATCACCGCCTCCAACCGAGTTTTTCCCCTAAAAGAGTCACGCGGCAGATGCGCTGAACCAAATCGGAGTCCAGCAGGTGTTATCGGCGATTCAACAAATGCCAACACTTGGCGTGTGCTGACGGAAGTTGCGCTAATTGGGACCCCTGCCGCCCAGCCCCCGTTTTCCTGGTGTATAAATTCCTAATCGGTGTCTGTTGTGCACCAGAGAGTGTGGTGGTACGCCAATGTGCGGGTTCCCGCCGTATCAGCCACCTGCGTCCTCTCCCGCCTCCGGTATTCTTGACTCTGTCTTGACACCGGACCTAGATGGGGATAGCGAAAGAGTGCGCTTGATGCTGCGCAATTCTACTATCACTATAAATAATTTTCGCGCGCAAGTCACCGTCCCTGCTCTCATCCTGCTGTGGAGGATATGGTGAACACCGTCAAGCAAGACAGCCAAACTGTTTTTCAACCGAGTTTTCTCTAGGAGACAAATAAGGAGATTGCTAAGCTGAACGTGGTCAGCAGCCTACGAAATAGGATGACATCCATAGTTAAACAAGTATAAAGTAGTCTCTATTTACGTAAAGAAGCGAATATGCTAGTTCCAGGTTCTTGTTGCAAAGGAGGTGAACGCACGAACACTGGGACAATACGTGTATTAGCCTGAGCTTTCGGTTTTGTAGAGGAGCTTATCATCAGAGACTGAGAACACAACGCCAAATGATCAGTTTTTTAGTCAGATAAAGATGGGGGGAAGATAGGGGTGCGTTTTGCGAGAAAATTGAGTCCACCCCCTCTCACGGCGTCGTGATGGCGGGCGTTTTTGGCTGGGAATTCGGTCGTGCCTCTTGGCCGCGAGGACGAAGGGGGTGATAGTTGGGGCGGTATATTGTGGCGTCAGTTGGTGTCAGACACTCGGGCCTCCAGCAGTTCTCGCCTTGTCTTGTTGCTAGCCCGCGTACTCGCAAAGTTGAATTCGTGGCCTTCCTCCAGGATGTGAGTAGCGACCTGAGACGTTGGATGGCCTCTCCGGATCGTCCGTTTGTGTCCCATCATTCGCGAGCTAAGTCGTCGTCCGGTCTGTTTTGTGTAATGGCGAGCACAGTCACGGAATGGGAACTGATAAATTATACCAGACTGCTTTCCCTTGCGCCTAGTCGGCCCTTCATTTGCATGATGCTGATGCGCACGATAACTGTCGGACGATGGACGATACCCACGCCGAGTTCTGCAGCGAAACGCGCCGTTGCTTTAAACACATTATGTATGGTGGAGGGTGCCAGAATGTTAGCGGCTCTCCTCCGTTTGTTCGCCGTGGGCGCGTGCGTAGGCAGCGGCTGACGAAGCTGTTGGGCATTCATTCCTTGCCAGTTGGTCCCGAAGATGCCGTAGTTCTCGTGCTCGCCCTTCCGATTCAGTGCAGTGCGTTTTTACTCTATGGAATAATGCTCTAACACAGCCGCCTTTACGCGCCATCGAGTGATTGCTATGGTAGTTAACTGCCAAAGTTGTGTAAGTCGCCTTTCTGTACACCGTGGCGCTGAGTTCTGCGATGGGCCTGCAAGTGACGAGAACGTCAAGGAAAGTTTACTTTCCGGCATTTTCATTTTCCCTGTGAACTGGATGCCGGGGAAGATGCCGCTAAGCAGGTCTTGAGAGTCTGCTAGTCTTCTTTCAATTACAACAAACCTGTTGTTCACGGGTCGGCGCCAAAACGCTGGTTCATGGTGACTATAGGCGAGTTTTTCAAGCTCTTGTAAGACTAGTTCCGCAACGGGGCTGGATACTGAAGAACCCATTGGTGTCCCTTTTGATCTGTTCGTATGTTCTGTCATTGAAAGTGGAAAAGTGTTGTTAGCAGGAGTCAAAGAGTTGCAGTAAATGGTAGATTTTTAGTCCCTTTTTAGAACCTACCTCTATCAGTGCTTTTTAATCATGTCCAGTGAAATTGGAATAACGGAACTTGTGATGCTGGTTGCTATCTCTACCGTAAGTACTTGATCTGGGTACCTACAGCCTAAACCAATTAAGTGGTGTTGTTAACACCTGCAATACAGCGGTGGGTCGTGCACTTTAGGCACACAAAGTCTTCTAACGCACTCCCAACTCCGTTATTGGTGGGGGCACGCGCACTGGATTCTTTTATGGCCTGGTGGAACTGAGAGGGGTTTGGTTCTTCAGAACCACAGCAATTTTCATCAGTTGCCATCTGACATAACTCTATCTACAGGACTGTGTCTTGAAGTGAATTTAATAATGTTTAAGGCAGTTAACTCGACTTTTATTATGGTTGCTTTGACGAAGACAGAATTGCTTATTTTTATATAGATTGTAACCACGAACCACATGGGGCACTTCTGTGATCCACAGGATAAGCGAGGTCGGGGCCGTTGAGCTTTAAGGCGGGGTAAAATCGACGGTGGGGGCCACACAGGCGGCCACAGGCTTACCTCACAGCTACCTTTCGTACTGATGTTTGTTCAGTAGGTGTGATTGTGGGTTTTTTGGCCGCGGCGGCTGTCGAACTTTTAGGCAGATTAAAATCGAGGGATTGCAGTAAGCATTTTTAGTTATTGCCAGTGTGAGCTGTATGGTGAAAACCATCCTTATGCTGAGTAAACAATTCATACACAATATTGTAATTATTTGACGCATATTAATGACTGTCTTCTGAGTTTCTCAAATGAGATGAGTAACGTAATTGCACCTAATTCAAACAAGTCAGTAACCTACGGTAGGCAAAACTGGCATCACAGCACCTCTATAACGCACCAGGAGTAAAAAACATTAATACTGCTTCCAAGAAGTATTGACGAGAGAGACCAAAGAAGCCGGAATATCTGGTCGGGGTTCATCCTCCATGCTCCAACGTCAACCGTGAAATTGTAAATTTGAATTCAAACTAGTTAATCAGTGAGCATATGTGTAAAGCAATTTACCCCCTGAGCCAGGAGTCCTCATTATGACGCTTCGGATCACCCAGTTGTCCTGATTGCTGCCGATTATTTCTAACCACTCGTCCGCATAAGAGGACTCCAGTCTTGAGGTCTAAGGCAAGACTGAGGATCTCATATCCCGTCTCTCAATCAGGACAGGCCGCTGATCTCCCCTCCCAGACAATGCTCCTCGTTGATGATAGTTTAGGAGACCCGGTAATTTCCGCGAAAAAATCACCTTTTATAAGCATTGGAGCCCAGAAAAGGCGTTTGGTAATTCTAAAGTTCGGTGTTTTTGTTTATTTTGTAAGAAAGTCAACGTTTTGGAGTAGACCTACGTCAGGACAATAGAGCTGATAAAGTATGTCGTCGTGCTCATTTTTTTAGTTTTCACTTAGCACAGAACAAGAAAATTGTTTATGAAACGGGCCCGTGGCCTAGTGGTTAGAGGCGTTGGACTTCTAACTAACAGGTCGTGAGTTCGAGCCTCGGGTGTTCCACACTTCGGGGTTGCGTATGACTGGCTGACGACGGCTAATAAGCCAGAAATAGTCATCCCAGTCTCCCTTGCTTTTGTCGGTAACACCATTCTGCCTATATCATGCGCCGCTGTGCGGCTGCTGGTTGGGCTCGAGAGAGAGAGCCCGTAGGGCATAACGGAACGAGTGAGTTCCGTAGAAACGATCGGTGGACGTCCCCCTCACCATAAAACTTTCCCTAACATATGCCTGCCTAGCAAAGTGGGAACTGAAATAAAAGACCGGCGTCAGGGAGCATGTCGATCGGATTAGGATTTCTCTGCCAATGCATGCAAAGCGAGTCCCCTTACCATTGTTTAGCATACATAAACGTTCATATTTAATCGACTAATTCTAATGCAAAGTTCTCATTTTCTACGACACTGTCGATCATACTGAAGCTTTTTTTTCCATTTTTGGTATCAGATACAAGTATTTTTAATTTACACGTTTAGAACGTCCGAAAATCGCAAGCTCAGATCCACCTTATTTTGAGGAGCATTATTCGGAGTACTCGTTTGTAGTTTGTTGACTCTTAACCCTTATTTGGGGAGGAGGCGCTCATAGTTTACAAAAGTTTACAATAAATATGCGGTCTTAGGAGATTTTGAATGAGATTTTGGAGTGCGTTTTAAATCCAAAATGATTAAATTTTTAGGGCTGTAGTTTTAAATATCTTGTCACATATTATTTTAATATTTACAGTCACATCAGGATACCGGTTTTTGAATGAGCTTCTTATTGATTACTCGCGTAAATTATTACCGTATAAATGACCATTTAAGTACCATTCACTGATTTTTTGAGAACCTCATAAATTTAAATATATTTTATTGAAAACATGCACAACAATATTCTTTCTCATTTGGCAACAAATTACATCTCCAAATCTTCTATTTAAAGAAAGATCATCTTTGGTTTTTTAAAAACATTATCAATTCCTAAATAATGTTTAACACGGCCTGCCGTTACACTCACATTTAGAGATTAAGTCATAAGTTGTATATTTTTTGATGAGGAGCAGCATGCGTTTCCGTTTGTCGATATTAAGAATACATAAAGGACTCATAGAATGTTGTAATGGATGTGGACCATGCTCTCCACTTTATAAGCAGCATTAATAAATAGGTCGATGCGACTCTGCAAACGGACATTTCACATTTTGAAAGTCCCATAAATAGAAACCTTCGTGAAATCGAAGGATACACTTTATTCAATTATAAAATTAAGAAAAGACGTAATTTACTACCAGATGAGCATGAGAATCAATACTTTTATCCATTTTTCTATAAAGCACATTCGAATTTATAAAGGCGGCGAATGTCAAGGGAAAGGTTCATACTAATTAAGTAGTCCCTTTTTTACGGATGCAATTCATGTAGACGGTCGATAAGGAGCTCATTCGAGGCCGGTATGCTAACGTGACCAGAATAGTTTGGAATTATGCGACATGATTATTACACAGCTACTTACGTAACCTTTTCGAATCGAAAACACATTTCAGGATTTCGGCTTACTTTCCATGGGGTAACATATCTGTTGTAGTGCTTCCAAATATGTCTTCTCTTATTGACGTTTATGAAAACAAACGGCTTTAGCGTAAAAGACCCAAGCGTTTTGAATATGCGCTTACGGTTTCAGGGACATCTGTCTTTCGTTGTCCTTACTGTGTCATTTAATCTGCGCATTGCATTATTTTGTCCTTCTCCTGGTTTCATTCTCGCCAGTGTAACATGACCCCCCCCCCACCCTAATGGACTGCCAAACTGCACTTAGAGAGGACGAAATCGAAACTGACCGATGATGTCGCTTTTTGCTTTGATCAGGATTACAAGCATACTACCCCTATGACCGACTCACTTGAGATAATAAAAAATATCGGACAGTACTACTGACAGTTGGCGCTCGATAAGCATTTCAAGTACGAGGGTCTTCTTCCACCAGTTGACGTCGCCATCCAAACGCAGGACGGAAAGATGTTAAGTATATACACGGGTCTATTTAATCTTTGATCTCGACTCTCCACGGGGGTTGGCTACGGGCTTTTCGACCACACCAGCCCGTGAGAGCATCGGACCTGAGATAGAGGGCAGATCAGAACGCCATTCTTCTGCTCTGGGATAATGCCTGCTCGGAGCAATTCACTCCCCTCGGAAATTTAGTCCACCCTCAGTGAACAACGTACCGGTAGTGCGTTTTAAGTGTTGATCAGGACTGTCTTTTTATCGTCTCTACAAAAATAGATGGCAGCAATTTTTATTTTTACTAGATCTGGTCAATAATCGATGCTTTGCATTGATGACCCTTTCCCTCTTTTTCCTTTCCGCACCATTTTTAAGGTATGTTTATCCTGCCGGAAGCTCGCAGGCTTACGACCTGTCAAATGACATAGAACAGGGTAAGCAGGTCTTCGTCAAGGATGACCCTACGTGTGATCCACTGAAGTGCAGACTATGCGAAGAAAATCAGATTGACCTACAGTTTGACCAGTGTGGACACATGTGTTGCCACCGTTGCAACCGAAGCCTTATGGTGCGTCATGTTCTGCCTCATCGAAATCAATTAATGTCTTTTTACTAATTGGTTAACTGTTCCTTCATCAAAACGTCGGCCTGTGGATAATTACGACAACGTCCCTCTATAGAAATTGGATTCCGACGAGGTTCACGACCCGAGCAGAACTAATCGATTAATATCATAGCCAATCCCCAGTCCAGGTCCAAATTTTGGCGTAGACTGTCTCAGTTTAGGATCATATTTTATTTCAGTATATCGTCGGGTTTGACAGCCACAGAAATCAGTGAGTGAGGGAACGCCATTGATTTTGAAAGACGATGGATAGACGGGAGATGAACTGAAAACGATCTAGTGCACTCATTTTGAAACATAGTCCAAGTGGCGGGCATTTGACTTAGCCATAAATATCCAAAGTTTTTGTTCGGAATGCTGCTAACCGTCGAGATTATAGTCCTCTATGTTAACCTGGTTGTAATGATCTCTAATCTTATGTCTTCTGTCGCTATTCTTAAACGCCTGAATATAACAACTTGCGAAGTCCGGTCCACATGAGTCTAGGAAACACCATGTGGACGTCGTTTACGAACAGCGACGTATAGTCTGGGTAGTCATTAAAATTCAGGCTAGTCTCTCGTAATTGATCTCCTTTTTTTCCAATTCATCACGATTAGGAAGGTTATAGAGACACTGATGATGAACACCTGATTTTCACTTTAATCCAGTTTATATATGTAGTAGGACATTTCGACCTTCGGCAGTATGTTATTACCGACAAAGACAAGGGAGACTGGAATGGCCATTTCTGGTTTATTAGCCGTCGTCAGCCAGTCATACCCAACCGCAAAGTTTGGAACACCCGGGGCTCGAACTCGCGACCTGCTAGTTGGAATTCCACGCCTCTAGCCTCGGGTCTTCCACACTTCTGGGTAGGGTATGACTGGCCGACGACGACTAATAAGCCAGAAATGGCCATTACAGTCTCCTTTGTCTTTGTCGATAATAGCATATTGCCTATATCATGCGGCGCTGTGTGGCAGCTTGTTGGGCTCGAGAGAGAGCCCCTAAGGCACAACGAAACGAGTGAGTCCCGTAAGAACGATCGGTGAGCGTCCCCTACCATTGTATATTGCCGATCGAAAACCGACAGGGCAAAATCAGACGACGAGGTAGCGAGCATACGTATCTTTCGATAAATTTTCGTCCGGCCAGTACAATTTTAGGGTAACGGGGTAAAAGTAATGACACGTCAGTTATAAGATCGCACGAGTCGGCGTTTATCCAAGAGAATACGGGAACATCTCCCGGCATGGCTGGGAAAAGGCGAAACTAGGAGCATAAGCAGCGCCATTCTCGCGCATGTTGTCAATTCCGGACATCATGTAGACCCCAATGAAGCGTTTCGTGTCATTTATAAGGTCCCATCTAGCTATCCTAAAACAATGGGCCAGCGCCTGTTAGCAACAGCAGAGGCGGCCACCATCAGGTTTCGAAAACCAATCTTGTGCGCACAGAAGAACCACGTTCAGATCCCGTGCCTATAGTGGTCAAAGGTAAACTTGTCGAAAGTCGAGTGGTCGACAAGATAAAGATTCCCAATCAAAAGTCAGGGAAGACGGTTTGAGTTGGACAACCTTTACTGCCTGAGGAAGTGCGTACACAAGGGCTCTGTAGGCAATTGCCGCAAGCGCGCTCCAAGCAAGCTGCTGTCTGTGTCCGCGTGTGTGCACCCCTCGTTGTCTCCACGTCACCAACCAATCAGAGTGGGCACCGCGTTGATTGGCTTCGAGCGCTTGCGCGTCCCTGCAGCGTATCGACACGGAGTGTGAGGCGGACAAGACGGCAGCGTGACAAAGGGGGAGGGCGAGAAGACGCGAACTGCTACAAATTAACGCTGCAACTCTCCCCGCATCATAAGATGAAGATGCGATCACTGGGACAAGAAGTTTACTTGCCTGACGTTTCGGATTCTCACTCGAATCCATCATCAGAGACATTCGCAGATAGAGGTGAAGGTGGCACCAGGAGTGCAGTATTTATAGCACGTGGCTGCCGTGGGACCGTATGCGCACTGCAATTAACAGTTCTCACAATCGCCGCTGGGGTCGTAATTGATGCGGCGGTGGCTTGGCGGTCCGAGTTGCGGACAAAGCAATTATGTCGGAGAAACTGGGAGATTACTCCGTACGCGACTTGCCGAGCACGCAGCAGCAGTGAGACGGGGAGACTCTAACTCTCAGGTGGCGGCACACTCGACGGGACCCGGCCATATTTTCAAATTTCAAGAGGCCGAAATCCTCGCAAGGGGTGACAACCGCGTGAGCCGCGAGCTGCTCGAGTCATGGTTCTCAGGCCCGCAGTCCATCAACAAACACAATGACCTTCCGGTGCCCTATTCCGTATTGCGATTTTCCCTGGGCAGGAGAATCAGTCACGTGGGGAGGGCGCGGGTGAGCAATTATCACGGTGACAGTGAGCCAGTTTGCCGAGCAATCGTCACACCAGCATTGAGCACGGATGACGAAATCGCGGCAATTAACAACTCGGACTCGGACCGCCAAGCCACCGCCGCATCAATTACGACCCCAGCGGCGATTGTGAGAACTGTTAATTGCAGTGCGCATACGGTCCCACGGCAGCCACGTGCCATAAATACTGCACTCCTGGTGCCACCTTCACCTCTATCTGCGAATGTCTCTGATGATGGATTCGAGTGAGAATCCGAAACGTCAGGCAAATAAACTTCTTGTCCCAGTGATCGCATCTTCATCTTCTGAACTGCTACCTGGGACTCGCCTGTTCGCTGCTATCAGCATCTCCCCGCATCCTTCCGCTCTCACCCCCCCCCCCTTGAAGTGACTGCTATTACCCCTCCCCCCCCTCCCCCAACATTCTCACACCCGGCCTGTGTTTTAAGGCGAACTTTAATAGGTTTATTTTGTCACTGACGTGTTTCACTTCTACTGGCCCGACGATGATTTATCGAAAGCTACGTATGCTCGCCACCTCGTCTTCTGAATACTGCTATGGGAGTTTTTCCAACTCCAAAAAGGGAAAAGGGGTATGACTCGAATCCCAACTGATGCGGCATGGGCCTGCCCAGGGCGTGGCGCCACACATCAAATTTTGCTATTTGTTGTGGGCGGGCATTCCCCCGTGAACTGCCGAACCCCAAACTGGCCCGCGCGTCGGTCCAGCGCATTTGCCGCGTGACCCATTTACGGGCACTGGCCCCTTTTAGAGGGACAAAGTGCTGCAGAAAAACATGGTAGTTAAGTAATCATATTAAACTTATTCTTTTCTGGAAAAAAACAATGAAAAGCAGGTCCAAGCACATCTTAGTTTAATTCCTGGAAAGATTACTATGTTTCGTGTCAGGTTTGTTAATTTCTCAAAACACCTCAGATTCCATTGAATTTTTTTATATCTTCAGTCGGAGGCTCTCAGAACTGTAAGTCTCCTGAAATGACTTGCTAAATGCCATTTATTTTGTCCTTTCTACAAAGTTTTCTCGGATTTTGGAGCAAGTAACCCTGCGCTTTTGTTTGAGCTAATTGCTAACAATAAACTATTGACTTCGTGCCGGGAAATATTTGTTGAAAGCTGCATCCAGGGATCATTCTACTGGTCAAATCAGCTATGCGACATCCTGTGACGGCCTTATTTTTGGACCTCAAGACATAACGTTACAAGCGTATCCCCTCCCGCATTCGTATTTGTGAGGCACCATTCCAGGCGACTACGAATATACTCGGCCACAGTCCAAAAGTCATACGTTTATTTTTAAAATTATGGAACATTACTCCAACACTCCACGCCATATTATCCCGGTTTAAGCCTCATATATTCTCGGTCGATGTCAAATAAGTCAGAACTAACCAGTCACTCCTCCTTGCTAGCATTTCCATACATGAAAATGTTTAATGTCAGGAAGAAGGTGCATCAACAATACAGAAAACGTATGCGTAAGCCTGGTAGTCATCAGGTGGATTCTAGGTGAATTACTTAGGAATTCCTGCCTGGGCAGTCAACTTACTGTATCAGATTTGGGGGATTCCAGACGTTGCAGTAGGTTGGGCGGGTAAACTTGACCCAAATGTGATTAAACTCGCGTCGTCCGGCGGGGCCTTGTAGCTCAAGTGGGTAGAGCGTTGGCTGTACTAAAGCCTTCTCCTTACTGCGTCGGTTCGAATCCCACCGATGGGCCGAGTTTTTCACAGTTGGGTCAGTATGAATATGCGGGGTGGTTGTGTCGGGCAGACACGAACACACACCGTGCGAATGAACACCCTCCCCTCCAAAAGGGTAAATTTTCATTTTCAAACGTTGAAATAATTCTTTAAAAGAACAACACCATCCATACGCCTACCGTGAATACAGAATGAAAATTATTCGTCTATGTTCTGATTTTAAATCCCTATTTGGAGATTCAGTGATAGCTTTGAACCAGCATAGGCCTTTTTGTCCTGGCTATACCATCCTTTTCCGGCCTATGGAATATAGAACTTCGGCTGTTCCCGAATAGCCTGTTTTCAAGTCAACTGCTAGGGGCTTTGTCTGACAAGCCTCCATACCGAAGATCAAGCTCCCTATCTGTTTATCGGTTCAAACTGAAAGAGACACGAAGGTATGTGCGGCCTTTCAGATCTCCATATATTTAACATGACCATGTCGGGCCAGTTTTTAGCAATCATAAAAAACAAATCATATAGTTGGAAGTAAGAATACAAAACAACATATTTGCATACAAACCATAAAGAGACCTACACCCTTCTCAAATCCGATACTGGAGGGGAAAAGTTAGTCGGTTTACCAAGACCTGTATATTTTAAAAAGCAAAGTTTTTGCTACTGTTGAATAAGTAAGTAGAAATTATTTTGGTTGTAATATAGAAACGAAAGGCTTACACAGCCGGAAAAACCGGTCTTTCGGAACGGATTCGAACCATTTATCTTTCGAGTTTGTATCGAATGTTCCGGCCTAGCATGTTTTACGTTTTCTCCGAAGTAAATCCACATCGCTGTAGAGGCCTTCCGCTACCCATCCAATATGGCTATAGGCGTGGATCAAGTTACGCTCATGGATAACAGCATACCTGAACCTTGGCACAGTCTATTGCACAGGTTATCATGCAAGTGTATAAAGAACATTTACGATAGCGGCATTTTTGAAAGTTGAAATACTCCCTTTCTTTTAAACTCGAATTCAAGAAAGCTACGGCTTCTACTGAATGGGTGTCTTTTCAGTAACACGTTGTTAACTTTATATGGTCATCGCAACTAAAAAGATGATCTGTCATGCTTCAGGGTGTTACCGCCGACCGGTTTTAAAATCCCACTTAACTACTATTTCCCACTTTAAAGCGCATTGAAAAATTTCGGTGCATGCCGTATGCTGAGTGCATACCTATCGGCTTAGCAACACATGGGACTAAGCTTTTTGTCCGCATTCCGACATTCTCTGACATACAGCAGACGTTTTTTCATAGTATCAGAAACCTGTATAGCACGGGAATAAAGATCCCCACATTAAGCTAAATTCCAGTGGGAGTTGGGGTTATGATTTGAAGGTTTCTGACTAGGATTAGAGTTGCTAATACCGATGTCAAGGTTAGAATTAAGGGTCGGGACTCAAGAATAGTTACACTCTCGAGAATCCAGCGCAAGGCCACCTGTATCTTGGGGGTGTTCAGATCCCCATGTCCATCCCAGAAAACCTTGCCTCCTGCTTAGACACACTGTAGGCATTGGGTATGCCAGGTGATTTTGTCGGCGGGATTCATGATACGTATCTCTCATTGAGAACTTATTTGTTCGTACGCATTTTTGAAGGACAGCTCATAAGATTTTACAAAGTAACCATTCATGCTTTACTAAAAATTAAAAGCATAAATACATAAACTATGTTTTAGTTTCAAAGTAACCGACAGGACCTCGAGTTCTAGGTCTGGCAAGCTTGCAATTAATCTGCCAGAACCGTTTTCTTATCCCCTACCTTTCGTAGAACGAGTTTCTGACCAATTAAAACGGTTTGTACGTAAAGCATATCGGAAGCAAAAGACAATTGACACTTTTCCGACCGATCATATAAAACAAGTATGCTCTTGATTTATGGTCTTCTTCACTGTTAACCCATCTAATTTCTTTCCTTTTTTTCAAAACTAGAAAGATCCCAGATGTCCATTCTGCCAAAAGTTAATACTCTCGACATCATTTATCAAGCTTTCTATAGGCGAATACTATTCTGACGGTAAGTCCTCAAATATTTTCCGTATAATTTGTAAAAGTCAATTTTAGCAGGCATATTCTGTAAACCTGTCTTTTCTTGCGAAAATTCTCATAAGTCGATTATTGTGATGTCGGGCTGTCTCAGTGAAAGCACACTTAACTCGACCTGCACCCGGCAGGTATCTTTTGGGTGCTAAAGGGTTTTGATCGTCGCGAGGGTTTACACTGTCTAGTGAGAGATTTCCAGATAGTTCTGGCTCCAACTTGTAACAAGCATGGTAAATACAGTAGGTGTGCTAACTCATGAAATGTCAACCAAAATTTCGAAATGTGTTCTCGTTTCGAAAAGATAAATTAAGTAGTGTTGTAAAACTTATCATGATGCGGCATAAGTCTATAATGATCCAGTTACCACAGGGTGTCGGCTTTCGAAAGAACTTATTTTCGGCTGCATGCAAGATCTCTACTCTGCAAAAAATGATTACTTATGTAGTATGCAATTGTCTCATTGATTTTCGATGCCCTTGAAAATTCAATTATATTTCATGGAAAACATGCATAAAATATTCATTCTTTTATTTATTCAATAGAAAATCATGTCTTCTTCCAATTTCATACTAAAAAGAAGAGTATAATTCGGTTTTAAAAAACGTTTATAATTCCCGAATAAGTTTGAACCCGACCTGCTGTTACACTTGCATTCCGGGTTTCAAAACTACAAGCTGTAAATTTTCCGTGTACGGCCAATCATGCATTTTGTACGGTGTTAAGAGGAGACCATATGAGGTTCATAAAATTAAGCAGTGGATTTGAGCAATATTGTTAACTTTACAAGCCACATTCGTAAATGCAGATACATGACGTTTCATGAACGGCCATTTAACGGTATTAAAAAATCTCACAATTAGAAAAGTTTTTTAAAACCGAATTATACTCTTCTTTTGAGTATGAAATTGGAAGAAGACATGATTTTCTACCGAATAAGTAAAAGAATGAATATTTTTATGCATGTTTTCCATGAAATATAATTGAATTTTTAAGGGCATCGAAAATCAATGAGACAATTGCATGCTACTTAAGTAGTCATTTTTTGCAGAGTATAGATCTTGCATGCAGCCGAAAATACGTTCTTCCGAATGCCGACACCCTGAGGTAAGTGGATCATTGTAGATTTATGGTGTATCATGATTAGTTTTGCAACACTAGTTAATTTATCTTTTCGAAACGAGAACGCATTTCGAAATTTTGTTTGACATTTCATGAGTTAGCACATCTACTGTAATTGCTGACTGTAGTTCTTGCCTTAACCGGTACGAAGTATGTCGGTAAGCAGACCTTTCTCATGCCGTCCAAACACTATTTTCTGTGCTCAATTTCCTTACTTTAGTGCGCACTTTTGGCGCATCCAGCAGCTAGAAAACCGACTAGGTTAAAACGCCAATTTTGGTGTAGTGAATGTGCACAGCGTTTCTTTACTGGACATGGAAGTATGAGAGAAGAGGTGGACTTGCTGTGACCAATGGGGTCGCTTTGGGGGGAGAAAGAGTGTGGCTGCGGCGTTGATGAAGAGGCGTAGGTAAGGTGGGGACTGGCCAGTTAGCTCTTATGGTGGGTTATTTGTCGGGTGAGGATATTTGAAATCAGTTTTGACCGCAGTAACTGTGAGGCCCTGTTCAAGGTTTTTTGTAAAAATAGAATAAGATTGTCTTGCGTTATGGCCACTGCATCGGTAGTCGTCGATATGTGCTCCCGTTGCAGCTTTAATCACTTCGCCAGCGCCCTGCGCACAACGCGGTCGTTTTTGAGTTAAATTGATGATTAGTGTTTATTAAATGAGGCAGGATAGTGGTGGAGTTAAACTATCCCCGGCGGAAGCGAAAAGGCCATTGTTCTTGTCTCATTTTCAAAAAGTGTCCAGTCATGCAATCTACGCAACATACAACATAGAACAAGTAAATGCGTGGATGCGCAGTGCCGCAGCTATTTTTTTCTTCGTTCAATAAACCATAAGCCGATGTAAAAGTTTGATATGTAGTAACGCAAAGTATGTTCGGACCTGCAGTATCATTTACAGTCTTTAACGGGACTTTTCATAAGAGAGGGATTAAGGCCTTTCCTCAAAACCCCAGTGGCATTCAGATGAGTGAACAAAGACGATGCGAAAAAGTTGTAGCTTCAGGTGGGGATGGCCCAGAACAATCCTTGCCGCTCTTGTCCTTCAACAGTTTGTAGATCCGCTTTATATTGCCTGTGGGTTGACTGTTTGGTAGGCAAAACTTACCAAGAGTGTATTTTACATGGATCTGTCCCTCTGCATCACCGTAGGTTCCGCATGTTATTTTTCACAGTTTATGTTATATCCTGCATCCTAGTGGTACCGGAAGGCCAGCAGCATTTTGTTATTGTAACTACTGTCTGGACTCAAGAACACAATGGCTAGCCCTGTGCTTTACATCTAGTTGCTCTAGGGTGCCAATCACACTTTCGTCAATCAGCTCTGTTGGCGTCTTATTATTTTCTAAAGATTAAACCTGAACTCGCATCCTTTCCTTAATCAGATTGATTGACCAACAGAATTAACTGATTACAACCATAGCCATATTATGATGAGGAATGTATGCGATTAAGCCGTGACTTACAGTGAGTGACCGATCTCATGGAACGTTGGCTGAAATTCTGAAATGCGTTTTCGATTAGAAAGGATTATTTGGGCGCGGTTGTAATATTGATTATCTTGCGGCATAATTCTATAATATTTCGAAATAGCAGGATGTCAGCTTTTGAATACCCTGCTTTTCAAACTCATAGAGAAGCCGTACTTGGTAAAAAAAATGACCACTAAGGTAACATGCATTTTCGCACTGATTT
>CACRXP010000257.1:763184-778394 GCA_902702965.1 Spirometra erinaceieuropaei
GTGGTGGTGGTGGTGATGGTGATGATGGTGATGGTGATGGTGATGGTGATGATGGTGATGGTGATGGTGATGGTGATGGTGATGGTGATGTTGATGGTGATGGTGATGGTGATGGTGGTGGTAAACATTCCTGAGCTACGAGGAGAAAGAGGATGAGGACTGATTTGCTGATGATTATACTTTTAACCACAACGAACACAGTGGTGGCACCCATTAGTCTGTAGTTAGATTCGTTACTCAGTGTGCCCGTTGTTTTTCCATTCTGGTCTCGTGCTCACTGACTTAAATTCGACCACTATAGACGTCTATCCCCATTGACGTTTACAGAGAACCCAGTAAATTATATACCTACTAGTACTTAAAGGTCCTCTTATGTGTGTGTGTGTGTTCCTTCCATGCTGTTATATGTCTGCCCTATAACGTTTAGTTTTTTTTTAAATTTCAGAGAAAGCCGTGGCAAGTTTTTGTTTCTTTCACTTTCTCGCAGCGTTTTTTTAAATATACTCGTCTGTTTTTGTTTTGTTTTCATGCGCAAGGAAAATTGGTCCAAATTTTCTCACCCGTTAGGCTTTTTAATTTATGTAGAAGACGTGCATTGTTTTTCAACGGAAAGACATCAGTATATAATCCTACCGTAAAACTGATTGACTTTCTCACGACACGGGTGCAAGCTAAAAACCTTGATACGACCATCCCTGGCTTTTTGTTGCTGCATGAGAAATCCGACTAGTCAGCTGACCTTCCCATCCCTCCCCCCCCGTGCGATCTGCTGCAAAAAATCTCATGTTTTTCTGTGTTGGGCTCTTCAATTTCATCAAAAGCTAACGTCTGAGCTCGAATTAATCCTCACGGGGTAAAAGGTCTCAGAGTCAGCCCAGAAGGAAGTTAATTTTAACTACAGACTGTGAAGGTTGTGTAGTTACTCAGCTGGTGAACGTCGACCTAAATATTCCCCAACCTTCGTGAAGTATCTGAAAAGACTTGTCTAGGTGACTTTATCTCAAGCCCAAATATTAATATCTGATAAAATTCAGGAGCCTAACAATGGAAAGTCTGAAAACTCTAGAACAGAATTCACAAGTAAAAGGCATGATGAAACTATGATGAACCGAACCACGCTTAGCTATGTTATGTAGCTAAGCAAAGTCGGTGAAGCTCGTGCCGGGCTTTTAGTTACTGACTGTTCACAAAAGTGTAGTAAATTGGTCCCAATGTTCAATGTACTTGTTTCTCATTTAAGTTGCTCACAGCAGCATTTAAAGATCCCCCACACCTTTTAAAAACAGCGATTGTCTTGCTAGTTCTGAGTTTTTATATTTTCAGGTTCGGAGCCTCAGGTAGGTACAGCGGATTCCATAATGGTTTTCTTTGACAGGTAAATAACCCCGTCTCTTTGGATCGAAGGTAAGTGCGAGCGACTGTAACTTGAGATCGTTTTTCTGTTTCCCTCTTTCGTATCATTTATTCAGTTCCCTTCGTATCTAAATACAATTTTAAAAGGGCTTTTGCTGACAGAACAATCGGCCCGGACGTTAAAGGTAGGGCGTTTGAATACCTAACGCACGATTACCAGAAAACCTGGGTTCGAATGACTAGTCACGCAGACTTCGGGTTAATTATGGCTGACTGCCAACGGCTAAAAAAGCAGAAATGTAAGAGCTTGCTTGCTTCGGGAACCCAATTGATCGATGTGCGCCATTCCGAAGTGAAAATGTACACATGGCCATAAGAATTGTTATTGGAATGAGCAAGCACAAGTCTGTGTTTCATAGATTTTGGATACTAATTCCCCGTTTGCATCGGGATGGAGATTGCGTTTTGCCAATGTCCGCTTAATTTAAACCCGCATTAATGTTAAATCTGGGCTTTGAGATTCTTTTTTTCCAATGATTAGTAAATGTTCTAAGCATTTGTAGATAGTGTTCATTTCCGTCTATGCAAACTTCTCAATGGCAGTAAACAACAAATGCGACTCTGTCGAGACCGTTTTATGACCACCTACTTGATTTTTAAATGCTGTCTTAGGGCCCACATGAAAATTACCGAAAACTCTCGTGATAAGATTTCGCGGCACAACAAAATCTTGGCGGGTTACGCATACCAGTCTACCTCGATAGACGCGGCTTGGGATTAAACTGCATTATAAGGACGAAACGTGGTAATCTGCTTATTATTTCGGGCTAGAACTCATAGCCCTGCTAAGGGAAGTTATCGAGCAGAAATGACCACTTACCCGAGAAGTGCGGTTTTTTGCTAGCCTGTATGACCTAAACGAAATGGGAGAGATAGCATAATTTAAACGGTTCGAATGGCAAAGCGCGTTAAGTACATGTCCCACTCACCCTCGCACCTAAAGCCTATCGCGGTTCGTCGGCAGACGCAGAAGTATGGAATTCCAGGGGTACATGCACCTGTCTAGATGCAGTGGTTCACAAAACACAATTCAGGGAAGACAGATCAAGTTGGCCCAGCTCCACTGAAGTTATAGTACATACAGGCGGCTCAGCATACTGTTTCCTCGAGCTGTCTCCTTAGGCAGGTGTCCGTTGTTGGGTTTCGTGACCCCCAACACGCGCACTCAGGCTTTGTCCACTTTCAGCCAATCAGAAACCGACGCAGCGTCGACTGGCCTCCAGCTCTCGCCGCCTTAGTATCAGGTTTCACGCAGCTGAAGCCGCTGATTTACAGGGAGCGCGTGACACAGAAAAGCGGCATGACAAAGCCGCAACGCTGTCCATCGGGAGAGCGAACTGCCACGCACACACACACACACACACACACACACACACACACACACACACACACACACACACACACACACACACACCAGTCTTTATTACCCAAAAGACAAGGTTGGTCGCCGGACTGCGGTTTTTCACAGCCGTTAGCACGCAGTAGTTGTTTATGCTCAGTGGAAATTCGCTTCTGTTGCAATTTATGACAGAGGGGGCGTCGAGCCTAAGCATGAAGTGTATGCACGGCTGTGCCCCTAAGACGGGCCGCGCGGGAGATGCGATGGACTAATACGGGGGCTAGATCGGGGACCAGAGGGCGTTATTGGGAATGGGTACTCATACCAAATATCAACATTCGGCGTGTGGTTGCAAGCCCAGCTGCAGAATCACGCCCCGCCAATTGGGATACCTGCTGCCCCTATTTTTGTTGTTGCTCAAAATCCTAATCAAACGTTTGTCGTGGATCAGGGGGCGTAGAAGTAGTAAGCCTAGGCACGGGCTTACGCCTCCAGTCTTTTTTATTTGGTTTTAACACCCGGGCACAGATGATGGAGGAGGAGGAGGAGGAGGAGGAGGAGGAGGAATTGCGGTAAATGCTGTGCAAGTCCACTGATCTTATAAACCAATTCATGCACACGTCAACTCTCTGCTATCACCCCGCTGTGAAGCACACGGTGGTCATCATCAGAACCGACGGTCAAACTGTCGGACGCCAGACACAAGTTTTTCCAGGCAAGTACGCAGACGACTGAAAGCTACCGATGATTGAAATTCTGCGTGCACCTTGAGGATATACACTGACGCATCAATATATCGATCTGGGTGCTGCTTACAGAAAAGTTGGGATGGGTGTTAGGTTTCGAAATTGCACAATGACCTACAGACTGACCAATTAAAAAGAACTTATTTATGCACAATTACGTTATTGACCGCTTTTGTGATCCTTTCATACATTTAGGTGCAACACCAACCTCAAAAAATTGCGACTTGAAAATCTGTCCCTTATTCGAAAACAGGCCTAGTATACAACTTCACATCTTCACCTCTAGCAGAAGAACCCTCTCATAAAAATAGACTGTGTATAACACTTGCAACGTAAATGACCGAATGTTAGTTTTCCCAACCGATTTTTAACTCACGCATTACAAGACCCCGAATTTGATCAGAAACTTTATGCCGATATCGTTACAGACCATCAGAGGTTTTAATCGCCGTAGCATGCGCGAGTATATAATTAAACTCCTTTACATAAAAGAAAAGCGCTCTTCAAAATGACGCAATGCAAGCAGCACGTTGATGGGTTACTTATTTCTTATTCGTTTGCAATCGTTTCAGTACCTCAAGTTTCAACGCCAGTCCTGGCAGGGGTAAGCGTTTCAAATAACATGTTAATTCCATCGATTTCATCAAAATTCAGTGCTATGTCGAACAACGTTTACAAATTTCCATTTTAGCCCAATGGTCGCATAGCGCCCCAAACACTCCTCGGTAACGTTGTATTTACAAAACTTGGAATATCTGTGTCATTTTACATAAATCATGTCTATAAGTTAAAACTACCAAAATTGTTGCTCAAAAGAAGTAGGCATGTTCACATGCGACTCGAACTACAGAACCAAGTGAACCCACGCATTCTAATCGCCACCCAAATTTATTGTTTGTATAAAAATGCTATCCCCCTCCGAAAACGGAAATTCCGGATGTCGATCGCAAAATGCGTCATATTATAAAGGCTTATTAGATAGGCTACCGAGATAAAAAAAAAACTGGATGCTAACAACTTTAATTAAAAAGGTCTAACGCGGACATAAAAGCTCATAAAGTGTTGGGCAGTTCAACAATCGGCATTTTTGTCAAACCGCAAATATGTGCTCAAAGAAAATTCACTTCAATCGAACAATCGCATGTTTTCAAGATTTTACAATTCCCATCACAATCTTCGAAGAAGAAGAGTAATCGTGCACTTGAAACACAGTTAAACCTGCCTCTCTCTTTCAAACAAAACTGGGATACGATCCCTAAGATAACGAAACAATTGCTAACGGTATACCGTTTCAAAAGGTCGCCGGGAACAAAGAGATACAGATAAAAGGACCAAGCTACCTAAGCAGGATAATAAATAACAGATGGCGGTTTATGGGCATGCAATATTGTTTGTACGCAATTGTCCAAGCTACTATTTGTGTAACGCTTCCTTCCCAATCTTCGAAATCTAAACAGCCTTCCGAGTCATGGCTTTCAGCGCACTGTGATACACGTTGGATTGTCTATGTTGAGGAATGTGCACTGAGTGCTATGTGGGCTTAGTCCCCAAAGTTGATCCCAATCTCTCTCTTCCATCTCCTAGCTGCTAGTACACTGTCCGAGCCAAATAGCCAGGTGATGCAGAGGTTGGAGGCAGTTGAGTGGCGCGGCGTGAGCGTGCGTCTAGGCGTGCCAGCACAGTCACCACATGAGGCAATTGTTATGTATGCGCAGCCCAAATGACGCGTGCCGCACCCTTATTTGGGTACCCTGCTGATCTCACATGAGCCGTTGTAGGGGGCAAGAATAATAATATAGTGTGGATGCGTCAGGGTTAGTTCCTACTTGCAGAATATGGTATCGTAAACGATTTAGTGAACACGTACATACATCCACGCTGGAATGAGCTCGGCACTTTGTGGGACTGACATGTCTCCTAAATCCTCACTTTAATTAGAATAACAAGACTGCTCGTGTCACAAGCTTCACAAAATATCTGGCTTAAGAACTTTTATTATTCTGAGACCGCAACAGGTAATTTACTTGATTAGGTAGAATAAAATACTGAATTATTTCGACGGTGCTTGCGAAGCATACTTTTATTTGAACGTCAGGTTCTGCAAAACGCACATGTTTATTGTTCGCAAACTTACTTATTTGAAGTCACCTAAAATCTTACTGCTTCTTCTATCCATAAATCAAAAGGAAATAACTGACATTCCTACTCTACTTTTCAGCTCGAATACGGGTAAGCAAACAGCACGGATTTGTAAGCTTTTTGGGATGCGTCTCCTAAAGCGATCTTTTTGATCCTAATTCTAACCCCTGAAGCTTAATAACAACACTCACAATAACATGAAGATCTACTGGCCAGATTCTTGTACGCAGTATTACATTTCTCCCTAAATCCCATTAGCAACAAACTGCGTAGTAATAAGGACGTGGTCCTACTACTCAGATGCTTACGAGCAGTACATTGGAAAAGTATATCGCTAAACCCAGTTGTCGCTGACAGTTATTGAAAATCATTGACGAAATATTTAGGCAGACAAGAAATCAGATGTTTCGCGATGAGAAGATCAACCACCAGGAAATTGTCAAATCACATATCTGGGAGACAATAACTCGAACAGTGTAATCAGATTAGAGACCAATGGAAACGAATGTCGTACCACGTAGTCAGTCAGCCATTGATGCTGTTGAAATGGGTGCGACGTAGGTGAGTGCGTGCGTGCGTTTGAGCCGAGGCCGATTATGACCAACCAGGAAAGGACATAATATCCATCGACGCCAATGTGCAACCGCGGCTTATACAGAGTCAGGTTCGGCGCAGACATTTGATCTACGGGGTGCGCCATGTGGACGAAATGCAGCGCGAGCTAACAACCGTAGGAGGAATCTGCTGCTCATGCACCCCTCGTCAGCAGTTATTTCTCGTGACGGAGGAAAACAATAGACCAGGATCATTATGCACTAAATCATAGAGAGATTATTAAAGAAAAACGGATTCGTGTCTTCCCTCTGCAAATATTCTATGAAGACCTCGTGTGCTGGAAGTGTCAGTCATTTTCCTTACGGCACATTAATCAAATACTTTCGTTCTGTCTTCCTTTCAGGTTATGGCGCGCGGTTCTCACCAAACGTTAGACTGTAAGCCCCTGATGCAAGCATCTTCCGAGGTTTCTTCACGTTTATTTTTATAAAGGATTGCTAACTTCCGTACAGTGACCACTCCACTTTCGCAAAATTATAGTTAGTTAAGGACTGAAGTGGTTTTATGCATGCATTTGTGATGCATTTATTTGTACGGATTTGCTGGCTCAGTGAAACCCAAAATGGCAGCTCGACCGTCAGTTTCATGCATTTGCAAGTAATCTTGTGTTCCCCGAAATACACCCCTCGGAAACCAAAATTTCTCTGTTCGAACTGTCCGTATAATATTTTTCGACCTTAAAGACTCGTTTTTGCGAATCCTCGTCTATATGGTTATTGCTGTCACTAACTTGCCGGCCAGACATCGCACCAATCTGAAATCATGCTGGCGTTGGATTTCATCAGTGTACTTTGTCTCCTGAAACAGGGTTCAGCAAGGTGTGTGCTATAAATTACTGGTATTATACAGGAGATTCGGCAGGATCGTCAAATTGTAGAAAATGAGCTATGCAAGTGGCAGGCATATTTCACTGAATCCTGAGATGTTCGTTCGCAGCCGCACGCACTACCGAGATCAATAGTTGTGGTCACGAGCCGACGAATAGGAGTCCGCGTTTAAGGAACAGATTTGTCGTTCTGAGGTGTCACTGATCCGCTTAGCGCCGCAGCGCGACTTTGAGAGCGGACCACAGGGATGAGTGCCCTTGCTGCTTGCAAGGACTTACGCATTAGGGTCAGGGGGTTGCAGTGTCGACGCGTGACATAGAGTATTCGAGTAGGTGGAACTAGGTAGAGTAAGAAGTTGTCACGCCAGTTCCTACGCTTTTACCAATTTGCTAAGGTATCTGCACCGCTTTCCCTTTCTAGGATCAATAATGGGAATGGAAATTTTGTCGACTGTGATTAACCCACATCAAGAAAAATGTTCGCTGATGTTATTTCCTCAGAACATGCCAAGTGCCACATTGAAGTGTCGTTCGCCAGTACGAACTGATTTATGGGTGAAATATGTGCATACTGTGTTGAACTTGGACACCGGTGCAGAGCAAATGAAGGGCATGTCGCATAGAGAGCAGCAACCAATAATCGGTGCATATTGCGGAAAGGCGCAAGACAGTCTTGAACAGATATTTTTTGATCGTATTTACCGTCATAAACTTCATGTGGCATCATAAAGTCACGTTTCGAATTTCAGGGAGACTTGCAATCAAGTGTGATCTGGGAATGTGCAAAGCCTCGAGCGCGTATATGCACTTCACATTTGCTGCATACATAATGCCACGAAGTATGTGTTTTCGGCATCCCATCGACCGGAACATACGCCCATGCAGCCTCATGCGGAGCCTATCACGTGTTTCCGCAATCACCGTAATCAACCCACAAACTCATTAAGCTGACACTGAGTGGCTCTCAGATGACGCTTAGTCATTCGCGTCAAAATCACCCCGACGACAGAAGGCACGAGGGGAGTACCAGGGGACAAATGAATATTGTGGACTCTGACCATCACCAAGCTTCTGTGCAGAATACATGCCTCACAACCACGCTTTTCCCATTATCCTAAGGTGCACTGAGTTCTTATACCTATCTTCGTTAGGGTTCGTTCACTACCAAAACCGTCACAAACGCAAATGCCTTGGGGCTTTCGTACTCGCAAACCCAGCCCTAGATAATGAGTCCATAGCGCAAAGATGGAAATAACAAACTAGACCCTAATTAAAAGCTTCATCATTTCTGATCTATTATAGATTTAGCACCTTTAGTATCCCTCGCCATAAGCAGGTATTTGTGCATGCTCTATTACAATTGTTCGCCTAAAAATGCAAATCAGATTGCTCTCCGCTTCAAAGTCTATCATTGTGTCCCATGATATCACAGCACATTACTGACAACAGGAAATTACTTAAGCGTGCAAAATTTGTTAACATCTCCTACGTGGACCACATTCGTCGCACACTTCCCTCGAGAATGGTGCTCAGTAATGATACGACCAAGTGAATTTATAAAAAAAATATATAGCAGTATACACGCATGACTCCGAATTTCCTTTTGGAGTAAATCCCACTAACCGGATTTTGATTTTTCCTCCTAAAGGCCGCACTCTAAGCTTCTGACTATCATTCATGCACAAGCGTCATTTGAAGGTGATTCATAGTAAAAGCTCTTCACAATGGGTTTCATAAAAACCATAGTGACCTCATTCGCCGAATACGCCACTGCTGTGCATTTACCTTCCACCGCAACCGCGGCCCAGTGTGCTTAAGTTGCACAACAGCGGCGCCCTGAGGTTTCAGATGCCTCATGATTCCAGCGAAGCATCTTCAACGACACATGCGCTTATGAAAAATTAAAAGGTACATTCAAGACCACACCGACAACGCGAGAGAGGGTAACGGACATGCTAGATCTAATTCCACTCAACAGACAACCACCTCCCGATCCCAGATCGAGAGGACCTGAGATCGGAACTGAAGTCTATGAGGTCTCCAGACCGGATCTTCAACACATATCTCTTCCAACGCATGACCAACAGTTAGATGCCGCTTACGTGTCCTCAAGGTTTTCTGTTAGGGGAATGGCATTCAAGACTTTACCTTGATTACGCGGGGTGGGAAGACAGAAGCAGCCATTTCAGTCTCCCCAGTCTATGTCGACAATATTTCTCGGGTTCCCTTTAGTCCATACTGCCTCCAGCTGTAGAATATCCTGACGTATGTATTTCCTGTTTCAGTGACAAGGCCGCAAAACGGGAAGAACAACTGCAAGCCCTAGCACAACGCGCTGGCAAGTCGGAAAATGTCATGCAGACAGCCGTGTGCTTCTTGGTCAACAGAGGACATGATGAGGACAGTGTGTTCGAGGCCCTGATGGAGTCCTGTGGCGACAGAGACAAGGCCTTGAAAATCCTTGAAAGTAGGAAGACTAGTGCTCCGGCAGTCATGTGAGAATGCATTAAGTTTCATTTATCATCTGAAAATGCGGTTCTTATTGTCTTAATGGGTCTCCACACTGCTTCCTGCAGGAGATAAAGTCGCGAGCAGTCCTCAATTGCTGCGAACAGCGGGCCAGGCCCTGAGCAGTTTGCACAGGCTGTAAATACTGCGCAAGTCGCGGACCCTTCTGTGCAGAATAAGGTGGACATCGTCGTCCACGACAGTCAAACTGTCGTGTGCGTACATGCATGCGCCAAACAGAGGCTGATGCCACTGCTACATTGAGCCTACATAATCCATTAACCTTTCGCAGGTCATACAAGGCAGGAGATCAGTGATTACAACGACAACTCCTAGGTTCAAAGCCTGGTTTACATTCTAAGGGACTGCAAAATAGAAGAAATTGCCCGTCTCCAGGACAAGCGGGTGCTATTTGCGTAGATGGTCGCCATCTCACACCGCGAATTCGAGTCAGGAATTAACCAAAAGAGATTCAAATTCCCCAAATGAAACCTCTCCGTCTGGCGTTTCGGACTAACTTATGGACTCCCTATCAGAAAATGCAGACATACAGTACTTGTGATATGTGTTTCGGTTTTGGTCATCTACCTACTAAAATTAGTAGCTCCGTCGTACGCCGACATTGTCATATGTGGAGCCGTACATTACAATCATTGCTAACAATTTAAATGACAGCTCGACCGTCGTGGACGACAATATACACCATGTCACCCGCAACAGGGTGCAGGTAGAGACGATGTCGTGCAGGTGATTTAGTTTAGGGCGATGATGGTGGACTTGCACGCCACCCGACGCACTCTCTCCTCCGTCTACCTCCAGGGTCTGATGACATGACAGAGTCAAGAAGACCGGAGGCGGGTTCGAACGCAGAGCTACATGGCCTATCTGCGCGTGTCACAGTGTCCTGCACACGATGGACCGGCAGGTATGCCGAAGGATTGGAAGTTTCAGAGAGGCCAAATTGAGAAGGAGGCATTGCAGCCTAACTTCCCATCCTGAGAGGAGAACTGAGATATCGTGCCAGTTGTCAGCCTTCCAAGCAATGTCTTTCAGCGCACTAGGATACACGCCGGATTGTTTCTATTGAGGAATGTGCACTGAGTGCTATGTGGACTGAGTCGACAACGTTGACCTCGCTCTCTCTCCCCTCCCCTAGCTACTATTACTATGATTAGCCAGCTGATGCGGAGTTAGGAGGCAGTTAAGTGGCGCGACATGAGCTTGCGTGTAGGCGTGCCAGCACAATCGCCACATGAGGCAATTTTTATGAATGCGCAGTCCAAATAACGCGTGCCGCACCCTGAATTGGCTTCCCTGCTGGTCTCACATGACGCGTTGTGGGGGAACCAGAATAAAATATAGGGTGAATGCCTCAGGGTAAGTTCGGCAACAGGTAATTTACTTGATTAGGTAGAATGAAATACAAACTTATTTCGACTGTGCTTGCGAAGCATGCATTTCTCCGACCGTCAGGTTTTTGTTGACCTGGCCTGGTACTTCGATGCACGTGGGTGCGTTTGTGTACCCGAATCTTGCCCCAAATACCAACGCGTCAGAGAAGGAGAGCGCGACCAGTCACTAAAATGTGTATTAGGAAATTGAATGTCAGGATTAACTGGAAGTAACGCAAATTTATAACGCTCTACTCTGGTGCGCCGACCTTCGGGAAGAACACTCCAGACGAGCAGGCCGATAATTCGAATACGCACATCGATCAGCCCGAGGGGTAAAGGCAATGGTGAGACGCACGCTTAAGATGTCAGCACTGTTGAAAAAACGTGCATGGCCCCCAGTGATTGGCTGGCTCTTGTGTTTGAGAGTGTAGGCACACCCAAAGAGGTTTTTCAAAACCCGCGTGTTTAGTGTTCGCAACGTTACCTATTTGAAGGCACCTAAAATCTAACAGCTTCTTCTGTCTATATTAGAAAGAGGACATAACTGACATTCCTACTCTACTTTTCAGCTCGAATACGGGTAAGCAAGTAGCACGGATTTGTAAGCTTTTTGGGATGCGTCTCCTAAAGCGATCTTTTTGATCCTAATTCTAACCCCTGAAGCTTAATAACAACACTCACAATAACATGAAGATCTACTGGCCAGGTTCTTGTACGCAGTATTACATGTCTCCCTAAATCCCATAAGCAACAAACTGCGTAGTAATAAGGACGTGGTCCTTCATCTCACATGCTTACGGGCAGTGCATTTCAAATCTATATGGCTAAACCCAGTTGACGCTGACAGTTATTGAAAATCATTGACGAAATATTTAGAGAGACAAGAAATCAGATGTTTCGCGATGAGAAGATCAACCACCAGGAATTTGCCAAAGCACATATCTGGGAGACAATAACTCGAACAGTGTAATCAGATTAGAGGTCAATGGAAACGAATGTCGTACCACGTAGTCAGTCAGCCATTGATGCTGTTGAAATGGGTGCGACGTAGGTGAGTGCGTGCATTTGAGCCGAGGCCGATTATGACCAACCAGGAAAGGGCATAATATCGATCGACGCCAATGTGCAACCGCGGCATGTACGGATTCACTTACGGCGCAGACGTTTGATCGAGGGGGGATGCGCTAAGTAGACCAAATGCAGTGCGGACAAGCGGCCGAGCTACATATACACCCCTCGTCACCTGTTATTTCTCCTGACGGAGGAAAAACAACAGTCCTGCGCCATGATGCATTTAATCATAAAGTGATTTTTTAAGAAAAACGGATTCGTGTCTTCCCTCCACAAAGAATCTATATAGTCCTCTGTTTCTGGCGGTGTCAATCATTTTCCTTAGGTCACCTTAATAAAATACTTTCGTTCTGTCTTCATTTCAGCCTATGGCTCGCGAGTCTCACCAAACGTTAGACGGTAAGCCCATGATGCAAACATCTTCCGAGTTTTCTCGGCGTTTATTTTGTTCAAGCATTCCTAACTTCCACGCTGTGACCACTCAAATTTTACAAAATTGCCTTTATTTAAGAAGAAGATTGGTTTTATGCATGCATTTGTGATGCATTTGCTTGTAGCTATTTGCTGGCTCAGGGAAACCTAAATGGCTGCCCGAGCATTAGTTTCTTGCATTTGCAAGTGATATTGTTTTCCACGAAATACACCCCTCGGAAACGGAGATTTCTGTCTTCGGGCTGTCTGCGTAATATTTTTCGACTTAAATGAATCGCTTTTGCGAGTCCTCGGCTATATCGGAATTGTTCCCATTAGCTTGCCGGCCAGACCTCGCACTATCTTGAGACCATGCTAGTGCTGGCTGTCATCAGGATCAATAATGGAGAGGCACATTTTTTGCACGTGACTAATCCACTTCCGGAAAATTGTCCGCTAATTTGGTTTCCTGAGAACCTGCCAAGTGCCACCTTGGAGTGTCTTTCGCCAATACGAACCTCTTAGTGGGCGAAATATGTACATTCTGTGTTGCCTTTGTACACTGTTGTAGAGCACATGAAGGGTATTTCGCATGGACATCAGCAACCAATACTCGGTGTATAATACAAAAATGCGCAAGACAGTCTCGAACAGATATTTTTCTCCTTATTCGCCGTTGTCAACGTCATGTAGCGTCATGAATTCCAGTTTCGAAGTCCAGGGAGACTTGCAATCAAGTCTGAACTTTGAGCGTGTAAAGCCTCAAGCGCGTATAGGCCTTCCAACTTTCCTGCCTACACCGTGCCAGGAATTATGTGTTTTAGTCTCCACATCGGCCGGAGCATACGTCCATGCAGCCTCATGGGGAGCTTATCACAGTCATCCACATTCTTCGTAAACATCCCATCGACTCATCAAGCTGACACTGAGTTGTTCTCGGATGACACTTAGTCATTCGCGTCGAAATCATCCCGTCAGAAGAAGGCAAGAGGGAACCCGCAGTGCCGGCCGTACATTGTGGACTCTGGTTCTGAACAAGTTTCTGCACAGAATACTTGCCTCACAACCACGCATTTCCCCCTCTCCGAAGGTAGACTGTGTTCGTTAGGGTACGTTCACTACCAAAACCCTCACAAGCGCAACTGCCATGTGGTTTTAGTACTCACAAACCCAGCGCAAGATAATGAGTCCCTAGCACGAAGAGGAGAACAATAAACTTGACCCAACTTGAAAGCACCAGTATTTCTGATCCATAATTGATTTAGCACCTTCAGTATCCCTCGCCACCAGGAAGTATTTTTGCATGCTCGATTACAATTGTTCGTCTAAAATGCACATCAGATTTCTCTTCGCAACAAAGCCTATCATTGTGGCTCATGATATCAGCACATTTTTGACAACAGGAAACTACTTAAGCACGGAAAATTTGTGTACTTCTCCTACGTGGACAACTTTTGTCGCAGATGGTCAGTAGTGACGGGAACAAGTACATTTTTTTAAAACAAATGTTGCAGTATTCACATACGCCGCCGAATTTCCTTTAGGAGTAAATCCCACTCGCCGGATTTTAATCATTCCTCTAAAAGAGAGCACTCTGGGCTTCTGGCTATGATTCCCTCCAAAACCGCCATTTGGAGGTGCTTAATAGAAGAATCTTCTCACAATGGGTTTCATGAAACCAAAGTAACCTTTTTCGCCAAATATGCCACTACTGTGGATTTACCTTCCCCGCTCCAGTGTGCTTAAGTTGCAGAAGAGCTGGGCTCTGAGGTTCCAGAAGCAGCATCATTCCATGAAAACATCTGCCAAGATATATACGCTTATGAAATATTGAAAGACGCATTCAAGACTGCACCGACAACGCGAGAGAGGGCAAGGAACATGGTAGATCTACTTCCACTCAACAGACAACCACCTCCCGATCCCTGGTCGAGAGGACCTGAGATCTGAACTGAAGCCTGTGAGGTCGCCATACTGGATCTTCAACACGTATTTCTTCGAACGCATGATCCATTGTTAGATGCTGCTCACGTGTCCTCAAAGTCTTCTCTCAGGGGGTAACATTCAAAAAATTACCTTGATCACCGGAGGGGGAGAAGATGGGAACACAGAAACAGCCATTTTAGTCTCCCCAGTCTATATCGGCAATATTTCTCGGGTCCCCCTTAGTCTATACTGCCTCCGGCTGTAGGATATCCTGACCTATCTGTTTCCTGTTTCAGAGACAAGGCCGCAAAACGGGAAGAACAACTGCAAGCCCTAGCACAACGCACCGGCAAGCCGGAAAATGTCATGCAGACAGCCGTGTGCTTCTTAGTCAACAGAGGACATGAAGAGGACAGTGTGTTCGATGCCCTGATGGAGTCCTGTGGCGACAGAGACAAGGCTTTGAAAATCCTTGAAAATAGGAAGACTAGTTCACCAGAAGTACCGTGAGTTTCATTTATAATTTGAAAATACATTTTCCATTGTCTTAATGCGTCTGCATACTGATTGCCGCAGGAGTTAAAGTCATATGCAGACCTCAAGCGCTGCGAACACCGAGCCAGGCCCTGTGCAATTAGCACAGGATAGATGAAGAATCGGTTTAGTGAAGCAAGTTCGCAGCCAGACGCCCGTTTTGCATGAAATCAGAGTTTGTGTATGCTGTGGGTCACGGAGTGTGATGGAGCGGTTTTTCACCTTTCTCCTGGTGTGCGCCCGCTCCCGCTTCCGGTCTTCTTGACTCTGTCATAAGACCGGGTACAT
>CACRXP010000257.1:800504-822794 GCA_902702965.1 Spirometra erinaceieuropaei
TCGGAGAAATGCATGCTTCGCAAGCACAGTCGAAATAAGTCTGTATTTCATTCTACCTAATCACGTAAATTACCTGTTGCGGAACTTACCCTGAGGCATTCACCCTATATTTTATTCTTGCCCCTACAACGGGTCATGTGAGACCAGCAGGGGAGTCAATTCAGGTTGTGGCACGCGTTATTTGGACTGCACATGCATAACAATTGCCTCATGTGGTGACTGTGCTGGCACGCCTAGACGCAAGCTCACGCCGCGCCACTCGACTGCCTCCAATCTTTGCATCAGCTGACTAATCAGCTCGAACAGAGTACTAGTAGCTAGGAGAGGAGAGAGAGAGAGAGTGAGGTCAACTTTGGCGACTCATTCCACATAGCACTCAGTGCACATTCCTCACTAGAAACAATCCGGCGTGTATCGCAGTGCGCCGAAAGACATGATTTGGAAGGCTGACAACTGGCACGATATCTCAGGTCCCCTCTCAGGATGGGGAGTTAGGCTGCAATGCCTCCTTCTCAATTTGGCCTCTCTGACACTTCCAATCCCTCGTCATACCTGCCGGTCCATCGTGCGCAGGACACTGTGACACGCGCAGATAGGCCATGTAGCTCTGCGTTCGATTTCGCCTTCGGCCTTACTGACTCTGTCATGTCATCAGACCCTGGAGGTAGACGGAGGAGAGAGTGCGTCGGGTGGCGCCTCTGTTTGGCGCATAAATGTACGCACACGACAGTTCGACTGTCCTGGAAGACGATGTTCACCGTAATCTCCACAGTGGGGTCCGTGACTTGGGCAGGATTTACCGCATTCCTTTTCTTACCGCTCCACCACCACCACCACCACCACCACCACCACCACCACCACCACATATACCCGGTCTTATGACAGAGTCAAGAAGACCGGAAGCGGGAGCGGGCGCACACCAGCAGAAAGGTGAAAAACCGTACCATCACACTCGCTGACCCACAGCATACTCAAACTATGATTTCATGCAAAACGGGCGTCTGGCTGCGAACTTGCTCCACTAAACCGATTCTTCATCTATCCTGTGCTAATTGCACAGGGCCTGGCTCGGTGTTCGCAGCGCTTGAGGTCTGCATATGACTTTAACTCCTGCGGCAATCAGTATGCAGACGCATTAAGACAATTGAAAATGTATTTTCAAATTATAAATGAAACTCACGGTACTTCTGGTGAACTAGTCTTCCTATTTTCAAGGATTTTCAAGGCCTTGTCTCTGTCGCCACAGGACTCCATCAGGGCATCGAACACACTGTCCTCATCATGTCCTCTGTTGACCAAGAAGCACACGGCTGTCTGCATGACATTTTCCGGCTTGCCGGTGCGTTGTGCTAGGGCTTGCAGTTGTTCTTCCCGTTTTGCGGCCTTGTCTCTGAAACAGGAAATAGATAGGTCAGGATATCCTACAGCCGGAGGCAGTATAGACTAAGGGGGACCCGAGAAATATTGCCGATAGAGACTGGGGAGACTGGAATGGCTGCTCCTGTGTTCCCATCTTCTCCCCCTCCGGTGATCAAGGTAATTTTTTGAATGTTTCCCCCCTGAAAGAAGACTTTGAGGACACGTGAGCAGCATCTAACAATGGATCATGCGTTCGAAGGGATACGTGTTGAAGATCCAGTATGGCGACCTCACAGGCTTCAGTTCAGATCTCAGGTCTTCTTGACCAGGGGTCGGGAGGTGGTTGCCTGTTGAGTGGAAGTAGATCTACCATGTTCCTTGCCCTCTCTCGCGTTGTCGGTGCAGTCTTGAATGCGTCTTTCAATATTTCATATGCGTATATATCTTGGCAGATCTTTTCCTGGAATGATGCTGCTTCTGGAACCTCAGGGCCCAGCTCTTCTGCAAAGTAAGCACACTGGAGCGGGGAAGGTAAATCCACAGTAGTGGCATATTTGGCGAAAAAGGTTACTTTGGTTTCATGAAACCCATTGTGAGAAGATTCTTCTATTAAGCACCTCCAAATGGCGGTTTTGGAGGGAATCATAGCCAGAAGCCCAGAGTGCTCTATTTTTGAGGAATGTTTAAAATCCGGTGAGTGGGATTTACTCCTAAAGGAAATTCGGCGGCGTATGTGAATACTGCAACATTTGTTTTAAAAAAATGTACTTGTTCCTGTCACTACTGGCAATCTGCGACAAAAGTTGTCCACGTAGGAGAAGTACACAAATTTTCCGTGCTTTAGTAGTTTCCTGTTGTCAATAATGTGCCGATATCATGAGCCACAATGGTAGGCTTTGTTGCGAAGAGAAATCTGATGTGCATTTTAGACGAACAATTGTAATCGAGCATGCAAAAATACTTGCTGGTGGCGAGGGATACTGAAGGTGCTAAATCAATTATGGATCAGAAATACTGGTGCTTTCAAGTTGGGTCAAGTTTGTTGTCCTCCTCTTCGTGCTAGGGACTCATTATCTTGCGCTGGGTTTGTGAGTACTAAAACCACATGGCAGTTGCGCTTGTGACGGTTTTGGTAGTGAACGTACCCTAACGAACACAGTCTACCTTCGAAGAGGGGGAAATGCGTGGTTGTGAGGCAAGTATTCTGTGCAGAAACTAGTTTAGAACCAGAGTCCGCAATGTACGGCCGGCACTGCGGGTTCCCTCTTGCCTTCTACTGACGGGATGATTTCGACGCGAATGACTAAGCGACATCCGAGAACAACTCAGTGTCAGCTCGATGAGTCGATGGGATGTTTACGAAGAATGTGGATGACTGTGATAAGCTCCCCATGAGGCTGCATGGACGTATGTTCCGGCCGATGTGGAGACTTAAACACATAATTCCTGGCACGGTGTAGGCAGGAAAGTTGGAAGGCCTATACGTGCTTGAGGCTTTACACGCTCATAGTTCAGACTTGATTGCAAGTCTCCCTGGACTACGAAACTGGAATTCATGACGCTACATGATGTTGACAACGCGAATAAGGAGAAAATATCTGTTCGAGACTGTCTTGCGCATTTTCGTATTATACACCGAGTATTGGTTGCTGATGTCCATGCGAAATACCCTTCATGTGCTCTACAACAGTGCACAAATGCAACACAGAATGTACATATTTCGCCCACTAAGAGGTTCGTATTGGCGAAAGACACTCCAAGGTGGCACTTGGCAGGTTCTCAGGAAACCAAATTAGCGGAAAATTTTCCGGAAGTGGATTAGTCACATGCAAAAAATGTGCCTCTCCATTATTGATCCTGATGACAGCCAACACTAGCATGGTCTCAAGTTAGTGCGAGGTCTGGCCGACAAGCTAATGGGAACAATTCCGATATAGACGTGGACTCGCAAAAGCGATTCATTTAGGACGAAAAATATTACGCAGACAGCCCGAAGACAGAAATCTCCGTTTCCGAGGGGTGTATTTCGTGGAAAACAATATCACTTGCAAATGCAAGACATTCATGCTCGGGCAGCCATTTAGGTTTCCCTGAGCCAGCAAATAGGTACAAGCAAATGCATCACAAATGCATGCATAAAACCAATCTTCTTCTTCAATAAAGGCAATTTTGTAAAATTTGAGTGGTCACAGCGTGGAAGTTAGGAATGCTTGAACAAAATAAACGTCGAGAAAACTCGGAAGATGTTTGCATCATGGGCTTACCGTCTAACGTTTGGTGAGACTCGCGAGCCATAGGCTGAAATGAAGACAGAACGAAAGTTTTTTACTAAGGTGACCTAAGGAAAATGATTTACACCGCCAGAAACAGAGGTCTATATAGATTATTTGTGGAGGGAAGACACGAATCCGTTTTTCTTTAATAATCTCCTTATGATTAACTACATGACGATGCTGGTCTCTTATTTTGCTCTGTCACGAGAAATAACTGGTGACGAGGGATGCACATGGAGCAGCTTCCTCCTACGGTTGTTAGCTTGCGCTGCATTTCGTCCACATGGCGCACCCCCGTCGATCAAATGTCTGCGCCGAACGTGAATCCGTACATGCCGCGGTTGCACATTGGCGTCGATCGATACTTTGCCCTTTCCTGGTTGGTCATAATCGGCCTCGGCTCAAACGCACGCACTCACCTACGTCGCACCCATTTCAACAGCATCAATGGCTGACTAACAACGTGGTACGACATTCGTTTCCAATGACCTCTAATCTGATTATACTGTTCGAGTTATTGTCTTCCAAATATGTGATTTGTCAAGTTTCTGGTAGTTGATGTTCTCATCGCGAAACATCTGATTTCTTGTCTGCCTAAATATTTCGTCAATGATTTTCAATCAATGTCAGCGACAACTGGGTTTAGCGATATACTTTTCCAATGTACTGCTCGTAAGCATCTGAGTAGTAGGATAACGTCCTTATTACTACGCAGTTTGTTGCTTATGGGATTTAGGGAGACATGCAATACTGCGTACCAGAATCTGGCCAGTCGAGCTTCATGTTATTGTGAGTGTTGTTATTAAGCTTCAGGGGTTAGAATTAGGACCCAAAAGTGCGCTTAAGGAAACACATCCCAAAAAGCTTACAAATCCGTGCTGTTTGCTTACCCGTATTCGAGCTGAAAAGTAGAGTAGGAATGTCAGTTATGTCCTCTTTCTAATATAGACAGAAGAAGCTGTTAGATTTTAGGTGCCTTTAAATAGGTAACGCTGCGAACAATAAACACGTGGGTTGTGAAAAACATCTTTGGGAGTGCCTACACTCCCAAACACAAGAGTCAGCCAATCACTGCACGTTTTTTCAACAGCGCTGACATCTTAAGCGTGCGCCTCTCCCTTGCCTTTACCCCTCGGGGCTGATCGATCTGCGTATTCGAATTATCGGCCAGCTCGTCTGGAGTTTTATTCCCGACGGTTGGCGCACCAGAGTAGAGCGATATAAATATGCGTTACCTCTAGTTAATCCTGACATTCAATTTCCTAATACACATTTTATTGACCGGTCGCGTTCTCCTTCTCTGCCGCGTTGGTAGTGGGGGCAAGATTCGGGTACACAAACGCACCCACGTGCATCGAAGTAATAGGCCAGGTCAACAAAAACCTGACGGTGGGAGAAATGCATGCTTCGCAAGCACAGTCGAAATAAGTCAGTATTTAATTGTACCTATTCACGTAAATTACCTGTTGCCGAACTTACCATGAGGCATTCACATTATATTATTATCTTGCCCCCTACAACGGCTCAGGTTAGACGAGCAGGGAAGCCAAATCAGGGTGCGGCATGCGTTATTTGGGCAGCGCATACATAACAATTGCCTCATGTGGCGATTGTGCCGGCACGCCTACACGCAAGCTCACGCCGCGCCATTCGACTGCCTCCAATCTCTGCATCAGCTGCCTAATCAGCTCGAACAGAGTACTAGTAGCTAGGAGAGGAGAGAGAGAGAGTGAGGTCAACTTTGGCGACTCAGTCCACATAGCACTCAGTTCACATTCCTCACTAGAAACAATGCGGCGTGTATCGCAGTGCGCCGAAAGACATTGCTTGGAAGGCTGACAACTGGCACGATATCTCAGTTCTCCTCTCAGGATGGGGAGTTAGGCTGCAATGCCTCCTTCTCAATTTGGCCTCTCTGACACTTGCAATCCCTCGGCATACCTGCCGGTCCATCGTGCGCAGGACACTGTGACACGCGCAGATAGGCCATGTAGCTCTGCGTTCGATCCCGCCTCCGGTCTTCTTGACTCTGTCATATCATCAGACCCTGGAGGTAGACGGAGGAGAGAGTGCGTCGGGTGGCGTGCAAGTCCACCATCATCGCCATAAACTAAATCGCCTGCACGACATAGTGTCTACGTCCACCCTGCTGCAGGTGACATGGTGTATATTGTCGTCCACGACGGTCGAGCTGTCATTTAAATTGTTAGCAATGATTGTAATGTATGGCTCCACATATGACAATGGCGGCGTACGACGGAGCTACTTATTTTAGTAGGTAGATGACCAAAACCGAAACACATATCACAAGTACTGTATGTCTGCATTTTCTGATAGGGAGTCCAAAAGTTAGTCCGAAACGCCAGACGGAGAGGTTTCATTTGGGGAATTTGAATCTCTTTTGGTTAATTCCTGACTCGAATTCGCGGTGTGAGATGGCGACCATCTACGCAAATAGCACCCGCTCGTCCTGGAGACGGGCAATTTTGCAGTCCGTTAGAATGTAAACCAGGCTTTGAACCTAGGAGTTGTCGTTGTAATCACTGATCTCCTGCCTTGTATGACCTGCGAAAGGTTAATGGATTAGGTAGGCTCAATGTAGCAGTGGCATCAGCCTCTGTTTGGCGCATGCATGTACGCACACGACAGTTCGACTGTCGTGGACGACGATGTCCACCTTATTCTGCACAGAAGGGTCCGCGACTTGCGCAGTATTTACAGCCTGTGCAAATTGCTCAGGGCCTGGCCCGCTGTTCGCAGCACTTGAGGACTGCTCACGACTTTATCTCCTGCAGCAAGCAGTATGGAGACCCATTAAGACAATAAAAACCGCATTTTCAGATGATAAATGAAACTTAATGCATTCTCACATGACTGCCGGAGCACTAGTCTTCCTACTTTCAAGGATTTTCAAGGCCTTGTCTCTGTCGCCACAGGACTCCATCAGGGCCTCGAACACACTGTCCTCATCATGTCCTCTGTTGACCAAGAAGCACACGGCTGTCTGCATGACATTTTCCGACTTGCCAGCGCGTTGTGCTAGGGCTTGCAGTTGTTCTTCCCGTTTTGCGGCCTTGTCTCTGAAACAGGAAATACATACGTCAGGATATTCTACAGCTGGAGGCAGTATAGACTAAAGGGAACCCGAGAAATATTGTCGACATAGACTGGGGAGACTGAAATGGCTGCTTCTGTCTTCCCACCCCGCGTAATCAAGGTAAAGTCTTGAATGCCATTCCCCTAACAGAAAACCTTGAGGACACGTAAGCGGCATCTAACAACTGATCATGCGTTGGAAGAGATATGTGTTGAAGATCCGGTCTGGAGACCTCATAGGCTTCAGTTCCGATCTCAGGTCCTCTCGATCTGGGATCGGGAGGTGGTTGTCTGTTGAGTGGAATTAGATCTACCATGTCCGTTGCCCTCTCTCGCGTTGTCGGTGCGGTCCTGAATGTGCCCCTTAATATTTCATAAGCGTATCTATCTTTGCAGATGCTTTCCTGGAGTTATGCGGCATCTGGAACCTCAGGGCCCAGCTCTTGTGCACCCTAAGCACACTGGGCCGCGGTTGCGGTGGAAGTTAAATCCTCAGCAGTGGCATATTTGGCGAATGAGGTCACTATGTTTTTTTATGAAACCCATTGTGAAGAGCTTTTACTATGAATCACCTTCAAATGACGGTTGTGGAGTGAATGATGGTCAGAAGCTTAGAGTGCGGCCTTTAGGAGGAAAAATCAAAATCCGGTTAGTGGGATTTGCTCCAAAAGTAAATTCGGAGTCGTGCGTGAATACTGCTATATTTTTTGTCAAAAAATTCACTTGGTCGTGTCATTACTGAGCACCATTCTCGAGGGAAGTGTGCGACGAAAGTAGTCCACGTAGGAGATGTAAACAAATTTTGCACGCTTAAGTAATTTCCTGTTGTCAGTAATGTGCTGTGATATCATGGGACACAATGATAGACTTTGAAGCGGAGAACAATCTGATTTGCATCTTTAGGCGAACGACTGAAATCGAGCATGCACAAATACCTGCTTATGGCGAGGGATACTGAAGGTGCTAAATCCATAACAGATCGGAAATGATGAAGCTTTTAATTAGGGTCTAGTTTATTGTTTCTATCTTTGCGCTATGGACTTATTATCTAAAGCTGGGTTTGTGAGTACGAAAGCCACAAGGCATTTGCGTTTGTGACGGTTTTGGTAGTGAACGAACCCTAACGAAGATAGGTATAAGAAGTCAGTGCACCTTAGGATAATGGGAAAAGCGTGGTTGTGAGGCAAGTATTCTGCACAGAAGCTTGGTGATGGTCAGAGTCCACAATATTCGTTAGTCCCCTGGTACTCCCCTCGTGCCTTCTGTCGTCGGGGTGATTTTGACGCGAATGACTAAGCGTCATCTGAGAGCCACTCAGTGTCAGCTTAATGAGTTTGTGGGTTGATTACGGTGATTGCGGAAATCCGTGATAGGCTCCGCATGCGGCTGCTTGGGCGTATGTTCCGGTCGATGGGATGCGGAAAACACATACTTCGTGGCATTATGTATGCAGCAAATGTGGAAGGCATATACGCGCTCGAGGCTTTGCACATGCACAGATCACACTTGATTGCAAGTCTCCCTGAAATTCGAAACGTGACTTTATGACGCCACATGAAGTTGATGACGGTAACTACGATCAAAACATGTCTGTATAAGACTGTCTTGCGCCTTTCCGTAATATGCACCGATTATTGGTTGCTGCTCTCTATGCGACATGCCCTTCATTTACTCTGCACCGATATCCAAGTTCAACACAGTATGCACATATTTCACCCATAAATCAGTTCGTACTGGCGAACGACACTTCAATGTGGCACTTGGCATGTTCTGAGGAAATAACATCAGCGAACAGCTTTCTTGATGTGGGTTAATCACAGTCGACAAAATTTCCATTCTCATTATTGATCCTAGAAAGGGAAAGCTGTGCAGACAACTTAGCATATTGGTAAAGGCGCAGGAACTGGCGTGACAACTTCTTACTTTACCTAGTTCCCCCTACTCGGATACTCTATGTCACGCGTCGACACTGCAACCCCCTGACCCTAATGCGTAAGTCCTTGCAAGCAGCAAGGGCACTCATCCCTGTGGTCCGCTCTCAAAGTCCCGCTGGGGCGCTTAGCGGATCAGTGACACCTCAGAACGACAAATCTGTTCCTTAAACGCGGACTCCTATTCGTCGGCTCGTGACCACAACTATTGATCTCGGTAGTGCGTGCGGCTGCGAACGAACATCTCAGGATTCAGTGAAATATGCCTGCTACTGGCATAGCTCATTTTCTACAATTAGACGATCCTGCCGAATCACCTGTATAATACCAATAATTTATAGCACACACCTTGCTGAACCCTGTTTCAGGAGACAAAGTACACTGATGAAAGCCAACACCAGCATGATTTCAGGTTGGTGCGATGTCTGGCCGGCAAGTTAGTGACAGCAATAACCATATAGACGAGGATTCGCAAAAACGAGTCTTTCAGGTCGAAAAATATTATACGGACAGTTCGAACAGAGAAATTTTGGTTTCCGAGGGGTGTATTTCGGGGAACACAAGATTACTTGCAAATGCATGAAACTGACGGTCGAGCTGCCATTTTGGGTTTCACTGAGCCAGCAAATCCGTACAAATAAATGCATCACAAATGCATGCATAAAACCACTTCAGTCCTTAACTAACTATAATTTTGCGAAAGTGGAGTGGTCACTGTACGGAAGTTAGCAATCCTTTATAAAAATAAACGTGAAGAAACCTCGGAAGATGCTTGCATCAGGGGCTTACAGTCTAACGTTTGGTGAGAACCGCGCGCCATAGCCTGAAAGGAAGACAGAACGAAAGTATTTGATTAATGTGCCGTAAGGAAAATGACTGACACTTCCAGCACAAGAGGTCTTTATAGAATATTTGCGGAGGGAAGACACGAATCCGTTTTTCTTTAATAATCTCTCTATGATTTAGTGCAGAATGATCCTGGTCTATTGTTTTCCTCCGTCACGAGAAATAACTGCTGACGAGGGGTGCATAAGCAGCAGATTCCTCCTACGGTTGTTAGCTCGCGCTGCATTTCGTCCACATGGCGCACCCCCGTCGATCAAATGTCTGCGCCGAACGTGAATCCGTACATGCCGCGGTTGCACATTGGCGTCGATCGATATTATGCCCTTTCCTGGTTGGTCATAATCGGCCTCGGCTCAAACGCACGCACGCACTCACCTACGTCGCACCCATTTCAACAGCATCAATGGCTGACTGACTACGTGGTACGACATTCGTTTCCATTGACCTCTTATCTGATTACACTGTTCGAGTTATTGTCTCCCAGATATGTGCTTTGGCAAATTCCTGGTGGTTGATCTTCTCATAGCGAAACGTCTGAGTTCTTGTCTCTCTAAATATCTCATTAGTGATTTTCAATAACTGTCAGCGACAACTGGGTTTAGCGATATACTTTTATAATATACTGCTCGTAAGCATTTGAGTAGTAGGACCACGTCCTTATTACTACGCAGTTTGTTGCTTATGGGATTTAGGGAGACATGTAATACTGCGTACAAGAATCTGGCCAGTCGATCTTCATGTTATTGTGAGTGTTGTTATGAAGCTTCAGGGGTTAGAATTAGGATCAAAAAGTGCGCTTAAGGAAACACATCCCAAAAAGCTTACAAATCCGTGCTGTTTGCTTACCCGTATTCGAGCTGAAAAGTAGAGTAGGAATGTCAGTTATTTCCTCTTTGTAGTATAGACAGAAGGAGCTCTTAGCTTATAGGTGCCCTCAAAAACGTAACGATGCGAACAGTAAACATGTGGGTGTTGAAGAACCTGACGTTCGGAGAAAAGTATGCTCCGCACGTACAGTCGAAATAAGTCATTATTTCATTCTACCCAATCACGTAAATTACCTGTTGCAGTGTCAGAAAAATTAAAGTGATTAAGGCAAATGCTAAGTGAAGCCGGTGACAAGGACAGTCTGGTTGTCCTAATTAATGGCATGAGGGTTAGACGATACTTGGTAGCCCTCCTGACAACGCAAACTCCCAGCTGCCTGTCAATCGGGACCGGTGGTAATAGGGGCTATACGGGTGGGACAATTGAGTGGACGGGTAAATGGCGATTGTAGTATATGCTAGGAATTGACGCTCCAGGTAAAGTGGAAGCCTAATTCATATTAGGTGAAAAATACAAGGAAGGCATGGAAATGAGCAAGGAGACTTTGAACGGTGTGCGGAATAAATGCATCCTAGCCACAGATTGGAAAGAAAAGCAAGTGAAGGCGAACAACCAATGGGAAGAAGGCAGTTGGTCCGAAGGCCATTCCGCAATGTGTGCTATAGAACTCCATCCAACATAATGGACAGAAGAACACGAGAGTCAAGCAGCGGCACGCGGGACGCCACAACGCAAGGCGGGTAAGACTTTTATACGAAAATTGGTTTGGGCGGAAGAGAAAATGCGCAAATAATAAGGCAGTCGTAAGCTACCTCTCCTAATGAAAGTTGATAAAGGATAAGTCTCATTGTCATCGTTACTGTTGCCAATCCGCCAAAGATAGTACCTCTACTATGAATGAGGCAGGTAAAAGCTACCTCTTCTTATGAAAGTTGATGTAGGGAAAGCCTCATTGTCATCGTACCCAGTGCCAATCCGCCCAGGATAGTACCTCCACAATGAATCTGGTGCAGGTAATACAACGCGCGCGTAAATTTAGAAGCATAATCAGAATGCAATCACAGCTACTGAAATCGAGCCAGTAGGTACCATTGTGGCGTCTGTGGGCACGGCTACCAACAATAATCTTACCTGAATGAGTTACAAGAATTGTCGAGCCCATTTCAGCGTGAATGTGTGTACGTGTTCAGTAAATAGTTTACGATGACATATTCAGCAATTGCGAACGTACCGTGAGGCATTCACATTATATTATTATCTTGCCCCCTACAAGGGCTCAGGATAGACGAGCAGGGAAGCCAAATCATGGTGCCGCATGCGCTATTTGGGCTGCGCATCCATAAAAATTGCCTCACGTGGCGATTGTGCCGGCACGCCTACACGCAAGCTCACGCCGCGCCACTTAACTGCCTCCTAACTCTGCAAGAGCTGCCTAATCAGAGTACTAGTAGCTCGGAGAGGAGAGAGACAGTGAGGTCAACTTTGGCGACTCAGTCCACATAGCACTCAGTTCACATTCCTCACTAGAAACAATCCGGCGTGTATCGCAGTGCGCCGAAAGACATGATTTGGAAGGCTGACAACTGGCACGATATCTCAGTTCTCCTCTCAGGATGGGGAGTTAGGCTGCAATGCCTCCTTCTCAATTTGGCCTCTCTGACACTTGCAATCCCTCGGCATAGCTGCCGGTCCATCGTGCGCAGGACACTGTGACACGCGCAGATAGGCCATGTAGCTCTGCGTTCGATCCCGCCTCCGGTCTTCTTGACTCTGTCATGTCATCAGACCCTGGAGGTAGACGGAGGAGAGTGTGCGTCGGGTGGCGTGCAAGTCCACCATCATCGCCCTAAACTAAATTGCCTGCACGACATCGTGTCTACGTCCACCCTGCTGCGGGTGACATGGTGTATATTGTCGTCCACGACGGTCGAGCTGTCATTTTAATTGTTAGCAATGATTGTAATGTATGGCTCCACATATGACAATGGCGGCGTATGTCGGAGCTACTAATTTTAGTAGGTAGATGACCAAAACCGAAACACATATCACAAGTACTGCATGTCTGCATTTTCTGATAGGGAGTCCAAAAGTTAGTCCGAAACGCCAGACGGAGAGATTTCATTTGGGGAATTTGAATCTCTTTTGGTTAATTCCTGACTCGAATTCACGGTGTGAGATGGCGACCATCTACGCAAATAGCACCCGCTCGTCCTGGAGACGGGCAATTTTGCAGTCGGTTAGAATGTAAACCAGGCTTTGAACCTAGGAGTTGTCGTTGTAATCACTGATCTCCTGCTTTGTATGACCTGCGAAAGGTTAATGGATTATGTAGGCTCAATGTAGCAGTGGCATCAGCCTCTGCTTGGCGCATGCATGTACGCACACGACAGTTCGACTGTCGTGGACGACGATGTCCATCTTATTCTGCACAGTAGGGTCCGCGACTTGCGCAGTATTTACAGCCTGTGCGAATTGCTCAGGGCCTGGCCCGCTGTTCGCAGCACTTGTGGACTGCTCACGACTTCATCTCCTGCAGCAAGCAGTATGGAGACCCATTAAGACAATAAGAACCGCATTTTCAGATGATAAATGAAACTTAATGCATTCTCACATGATTGCCGGAGCACTAGTCTTCCTATTTTCAAGGATTTTCAAGGCCTTGTCTCTGTCGCCACAGGACTCCATCAGGGCCTCGAACACACTGTCCTCATCATGTCCTCTGTTGACTAAGAAGCACACGGCTGTCTGCATGACATTTTCCGACTTGCCAGCGCGTTGTGCTAGGGCTTGCAGTTGTTCTTCCCGTTTTGCGGCCTTGTCTCTGAAACAGGAAATACATACGTCAGGATTTTCTACAGCTGGAGGCAGTATAGACTAAAGGGAACCCGAGAAATATTGTCGACATAGACGGGGGAGACTGGAAGGGCTGCTTCTGTCTTCCCACCCCGCGTAATCAAGGTAAAGTCTTGAATGCCATTCCCCTAACAGAAAACCTTGAGGACACGTAAGCGGCATCTAACAATTGATCATGCGTTGGAAGAGATATGTGTTGAAGATCCGGTCTGGAGACCTCATAGGCTTCAGTTCCGATATCAGGTCCTCTCGATCTGGGATCGGGAGGTGGTTGTCTGTTGAGTGGAATTCGATCTACCATGTCCGTTGCCCTCCCTCGCGTTGTCGGTGCGGTCTTGAATGTACCTTTTAATATATCATAAGCGCATGTGTCGTTGAAGATGCTTTGCTGGAATCATGAGGCTTCTGAAACCTCAGGGCGTCGCTGTTGTGCAACTTAAGCACACTGGGCCGCGGTTGCGGTGGAAGTTAAATCCTCAGCATTGGCATATTTGGCGAATGAGGTCACTATGGTTTTTATGAAACCCATTGTGAAGAGCTTTTACTATGAATCACCTTCAAATGAAGGTTGTGGAGTGAATGATAGTCAGAAGCTTAGAGTGCGGCCTTTAGGAGGAAAAATCAAAATCCGCTTAGTGGGATTTACTCCAAAAGGAAATTCGGAGTCGTGCGTGAATACTGCTATATTTTTTTGTTAAAAAATTCACTTGGTCGTGTTATTACTGAGCACCATTCTCGAGGGAAGTGTGCGACGAAAGTGGTCCACGTAGGAGATGTTAACAAATTTTGCACGCTTAAGTAATTTCCTGTTGTCAGTAATGTGCTGTGATATCATGGGACACAATGATAGACTTTGAAGCGGAGAACAATCTGATTTACATTTTTGACGAACGACTGTAATCGAGCATGCACAAATACCTGCTTATGGCGAGGGATAGTAAAGGTGCTAAATCCATTGAAGATCCGAAATACTGGAGATTTTATTTTGGGCCTAGTTTATTGTTCCCCTCATCGCGCTATGGACTCATTATCTAGGGCTGGGTTTGTGAGTATGAAAGCCACAAGGCATTTGCGTTTGTGACGGTTTTGTTAGTGAACGAACCCTAACGAAGATAGGTATAAGAAGTCAGTGCACCTTAGGATAATGGGAAAAGCGTGGGTGTGAGGCAAGTATTCTGCACAGAAGCTTGGTGATGGTCAGAGTCCACAATATTCGTTAGTCCCCTGCTACTCCCCTCGTGCCTTCTGTCGTCGGGGTGATTTTGACGCAAATGACTAAGCGTCATCTGAGAGCCACACAGTGGCAGCTTAATGAGTTTGTGGGTTGATTACGGTGATTGCGGAAACCCGTGATAAACTCCCCATGAGGCTGCATGGGAGTATGTTCCGGTCGATGGGGTGCCGAAAACACATACTTCGTGGCATTATGTATGCAGCAAATGTGAAATGCATATACGCGCTCGAGGCTTTGCACATTTACAGATCACACTTGATTGCAAGTCTCCCTGAAATTCGAAACGTGACTTTATGACGCCACATGAAGTTGATGACGGTAAATACGATCAAAAAATATCTGTTCAAGACTGTCTTGCGCCTTTCCGCAATATGCACCGATTATTGGTTGCTGCTCTCTATGCGACATGCCCTTCATTTGCTCTGCACCGGTGTCCAAGTTCAACACAGTATGCACATATTTTACCCATAAAGCAGTTCGTAGTGGCAAACGACACTCCAAGGTAGCACTTGGCATGTTCTGAGGAAATAACATCAGCGAACAGCTTTCTTGATGTGGGTTAATCACAGTCGACAAAATTCCCATTCCCATTATTGATCCTAGAAAGGGAAAGCGGTGCAGATACCTTAGCAAATTGGTAAAAGCCTAGGAACTGGCGTGACAACTTCTTACTTTACCTAGTTCCCCCTACTCGGATACTATATGTCACGCGTCGACACTGCAACCCCCTGACCCTAATGCGTAAGTCCTTGCAAGCAGCAAGGGCACTCATCCCTGTGGTCCGCTCTCAAAGTCCCGCTGGGGCGCTTAGCGGATCAGTGACACCTCAGAACGACAAATCTGTTCCTCAAACGCGGACTCCTATTCTTCGGCTCGTGACCACAACTATTGATCTCGGTAGTGCGTGCGGCTGCGAACGAACATCTCAGGATTCAGTGAAATATGCCTGCCACTTGCATAGCTCATTTTCTACAATTAGACGATCCTGCCGAATCTCCTGTATAATACCAGTAATTTATAGCACACACCTTGCTGAACCCTGTTTCAGGAGACAAAGTACACTGATGAAATCCAACACCAGCATGATTTCAGGTTGGTACGATGTCTGGCCGGCAAGTTAGTGACAGCAATAACCATATAGACGAGGATTCGCAAAAACGAGTCTTTAAGGTCGAAAAATATTATACGGACAGTTCGAACAGAGAAATTTTGGTTTCCGAGGGGTGTATTTCGGGGAACACAAGATTACTTGCTAATGCATGAAACTGACGGTCGAGCTGCCATTTTGGGTTTCACTGAGCCAGCAAATCCGTACAAATAAATGCATCACAAATGCATGCATAAAACCACTTCAGTCCTTAACTAACTATAATTTTGCGAAAGTGGAGTGGTCACTGTACGGGAGTTAGCAATCCTTTATAAAAATAAACGTGAAGAAACCTCGGAAGATGCTTGCATCAGGGGCTTACAGTCTAACGTTTGGTGAGAACCGCGCACCATAGCCTGAAAGGAAGACAGAACGAAAGTATTTGATTAATGTGCCGTAAGGAAAATGACTGACACTTCCAGCACAAGAGGTCTTTATAGAATATTTGCGGAGGGAAGACACGAATCCGTTTTTCTTTAATAATCTCTCTATGATTTAGTGCATAATGATCCTGGTCTATTGTTTTCCTCCGTCACGAGAAATAACTGGTGACGGGGGGGTGCATAAGCAGCAGATTCCTCCTACGGTTGTTAGCTCTCGCTGCATTTCGTCCACATGGCGCACCCCGTCGATCAAATGTCTGCGCCGAACGTGAATCCGTACATGCCGCGGTTGCACATTGGCGTCGATCGATAATATGCCCTTTCCTGGTTGGTCATAATCGGCCTCGGCTCAAACGCACGCACGCACTCACCTACGTCGCACCCATTTCAACAGCATCAATGGCTGACTGACTACGTGGTACGACATTCGTTTCCATTGACCTCTAATCTGATTACACTGTTCGAGTTATTGTCTCCCAGATATGTGCTTTGGCAAATTCCTGGTGGTTGATCTTCTCATCGCGAAACATCTGATTTCTTGTCTGCCTAAATATTTCGTCAATGATTTTCAATCAATGTCAGCGACAACTGGGTTTAGCGATATACTTTTCCAATATACTGCTCGTAAGCATGTGAGATGACGGACCACGTCCTTATTACTTAATACACTGTGTGCCCGGTCTCATGAAATATTAGCCACATCTCTGGAAAGCGTTTCCGATAATGAAGTATTACTTAAGTGTGGTTGCTGTACTGTATATCGTGCAGCACAACCTTATGATATTTGGGTCTAGCCAGGATGTCGGCTTTTGAGTGCACTTCTTTTTGACCTCCTGGATAAATCACATCTGGTAACAAATGACTACTTATCTAGGAAACATTTTTATATATTCTTCTATATTTTACATAAAAATGCTCAACAATGTGCTTTTATTTGCTCATTTGGTAGGTAATCTCATTGTCTTCGTATTTTATGTCCGATGAAATTGTATATTTATGTTTTAAAATAGTTTTTAATCATGAGATTTCTAAGTCGTTGCGATGTCCATGCATGCAAGTCCGTACATGTGCTTTTACTAATGCTCCTCATGAAATGTACAACACAGTTCGGTTCCATTGCGAAATTTCATGAACCGTGTGTGGTTTCTGGAGGAGGTAAAAAGAAGTGCATTCAAAAGCTGACATCCTGGCGAGTCCGAAACCACACATCGTCATACTGCACGATAATCATTATAAAAGCCCCACTTAAGTAATCCTTCCGAATTGGAAACGCATTCCAGAATTTTGGCCAACATTTCATGAGATCGGTCACGCACTGTAGTTGGCTGCTTATGTGATTTAGGGAGGCATGTAATACTGCGAATTAGAATCAGGCCAGTCGATCTTTATGTTATTGTGAGTGTTGTTATTAAGCTTCAGGGGTTAGAATTAGGATCAAAAAGATCGCTTTAGGAGACGCATCCCAAAATGCTTACAAATCCGTGCTGTTTGCTTACCCGTATTCGAGCTGAAAAGTTCAGTAGGAATGTCAATTATTTCCTCTTTGATGTATAGACAGAAGGAGCAGTAAGATTTTAGGTGACTTCAAATAGGTAACGTTGCGAACAATAAACACGTGGTTTTTGAAGAACCTGACGTTCGGAGAAAAGTGTGCCTCGCAAATACAGTCCAAATAAGTCGGTAATCAAGTAAATTACCTGTTGCGGTCTCAGAAAAATAAAAGTTCTTAAGCCAGATATTTTGTGAAGCTGGTGACACGAGCAGTCTTGTTATTCTAATTAAAGTCAGGATTTAAGAGAGATGTCAGTCCCACGAAGTGACGAGCTCATTCCAGCGTGGATGTATGTACGTGTTCATTAAATCGTTTATGATACCATATTCCGCAAGTAGGAACTAACCCTGACGCATCCACACTGTATTATTATTATTATTATTATTATTATTCCTTCCCCCTACAACGGCTCATGTGAGACCAGCAGGGTAGCCAAATCAGGGTGCGGCACGCGTCATTTTGGCTGCGAATCCATAACAGTTGCCTCATGTGGTGACTGTGCTGGCACGCCTAGACGCAAGCTCACGCCGCGCCACTCAACTGCCTCCAATCTCTGCATCAGCTGGCTATTTGGCTCGGACAGTGCACTAGCAGCTAGGAGATGGAAGAGAGAGTTTGGGGTCAACTTTGGGGACTTAGCCCACATAGCACTCAGCGCATCTTCCTCAAAATAGACAATCCAACGTGTATCACAGTGCGTTGATAGCCATGACTCGGAAGGCTGTTTAGATTTCGAAGATTGGGAAGGAAGCGTTACACAAATATTAGCTTGGACATTTGTGTTCAAACAATTTGCATGCCCATAAACCGCCATCTGTTTTTTATTATCCTGATTAGGTAGCTTGGTCCTTTTATCTGTATCTCTCTGTTCCCGGCGACTATTTGAAACGGCATACCGTTAGCAATTGTTTCGTTATCTTAGGGATCGTATCCCAGTTTTGTTCGAAAGAGGGAGGCAGATTAAACTGTGTTTCAAGTGCCCGATTACTCTTCTTCTTCGAAGATTGTGATGGGAATTGCAAAATCTTGAAAACATGCGACTGTTCGATTGAAGTGAATTTTCTTTGAGCACATATTTGCGGTTTGACCAAAATGCCGATTGTTGAACTGCCCAACACTTTATGAGCTTTTATGTCCGCATTAGACCTTTTTAATTAAATTTGTTAACATCCAGTTTTTTTTTATCTCGGTAGCCTATCTAATAAGCCTTTTTAATATGACGCATTTTGCGATCGACATCCGGAATTTCCGTTTTCGGAGGGGGATAGCATTTTTATACAATCAATAAATTTGGATGGCGATCAGAATACGTGGGTTCACTTGGTTCTGTAGTTCCTGTCGCATGTGAACATTCCTACTTCTTTTGAGCAACAATTTTGGTAGTTTTAACTTATAGACATGATTTATGTAAAATGACACAGATATTCCAAGTTTTGTAAATACAACCTTACCGAGGAGTGTTTGGGGCGCTATGCGACCATTGTGCTGAAATGGAAATTTGTAAACGTTGTTCGACATTGCACTGAATTTTGACGAAATCGATGGAATTAACATGTTATTTGAAACGCTTACCTCTGCCAGGACTAGCGTTGAAACTTGAAGTACTGAAACGATTGCAAACGAGTAAGAAATAAATAACCAATTAACGTGCTGCTTGCATTGCGTCATTTTGAAGAGCACCCATTCCCAATAATGCCTGCCGGTTCCCGATCTAGTCCCCGTATTAGTCCATCGCATCTACCGCTCGGCCCGTCATAGGGGCACAGCCGTGCATACACTTCAAGCATAGGCTCGACGTCCCCTCTGTCATAAATTGCAACAGAAGCGAATTTCCACCGGGCATAAACAACTGCTGTGCGCTAACGGCTGTGAAAAACCACAGTCCGGCGACCAACCTTGTCTTTTGGGTAATAAAGACTGGTGTGTGTGTGCGTGGCAGTTCGCTCTCCCGATGGACAGCGTTGCGGCTTTGTCATGCCGCTTTTCTGTGTCACCCGCTCCCTGTAAATCAGCGGCTTCAGCGGCGTGAAACTTGATACTAAGGTGGCGAGAGCTGGAGGCCAATCGACGCTGCGTCGGTTTCTGATTGGCTGAAAGTGGACAAAGCCTGAGCGCACGTGTTGGGGGTCACGAATCTCAACAACGGACACCTGCCTAAGGAGACAGTTTGCAGAAACTGTATGCTAAGCCGCTTGTATGTTCTACAACTTCAGTAAAGCTGACCCAACTTGATATGTCTTCCCTGAATTGTGGTTTGTAAATCTTTGAGTTGTCGAAACATTGCATCTAGAAAGGTGCATGCGCCCCTAGAATTACATAGTTCTTCGTCTGCCGACGAACCGCGATAGGCTTTAGGTGCGAAGGTGAGTGGACCATGTACTTAACGCGCTTTGTCATTCGAACCTCTTAAATTATGCAATCTCTCCCATTTCGTTTAGGTCATACAGGCTAGTAAAAAACCGCACTTCCAGGATAAGTGGTCATTTCTGCTCGATAACTTCCCTTAGCAGGGCTATGAGTTCTAACCCGAAATAATAAGCGGATTACCACGTTTCGTTCTTATAATGCAGTTTAATCTCAAGCCTCGCTCTCTGAGGTAGACTGATATGCGCAATCCGTCAAGATTTCGTTGTGCCACGAAATCTTGCCACGAGAGTTTTCCGTGATTTTCATGTTGACCCTAAGACAGCATTTAAAAATCAAGTAGGTGGTCATAAAACGGTCTAGACAGTCGCATTTGTTGTTTACTGCCATTGCGATGTTTGCATAGACGGAAATGAACACTATCTACAAATGCTTAGAACATTTACTAATCATTGGAAAAAAGAATCTCAAAGCCCAGATTTAACATTAATGCGGGTTTAAATTAAGCGGACATTGGCAAAACGCAATCTCCATCCCGATGCAAACAAGGAATTAGTATCCAAAATCTATGAAACACAGACTTGTGCTTGCTCATTCCAATAAAAATTCTTCGGGCCATGTGTACATTTTCACGCCGGAATGGCGCACATCGATCAATTGGGTTCCCGAAGCAAGCAAGCTCTTACATTTCTGCTTTTTTTATCCGTTGGCAGTCAGCCATAATTAACCCGAAGTCTGCGTGAATAGTCATTCGAACCCAGGTTTTCTGGTAATCGTGCGTTAGGTATTCAAACGCCCTACCTTTAACTTCCGGGCCGATTGTTCTGCCAGCAAAAGCCCTTTTAAAATTGTATTTAGATACGTAGGGAACTGAATAAATGATTCGAAAGAGGGAAACAAAAAAGCGATCTCAAGTTACAGTCGCTCGCACTTACCTTCGATCCAAAGAGACGGGGTTATTCACCTGTTAAAGAAAACCATTATGGAATCCGCTGTACCTACCTGAGGCTCCGAACCTGAAAATATAAAAACTCAGAACTAGCAAGACAATCGCTGTTTTTAAAAGGTGTAGGGGATCTTTAAATGCTGCTGTGAGCAACTTAAATGAGAAACAAGTACATTGAACATTGGGACCAATTTACTACACTTTTGTGAACAGTCAGTAACTAGAAGCCCCGACACGAGCTTCACCGACTTTGCTTAGCTACATGACGTAGCTAAGCGTGGTTCGGTTCATCATAGTTTCATCATGCCTTTTACTTGTGATTTCTGTTCTAGAGTTTTCAGACTTTCCATTGTTAGGCTCCTGAATTTTATCAGATATTAATATTTGGGCTTGAGATAAAGTCACCTAGACCAGTCTTTTCAGATACTTCACGAAGGTTGGGCAATATTTGGGTCGACGTTCACCAGCTGAGTAACTACACAACCTTCACAGTCTGTAGTTAAAATTAACTTCCTTCTGGGCTGACTCTGAGACCTTTTACCCCCTGAGGATTAATTCGAGCTCAGACGTTAGCTTTTGATGAAATTGAAGAGCCCAACACAGAAAAACTTGAGAGTTTTTGCAGCAGATCGCACGGGGAGGGGAGGGATGGGAAGGTCAGCTGACTAGTCGGATTTCTCATGCAGCAACAAAAAGCCAGGGATGCTCGTATCAAGGTTTTTAGCTTGCTCCCGTGTCGTGAGAAAGTCAATCAGTTTTACGGTAGGATTATATACTGAGGTCTTTCCGTTGAAAAACAATGCACGTCTTCTACATAAATTAAAAAGCCTAACGGGTGAAAAAATTTGGACCAATTTTCCTTGCGCATGAAAACAAAACGGAAACAGACGAGTATATTTAAAAAAACGCTGCGAAAAAGTGAAAGAAACAAAACTTGCCACGGCTTTCTCTGAAATTTGAAAAGAAATAAACGTTATAGGGCAGACATATAACAGCATGGAAGGAACACACACACACATAAGAGGGCCTTTAAGTGCTAGTAAATATATAATTTATTGGGTTCCCTGTAGATGTAATGGGGATAGACGTCTGTCGTGGTCGAATTTAAGTCAGTGAGCACGAGAACAGAATGGAAAAACAACGGGCACACTGAGTAACGAATGTAACTACAGACTAATGGGTGCCGCCACTGTGTTCGTTGTGGTTAAAAGTATAATCATCAGCACATCAGTCCTCATCCTCTTTCTCCTCGTAGCTCCGGAATGTTTACCACCACCATCACCATCACCACCATCACCATCACAATCACCGTCACCATCACCATCACCATCACCATCACCACCACCACCACCACCACCACCACCGACAGTTCGTCCGTCGATTTCGACGATGACCACCGTGTGCCCCACAGACTGCATTGTGGGAGCAGGGACGGTGACTTACGCAGGGGTTTATAGTGCCAGTAGACTTGCGTAGCA
>CACRXP010000257.1:823859-840770 GCA_902702965.1 Spirometra erinaceieuropaei
ACAACCGCCGCCACCACCACCGCCACCAGCACCGCCACCAGCACCGCCACCACCACCGCCACCATCAGCTGCTGCTGCTGCGTACCAGCAAGACAAATCTGTCATGCGTGGGGAGATTCAACTCGCTAAGTCATTGAGATCGGCTAGCTTAGGCGCGATCAGATCTGTGCCAAATACAAGTAAGAACGACAACTTAAGGGAGAGGCGATTCTCAATAACGTCAATCAACGAACCCTCGGGAACAAAAAGTTAAAAATATGAATAAATCAGCTAGACTTAATAGCAATGCGAGTTACAGGTTAAGCTCACTAAGGCCTTCGAAATCCAGTAAGTAACATGCGTGGTACATCCTTCCTCTGTTCGTAAAGTAAGACCTATTAAATGGAATTAAACTTAGTGCCCCCTCCTTAACTACGGGAAAAACGCCCTCTGGCCTATAAATCACCTCATAAGTCCTTTCTGAGGTTATCAGCTCTCCGAGGCTTGAGTGGGCTATGTCTATGCTTGGCTTTTGGCAGCAGTTCGCTCTGACCAGACAGGCCAGACGTTCTGTTGTTTTGAAGATCTCGCAACTGACTGTTACACATGGAATTGACATCAGCAAATAGCAAACAAAGTGACCAAAAGCTATGAAAACCCACCCGTTTATTTTACTGTCGAAGGGCGGCGTCTGCATAGAAAGATCACTTAATTGTAAGTCGGTGAGATACCTTGGGTACTGGAGGTTTGCTTCCATTCACTACAAGTAGAGCGGAAACAGCGCGTTAAGAATTCAAAGTCAAGAGTTTTAGAGAGAAGCAGTTTTATCCATCGCCTGTCAGTTGAGCTCGAGAATGTGCAAAGTTGGATGAGAACGATGTACCCCCCGTTTTATCCTGGCTACAGGATTAAAAAGAGCATAAGTGCGGAAGAAAGATCAGTCTGCGTCTTATCTACTAGACAATTAAAACCTTTTTCGAAGAAAGAACGCCGAGACAGGTGCATTAATGTAGGCAGTGTCGTATGGCAAATGCTCGTATTACCTATTTGTGAGGCATATGCATGTTGGATTATGGATACGAGATCAGGCACAGGTTAATATCTCCAGCAGACAGCAAAACGGCAACGTTTATAGCTGTGGTCGAGGGTTATATTTTGTTTGAGTGATGAGACGGCAGTCTGGGAATCACTATCGTTGAAAATCGAGTTTGCAAGTTTTCTTGTTGTAATCACTGCTGCACATAGACGCGGGTCTTAATTATAAGTTATAAGAGGCTTTTATCTATGCCTCATCGAGTGAACGTGTTTCCCCGTTGGTTTTGTAATTACAGGACGGAGCGGAATAGCCCGCCATTTGGCGAAATGTCCTACTCAGCACACTATGGACGATTATTGACGGGCGTAGTGGCAAACATTTTGAGATTTTCAAAAAATATACGCCCTTCTATTGGTCTCTTTAATTTCCTCGGAAATAAGTGTGCGAATTTAGAAAAAAGTTCCCAGCACAAATACCCTCAAGTTCAGTCTGATAGTTGACACAAGTATTTGAAATCTGAGGAGAAAGAATTGCTCACCGGATCGGGGGACTTTTCTGGCTGACGTTTCGAAGAGCTGGGGCTGCTCTCCATTGTCAAAGCGTCAAGTGAAAAAATCGATCAGCATTTTTAAATAGACTGCCGCATTAGTTGGCCCTGGGCTGATCGATTTTTTTTCTTCCTTCTCTGCCTCGGCCTACTGGCCGTCGCCTGTGAATGTTGGTGGCCTCCTGTAATACGTGTCGTCACCTCAACTGGGGTTGGTTGCGTTTGCTTTCCCCCGGATCTCTTACTTTTGCTAACCTGAGTATTTGAAATGAAATCCATGTGGTGCAACGGAATAACCGCGCGATATTCAGTCTGCCAACAAACAGTTAGTATTACGTTAATACTTGTTTATTAATCACATCCCAAAAAGGGATACTAGCTAAAACCTGTACCGGGAGTGCGGAAAGTCAGTCAGTAATGAGACACTAGCTTTTTACAGTACTAAAGAGCACCAGAATATTTTTAAGCTTAACGATAAACACCCTAGTGTCTGTTGCGGAATTCTACCCGTTTAAACCTGTTGGAGCGGTCTGCAGCTGCGTGTGTCGTGCATTGTGTCGTGTGAATGACGCGCTAGACGTCGTGAATTGGAAGTTTGCCAACGGACGACACAACTCAGGCCTCGTAGTCAGTTCACTGTGTGTTTGCGTGGATTGCCGACTGCTGGGCTGTGAGATAGGCTCAATGGCTCATTCTTAATGTGGTCTCCATGACATTTTCACGCATGCGAAATCTGGGCCACCCATCACCTTTGTGTGAAAACCCAGGGTGTGACGACACACAACGCAGGAGGCCACCAACACTTACAAATGACGGCCAGTAGACCAAGGCCGCGAAATAAGAAAAAAATCGATCAGCCCAAAGCCAAATAATCCGACTACATATTCAAAATTCTGATCGATTTTTGCACTAGGGGTTTTGATAATGGGGCGTCGCGGAAGCTCTTCGAAACGTCAGCCAAACAATTCCCTCGATCCAGTGACCTCTTCTCTTTCCTCAAGTTAGGAATAGGTCTGTTTTAATGAAAAGGGCTGGAAATCGGCGCCACGAGATTCAAGGCGCCTGAAACCTCAACGGAGAGGCAAATATGCTCAGCATCGGTTGTTTTACAAGGTTCTTGCGCGTCGAAGACAGACTACGAGAGTAATTTAACAAACTGTGCGGATCACGCAAACACACATCCCGAAAGTGATCTCCAGTAAGGCACATATGAGTAGTACACGGGCAATGCGTATAGGTTCAGGTCAGCTCAGTCAAAAATTGCACCATCAACGTCAGATTTGCCAGAGACTATAGCTGACAGTAGGCGGCGTTAGATTTCCACTGTCCACAGAATTATCGGAGTTCGTTTCGTCGACTGTGTTCTCAACAAACGTTTCTACTATCGGTGGGGGACAAAATCTCCCATCGTAGTGGCTTACAAACTCTGTTTTGAGCTTGCTGAAGTATATGGAAATCACGACTGAACACCTCTCGACTATTAACGTCGCCCTGTAGGTCGCGCAACGACGCAAACGGATGCGATGACAGCGCACGCCGAAAGTTCAACTAAATGGAAGAAGATGAGGCCCACCGATTGCTATCATGGGCAAGGAGTGGATATATATATGTGCCCTATGAAATGTACCAGACTGAACAACAGAATGCTTGCCGGCAGCAGCACCAATTGGTCGCTAAAAGTAGCCATAGTAGTCTGCCGAGCACTATTCACACGAAATATTTGGGCGCAAGAGTACGTCAAGGGACGATACTCGACAACAGTTTGTCTTTTCTGTCGCACCTACTGGCACCCACAATCCACAAATATTTGAGCATGTATGAACATGGTTTTGGATCGTCTTAGTGAAGACAGGTCGAATAGATGCAACGGAATTTCACGCTTATTCCCCACAACAGGCAGTGATCGTGTTTTGTAACCAATAAACATTTTCCGTCTGGGCGGGTCAAGAACTGCACGAGCCGGTTTCACGAGTTAGCTTCCACTATATTTTCGACTTTTGTGCTCCAGAAAACAAAAGATTGTCCGAAAACAAAATTACACGGTTCAATTCTAGGCTTCCTGGCGCCGGGAGGTACTCCAGCCGAGGCGCGAGTTACCCGCAATCGGGCAGTTGGTTAAATCAGCCAGAAATAATGAATCTCAAAAAAACCCAGGTCAGGAGTGTGGATGAAGGAAGTACTTACTAGGTGAGCTCTTTGTTCTTGATGATCGGAAAGGAAGAAAAATTCCCGTAAATAAGCACAAAGTGAAGCGTAAACATAACTATTATCTGTAAAGCTACAAAATTAAAAGTTAACATCAAGTTTGGCGCACTTTAAATTTGGCCCATATTTTTATTAAAAAATGCCCTTTTCACTTAAAATGTTCTCCACTAATACCTGGAATTCAACAGGTTGGAATATACTTCCAAAAAATGATACGAATTAAACAGGAAAATTAGAAATCCAATTATTACGCCCAAAACCTGAGTAGGACTGGTTAACTGTACCCTAGATCGGCATCCGTTATTGCGGCAATGCATTGCCGAATACATAAATGTCCGTCTTGAGTGAATCACTTGTTGCAGAGCGATTTTCGCGAAAGTAGTATTTGCTGCAAATCGACTATAGACACTTCAATATTCTTCATTAGCAAAGGAAAGTCAAAACATTTAAATAATTACACCGTGCCATTGTTAGCGACAACACTCCCTATAGTTTGCATATAACTGGAGATTGCTCATCATTTTAAGAGTGTTTTTGAAGAATTCAAGAGGATTCGAAGTGGTCATTTCTGGCTTAATAACCAGCCAGGACGAAGAGATCTAAGGTTTGAATCCGGGTCAGCTCACGGTCGAAAATTTAAGCCGAAACCTTATTGCTTGAGACTCCAATCCACATTCTGCCAACTGTTATCGAGACTATTTGAGGTCAACCAAAACTGCTGGTCGGTTAATCTTGACTGTAAAATAAAATTCAGATAATTCTAGGCTGCCTAGGCGCGCCATTTTACGACTCTAGCAGGTACTCGTATAATGATGAGCCTGGTCTTCGCGCTTTCAGAACTCATTTGCCAGCCTGTTGAACGTGCGAAGCAGACCAAATTGTCGAATTGGTAAGGACAGTGGACAGATAAGCAGACGAACTGGGAATAGGCCTGCATAGCCAGTTAAATGCAGGTAATATCGATTTTTTTGCAGACAATGCCGAAGCACCAATAGTCCGGGGGTAGTGCACCCTATCCGAATACGGGGGTTGCCGATTTGCGTATAGCTCGCTGTCTGCCCCCAAAACGGACCACGTGTAAGATGCGCTGGACCAACACGGGGGCCACATAGGATTCTGGCAGGCGTTATCTTTGCGTAATAACAAATGCCAACATTTACGGGCTGCGCTGGCAGACTCTGTTGTCGCCAGTCTTCGCACAATCGGGACCACTGCCACCACCCCATTGTTCTGTTGGTCAAAATCCTGGTCATTGTTGTGTGGACCAGAGGGTGCGGAGTGGAGGGCCAAGGTGAGGATCCGTCCAAGCCATCCACCTGTGGTCTCTCTCGTCTCCGGTCTTCTTGACTCTGTCTCGTCACCGGGTCCAGGCGGGGGAGAAGAAGAGAGCGTGGTAGATGCAACGCAAGTCTACAGGCACAATGAGCCCCTGTGCAAGTCACCATCCCTGTCCCACCATCTGTTGTGGGGCATATGGTGGACATCGTCAGATGCGACGGTCGAACTATAGGTCGCTACAAAATTTATCCAGCTGTAGGAGTTTTCAGATTCTTAAAGTATAACGAGCAACCGTAGAACATTTGCATTTCTATCAGCTAGCAACCAATACTCTACCCTTTTGATAACAAATTGCTTTAAATCATAAGTAAAAATTAGTCTGATTCGACCAAATCTGTCAAACTAGTGCCATAATCGCAGCTCAAGATTCGGCGGCCCATGAAAGCGACTCAATGTTGGTAGTATTTTGACTGGCATTAGAAAGTAGCGACATATTTTGGACTAGTGGGAAATTTCTGTCGTTCGAACGCAAAACGTAAATGATTGTTCAGGATGATTATCTAGAAAAACTGTGATTTCCTATAGTGTCTTTCCCAAGCAATGCTACATGAGCAACAATTTGAGCGTTTATGATTTTATCAAGTCTACTTTAAAATGAAAATAATTCGAAAAAAACGTCAAAGTAAAACCCCGTTTTTCAGATGAAAATGCCAAATCGCATTTCCTGTGATATATTGAGTTTCAGAAAGGTAATGTCGAAATTTATGTTTGACTCATGAGAAAGAAAAAGAGAAAAGATACGACAATCAAATTTACCCGCTAAATGTGTTTGGACTCCTGGCCTAAAATGTCAGATTAGTAGACGCCAGACTGAATTTACCGATGGATCAGAGTCTAGAACATAAAGAGACAGGGACAGAATTGTAAATCTTATGTTGTCATCTTTCTGATCTTGAAAGTTTAAGCTTATTGTGACACAAGAGCTGGGGAAGTGTCTAAAAAGTAAAGCCAGATAGAGAACTGCTATAAGATAAAACTGAAGATGTTTATAAATTAACTAAAAGCGCACGTTTCAGGGGATGTTAAAGAAATCGATCAACAGTGCACTGCGTTTGAGGGAGTGGACTGTGAGTTCAACATTTTAACAAGTTAGTGTGACACCAGATAACACAAGTTCTGCTTTTAAAGGACATCCTCCAATCACGAATTCCCGAAGGCATAGTTCGTTCTCTAACTTAAGGTAGGAGCGACTTTTAGGCATGCGGTCGACGGAAATATCAAAGCCGAGTTACCCGTAGACTGACAAGCTACGTGTACTTTGATGCAGCAGAATTAATTCCCATCTACAGTAGCTGGCCCATCTCATGAAGTTTTGGCCGAAACGCTGAACCATATTTTCGATTAAAGAAGATTACAAAGATTGGATTGTTATAGTGAATATCTTCTAGCTGAAATCCAATATACCCAGTCACTCCGGTACGAAGACTTTGAGTGAGTTCCCTGTCCCTTGAGAAAACCAAATTCATTAGAAAATGACTTCTTAAGCAGCAAGCATTTCACCGCTTGTTTTAATGGTCTTAGAGATTCAAATACGTTTTATGAAAAAAAAACAATCAAGGAGTTAATTGTTGCACTCATTTTGCAGAAAATTACTTCTCAAAATTTTATGCCTGAAGAAAGAATACATTTAGATTGTAAAGGTATACAATCATGAGGTTTTTGAGGGCCGTGAACTGTCAATTCCTACAGCGCCGTATCTGTCGTTTTGCTTACACTAATTACGGAGCCTACAACATGGTCCTCCTTCATTTGTAAAATTAAGTGGGCTCTTTTTGACCCATTCTTAATAATGGATAGAAATATATGATTTTACGTACACGGAATGTGCAAAAAATGCAAGTGTAATCGCAGGTTAGATTTAAAGGCGTTTAGGAATAAGTTTTTTTAAAACAAATAGACAGCCATTATTCAGATATTAAATCCACAGAAAACTTAATTTTCCACCAAATAAACACAGATGAGATATTTTTGTGTAAGTTTATAAAGACATCAAAAATCTGTGAGAAAATTCACACCAATTTAGTAGTCATTTTTGGAAGGTCTAAACATCTACACTAGCAAATGTGCTTCAACACATTTCGGATTAAGGGTTTTTATGCTGCCGGAAAAAGGTAAATGATATCATCGCCTACAGAAAATTGTATATGTTAAAGCAATCTTACATAAGTTTACTTGGTAAAGGTCAAAACTGACAAACCTGCAAATGGGCGGGATGACGGAGGACTGAAAAAATAAGCGGTGGTTATTTGTCAGAAAGTTAACCAAACAAAAGTAACCGCACGACAATAGAATGAGGAAAAAAGTTAGATTAATAAAGGAGCATGTGCATTGGTGTCAAGTTACAAAGTGCGTAGATTCTCAAATCTATGAAATAACGTTCCTTCGCATGCAACAACACTAACAGTAGAGAGTTGTCGCTTGAAAAACCAATACACAAGGCAACCAGAAGGGAAAACTGACTTCTTGTATCGGGGAAAAGGCAAATAGAATCAGTCCTGAAAAATATTGCTCTCGAAGAAAAGAGAAGTGCCATCGACACCATCGATCTACATCCTAGGTGCCATGACTTATGGGCAGGAATGAAAGAGCAGTATAAATTTTTCGGGACCGTTTAAAATTTTGACTATTCTTGGGCCTTTGCCTCAAGACGACCCGAGGGACTGGAATGGTTATTTCCCCCTTCCTGGCTGTCATCAGCCGATCATGCCCAGCCTTGTGCTATGCAACCTCAGTGGCTCCAAAACGACGAGCCCGTGGCTCAATGATGAAGGTTTTGTATTCCTTATCTACGGGTTGCGAGTTCGAGCCTCGAGGGTTGCATATTGCAGGATTGGGTGCGGTTTGCAGATAACTGCTTATGAACTAGAAATGGCCATTTCAGTTCTCCTTGTCTTTGCTTGTGATGCTGTTTTACACAGACTTCACATTCTTACTTTTGAAAGCGGAAGCAGCCATTAGGTTTCAAATAACGAGGTTGTGGTGTCTGGAGTTGTTTGCTGGATCTAAGGCAAATTGACAGGAGAAACGGAGAGTTACTTCGGACTCGTTTGCCTGGACAAGCTTAGGGGAAGTGACGCCCAATTTCACGTCACACGGCAGAAGACCAAGCCAAGTGATGGTTTCGGGTCTGCATAGCAGCTGCTTTTTCCGAAGGTTGCCTGTTTTCTTGCGTGACGTTTCGAGCATGAGTTCAAAGTTTCAGGCAAACGAAGTTCATTTTCTAGCGACAAGGGCTCCTCTACAACTATTTCAAGCCTTTTAGCATACATATAAGTCCCAACAGACAGTTCGATGGTCGTTGTCGACGATGTCCACCGTAGGCCTCAGAGTGGGGTGGAGCAGGGACGGTGACCTGTGAGTGAATTAGTTTATAATTATGGTAGAATTTCACAGCATCTTCCCCATTCTCTACTCCTCCTAGAGGTGGGGGGGGGGGATAATCGTAGCAGAGGGTACCTGCATCAGACATAGAAGATTTGATAAATTGAACGCTGGTGTTCCATCGGATTACAAAGCATGAAATTCAAATGCTTGGTTGATTTTGTTAAATTATCCTTTTGCAGAACCAACTTGAAAAGGGAGTCAACATAAAATACATTGGTCTGATAAAATAACGCATGCGTTGGTCACGGGTTCTTCGTTTTAACATTGCGTAGTCAGTGAACAATAAGAAAAGACGTCTTATTCACTGTAGCGTTTCTTATGAGTAGACCGAAGTGGTCGCGTATGAAAGAACCCTCTCTATCACGATAGGTCTACAGTTCTGCTAAATACGACGGCATAAGTGACGTTAACTTAAGGGAAATGAACGTTGGACAAAGGGTCAAAAGTGGAGTGCGTTAACCTTTGTAAAAAGTCTATGGACTCGATCCAAGTAAATTGCTTAAACGTTAACGAAACGAGAAACCTCTGGAAGGTTGCATTGGGTTCTTATTTATATTCACAAAAAACTTACGGTGGCGACTTGACGGGAGGTGGCTCATTGGTAACTTGAGTAAATAAAAGCAAAAAAGCAAAATTCAAGCAGCTTGTTGATCATTAATGAGGTACAATTTGATGAAAGGTATAAAGGTCACAAGAACTTGTATTTTATACTCATGATCCCAAAAGGAATGGTTGACTCAGATACTCACGTTTTCAAATCTCAGCAAGGCAGACATGAGTACGCGGTTTTGAACTGGCAACATCTTAAGACGAAGAAATATTCCCTGTCTTTGTGGATTTTCTAACAATGACACAAAGGACTGCAGCGCAATGGGCAGCCAGATAGCCTACATGTCCTGTGATTTTGGGTCTGATTAGAGGTCACTGGTGGCAGCAAACAATTGAAAGCCGGCTATTCAGTTAGGCGTTTCAGATTCGAACGGGCGCGAATTCTGGGAACAATAAAGCGCCCGCCTATCTATTAAGCCCAAAACAACGAGGAAATTGCACACCTGGAGGATACGGAGATCACACATGTCCCGTCCCCAGCGCCGGTAAGATTGAGCCTGTCTGTCCCCTATTTGGGAGCTACTCAGAGCGTGCACAGGTGTAAGACAGTGAAGTGGCCTTCAGTGAAAGCAGGCTGTCTGCGAAATGAATAGGTTTCGATGCTGGGAAATAGGCAACCTTGGAGAGTGCATCGCTTATACAAATCATGAAATGTTGACTGCAATTTTGAAATATGTTTTTGATTCCAAACAAGTACACAGGCAGGATTGTAATGTTAAATATCTTGTCTCATTTTGTTACGATATTCCAGTCACATCTGAATGCCGGCTTTTGAATAAGTTTCTTATCGATCGCACGAATAAACTACTTCCATAAAAATAACCACTTAGGTACCATGACTCGTTCCCATTGATTTTCTGAGACTTATAAATTCAAGTAGATTTTATTGAAAACATGTACAAAAATTTTCTTTCTTTGAATCGCTTGGTAGGGAATTACGCCTTTTTAAAATGTTGCGTTTGAGGAAAGAGCATATATCGGTTTATAAAAAATTATCGATTTTCGAATAATTTTGAACTCGGCTTGCCGTTACACTCCCATTCAGTTTCTAAACTAAAATCTGTATACTTTTCGGTAAGTAATACCGTGCATTTCTGTATGTCGTTATAAAGAGGACGTATAAGGCTCATAAAAGTTTTTAATGAGCGTGGACTGGGTATTCCTTTTTTATAAGCTGAATTTACAAATCTGTTGATGCGATGCTGTACGACTGGACAGTTCACGGTCTTGAAAAATCCCATAATTAGAAAGTTTTTGAAATCGAAGGATATGCTTTATTCAAGTATTAAATTTAAAGAAGACGTAATTTGATACCAAATGTGTAAAAGAAACAATATTTTTGTGAATGTTATCTATAAAATATATTTCAATTTATAAAGGTATCGAAAATCAATTGACAATTTCATTCCACTTAAGTAGTCACTCTTTACGGAATAAAGCTTGTGCAGGCGGTCAATAAGGAGCTTATTCGAAGGCCGACATCCTAACACGACTGGAATACCCTGTATTATGCGATATGGTAATTAATATTACAATGTTACTTAAGTAAACTTTTCGAATTGAAAATACATTTCAGAATTTCTGTCACAATTTCACAACAAAGCACATCTTCTGTATCTCCAAAGTTGTTTGGCACTGATTGTCTGCCGTACAGCAAGGCTTCACTTGCCGTCAACTGTGACTTATGGAGTATCTAAAGTGTGTGTCCAGGTGCGGATGGAAACGGTTCTTTTCGAATCCAAAAACTGAATAATGCTGGCCCCTTCAAACAATCACCCTTCAGTAAGTTGTAGCCTAAGGTCTCTAATAGAACTATTCATGGGGCGTCAATGGCACTGAAGTGAACAATCTTCCCACCAACGGCAACAGTACCGCTTATTTATACCACTGCTGCGCCTAGCGATATTCCTCTGTCAAACAAAAGTAGCGCCTGTGCCGCAAGTTCGCTTTGTATTCAACGGTCAGAGGTGACTTGTAGGATTTAGTAGTGATGGGAGCTGTTTGCGATTAAAGAAAACAAACAGAGTGGGGCGCAAGACGAGTGCACTGAGGGGTCGAAGGAAGACAGCGGTCGTAAGATACTGCGGAGCCTGGAGATACAGTGAGTGGCCGATCTAATGAAATGTTGGCCGAAATTCTGAAATGGGTTTTCGATTAGGAGGGATTACTTGGGCGCGGTTCTAATGTTAATTATCTTGCGACATAATCTTATAACATTTCAGACTCGGCAGGATATCTGCTTTTGAATTCTTTGCTTTTCAATCTTTTACAGAAACCGCACTCGGTGAAAAACGACTACTTAAGTAGCATGCATTTTTCCCATTGATTTTCGACGGCTTTGCAAATTCAAATATATCTTATAGGAGCCATAAACAAATATACGCTCTCTTTAAGTTGTTTTATAGAGAATTACGTCTTCTTTATATTTTATACTCAAGGAAGAAGTGTAATTAGGTTTTGAAAACGTTTCTAATTATGAAATTTTTAAGACCTCACAATGTTCATCCACATAGCATCGTACCTGGCCGTTTACCACAGCTCCACATGAAATGTACAACATAGTCTGCATCGATTGCAAAATTTTATGAACTCTGTATGATATCTTCTTAATGGAATAGAAAAATCTGTGATTTTCTTTAAGCTGAACGAATGCACCTTACAGACTGAAATTCCTAAGCGCTAATGCAACGAATGATCAGGCTCCAAGTTATTCGATAATTAGAAAATTTTTTAAAACCTAATTATACGCCTTCCTTGAGTATAAAATATAATAAACGTGATTCTCTATTAATTGACTGATATAAAGCATATTTTTGTTTATGGTTTCTATATGATATCTTCGAATTTGCAAGAACATCGAAAATCAGTGCGAAAATGCATGTTACCTTAGTGGTCATTTTTTTTACCAAGTACGGCTTCTCTATGAGTTTGAAAAGCAGGGTATTCAAAAGCTGACATCCTGCTATTTCGAAATATTATAGAATTATGCCGCAAGATAATCATTATTTCAATCGCGACCACGTAATCCTTTCTAATCGAAAACGCATTTCAGAATTTCAGCCAACGTTCCATGAGATCGGTCACTCACTGTAAGTCACGGCTTAATCGCATACATTCCTCATCATAATATGGCTATGGTTGTAATCAGTTAATTCTGTTGGTCAATCAATCTGATTAAGAAAAGGATGCGAGTTCAGGTTTAATCTTTAGAAAATAATAAGACGCCAACAGAGCTGATTGAGGAAAGTGTGATTGGCACCCTAGAGCAACTAGATGTAAAGCACAGGGCTAGCCATTGTGTTCTTGAGTCCAGACAGTAGTTACAATAACAAAATGCTGCTGGCCTTCCGGTACCACTAGGATGCAGGATACAACATAAACTGTGAAAAATAACATGCGCAGCCTACGGTGATGCAGAGGGACAGATCCATGTAAAATACACTCTTGGTAAGTTCTGCCTACCAAACAGTCAGCCCATAGGTAATATAAAGCGGATCTACAAACTGTTGAAGGACAAGAGCGGCAAGGATTGTTCTGGGCCATCCCCACCTGAAGCTACAACTTTTTCGCATCGTCTTTGTTTACTCATCTGAATGCCACTGGGGTTTTGAGGAAAGGCCTCAGTTCCCCTCTTATGAAAAGGCTCGTTAAAGACTGTAAATGATACTGCAGTTCAGAACATACTTTGCGTTACTACATATCGAAATTTTACATCGGTTTATGGTTTATTGAACGAAGAAAAAAAATAGCTGCGGTCCTGCGTATCCACGCATTTTCTTGTTCTACGTTGTGTGATGCGTAGATTGTATGAATGGACCCATTTTGAAAACCGTACAAGAACAATGGCCCTTCCGGCTGCACCGGGGATAGTTTGGCTCCACCACTATCCTGCCTCATTTAATAAACACTTATTATCAAACTTTACTTATTCGGTAGAAAATCCCGTCTTCTTCCAATTTCATACTCAAAAGAAGAGTATAATTCGGTTTTAAAAAGTTTCCAATTGTGAGATTTTTTAATACCGTTAAATGGCCGTTCATGAAACGTCATGTATCTGCACTTACTAATATGGCTTGTAAAACTAACAATATTGCTCAAATCCACTGCTTAATTTTATGAACCTCATATAGTCTCCTCTTAACACCGTAGAGAAGTGCATGGTTTTCCGTACACGGAAAATATACAGCTTGTAGCTTTGAAACCCTGAATGCAAGTGTAACAGCAGGTCGGGTTCAAAATTATTCGGGAATTAGAAAAGCTTTTTAAAACCAAATTATAATCTTCTTTTGAGTATTAATTTGGAAGAAGACGTGATTTTCTACCGAATAAGTAAAAGAACGAATATTTTATGCATGATTTCCATGAAATATAATACAATTTTCGAGTTCATCGAAAATCAATGAGACAATTGCATACTACTTAAATAGTCATTTTTTGCAGAGTGTAGATTTTGCATGCAGCCGAAAATAAGTTCTTTCGAAAGCCGACACCCTGAGGTAACTGGATCATAATAGACTTATGCCGCATCGTGATTAGTTTTACAACACTACTTATTTTATCTTTTCGAAACGAGAACGCATTTCGAAATGTTGGTTGACATTTCATGAGTTAGCACATCTACTGTATTTACCATGCTTGTTACAAGTTAGAGCCAGAACTACCTGGAAATCTCTCACTAGGCAGTGTTAACCCTCGCGACGATCAAAACCCTTTAGCACCCAAAAGATACCTGCCGGGTGCAGGTCGAGTTAAGTGTGCTTTCACTGAAACAGCCCGGCATCACAATAATCGACTTATGAGAATTTTCGGAAGAAAAGACAGGTTTACAGAATTTGCCTGCTAAAATTGACTTTTACAAATAATACGGAAAATATTTGAGGACTTACCGTCAGAATAGTATTCGCCTATAGAAAGCTTGATAAATGATGTCGAGAGTATTAACTTTTGGCAGAATGGACATCTGGGATCTTTCTAGTTTTGAAAAAAAGGAAAGACGTTAGATGGGTTGACAGTAAAGAAGACCACAAATCAAGAGCTTACTTGTTTTATATGAAGATCGGTAAGAAAAGTGTCATTTGTCTTTTGCTCCCGATATGCTTTGCGTACAAACCGTTTTAATCGCTCAGAAACTCTTTCTACGAAAGGAAGGGGATAATAAAAGGGTTCTGGCAGATTAACTGCAAGCTTGCCAGACCTAGAACTCGAGGTCCTGTCGGTTACGTTTAAACTAAAAGACAGTTTATGTATTTATGCTTTAAATCTTTGGTAAAGCACGAATGGTTACTTTGTAAAATCTTATGAGCTGTCCTTAAAAAATGAGTACAAACAAATAAGTTTTCAATGACAGATACTTATCATCTGTCCTGCCGACAAAATCACCTGGCATTCTCAATGCGTACTGTGTGTCTGGGCAGGAAGCAAGGGTTTCTGTGTTGGGCCTGGGGATCTGAACACCCCCAACATACAGGTGGCCTTGCACTGGATTCTCGAGGGGGTAGTCATTTTTGAGTCCCGACCCTTAATTCTAACCACGAGATCGATAGTAGCAACTCTAATCCTAACCAGAAACCTTCAAACCATGACCCTATCTCCCACTGGAATTTAGCTTAATGTGGGGATCTTTATTCCCGTGCAATACAGGTTTCTGGCACTATGAAAAAACGTCTGCTGGATGTTAGAGAATGTCGGAATGCTGATAGAAAGCTTAGTCTCATGTGTCGCTAAGCAGACAAGTATGTACTCAGCACACTGCACGCACCGAAATTTTTCAATATGCTTTAAAGTGGAAAATAGTAGTTAAGTAAAATTTTAAAACCGGTCGGCAGCAACACCCTGAGGCATGACAGATCATCTTTCCAGTTGCGATGACCATATAAAGTTGACAACGTGTTACTGAAAAAAAACACTCATTCTGTAGAAGCCGTAGCTTCCTTGAATTTGAGTTTAAAAGAAAGGGAGTATTTTAACTTTCAAAAATGCTGCTATCATAAATGTTCGTGATACACTTGCGTAATAACCTGTGCAGTAGACTGCGCCTAGGTTCAGGTATGCTGCTATCGATGAGTGTAACGTGATCCATGCATATAGCAATAGTGGATGGGCTGTATAAGCTTTTCGTTTCTATATTACAGCCAAAATAATTGTTACTTACTTATTCAACAGTAGCAAAAACGTTGCTTTTCAAAATATGCAGGTCTTGGTAAACCGACTAACTTTTCTCCTCTAGTATCGGATTTGAGAAGGGTGTGGGTCTCTTTATGGTTTGTATGCGAATATGTTGTTTTGTATTCTCACTTCCAACTAGGGAGTTAAAACCAGAACATAGACGAATAATTTTCATTCTGTATTCACGGTAGGCGTATGGATGATGTTGTTCTTTTAAAGGATTATTTCAACGTTTGAAAATGAAAATTTACCCTTTTGGAGGGGAGGGTGTTCATTCACACGGTGTGTGTTCGTGTCTGCCCGACGCAACCACCCCGCATATTCATATTGACCCAACTGTGAAAAACTCGGCCCATCGGTGGGATTCGAACCGACGCAGGAAGGGGAAGGCTTTAGTACAGCCAACGCTCTAACCACTTGAGCTACGAGGCCCCGCCGGACGACGCGAGTTTAATCACATTTGGGTCAAGTTTACCCGCCCAACCTACTGCAACGTCTGGAATCCACCAAATCTGATACAGTAAGTTGACTGCCTAGACAGGGTTTCCTAAGTAATTCACCTCCAATCCACCAGATGACTACCAGGCTTACGCATACGTTTTCTGTATTGTTGATGCACCTTCTTCCTGACATTAAACTCTTTCGTGTATGGAAATGCTGGCAAGGTGGAGAGACTGGTTAGTTCTGACTTATTTGACATCGACCGAGAAGATATGAGGCTTAAACCCGGATAATTTGGCGTCGAGAGTTGGAGCAGTGTTCCACCATTTAAAAAATAAACGTGCGAATTTTGGACTGTGGCCGTGTATATTCGTAGTCGCCTGGAATGGTGCTTCACAAATACGAATGCGGGAGGGAATACGCTTGTAACGTTATGTCTTGAGGTCTAAAAATAGGGCCGTCACAGGATGTCACATAGCTGATTTGACCAATAGAATGATCTCTGGATGCAACCTTCAACAAATATTTCCCAGCATGAAGTCAGTAGTTTATTGTTAGCAAGCAGCTCAAACAAAGGCGCAGGGTTACTTGCTCCAAAATCTGAGAAATATTGTAGAAAGGACAAAATAAGTGGCATTTAGCAAGTCATTTCGGGAGACTTACAGTTCTGAGAGCCTCCGACTGAAGATATAAAAAATGCAATGGAATGTGAGGTGTTTTGTGAAATTAACAAACCTTACACGAAACATAGTAATCTTTCCAGAAATTAAACTAAGATGTGCTCGGACCTGCATTTCATTGTTTTTTCCAGAATACCATGTTTTTCTGCAGCACTTTGTCCCTCTAAAAAGGGCCAGTGCCCGTAAATGCGCTGGACCGACGCGCGGGCCAGTCTGGGGTTCGGCAGTAGTTCACGGGGGAACGCCCGCCCACAACAAATGGCAAAATTTGATGTGTGGCGCCCCGCCCTGGGCAGGCCCATGCCGCATCAGTTGGGATTCGAGTCATACCCCTTTTTGGAGTTGGAAAAACTCCCATAGCAGTATTCAGAAGACGAGGTGGCGAGCATACGTAGCTTTCGATAAATTCTCGTTGGGCCAGTAGAAGTAAAAACACGTCAGTGATTAAAGTTCGCCTTAAAACCCAGGCTGGGTGTGAGAATGTGGGGGGGAGGGGTAATAGCAGTCACTTCAAGGGGGGGGGGGGG
>CACRXP010000258.1:0-43713 GCA_902702965.1 Spirometra erinaceieuropaei
GTCGACCATCGTTCTTGGCGAAAGTACGCCTAAGTCACACTGTTCTCGTTAACATGAATGTTTGACAGTGCATCATTAAATAGTGTTGGATTGCAGAATACTACTGAAAGGTAGAGGAAATCTGCCATATCAACGTCAGTCAGTCAGGCAGCAAGAAATAGGGGTCGGACTTGGGTCCTCTACTCATCGAGAATTGAATGAGACGCTCTACCAGTGAGTCCAACGGGCTCGAACACTGCAAAGATCGCGTAAAGTCGGCGCTAATACAAATTTATCATGACTGCAGATCAGGAAACGGGGATTTTTGTCTTATTTTCTGTTTCGGTTTAGAATTGAAAACAATGGTTACCTAGCAACGGATACACAATACACGAAAGTATGGTCAAGATAGGGTGGGAGAATGAAGTGTTTTCTAAAATTGGGAGAGACCAATAAATTCTGCTATCACATTATATGCACTAATGAAAAAAACTGAGACTTCAGTTTTAGGTACATCTTCACTGAAGGAACAATAAACAAGGCATCACTGTAAGTTAAAATGCGCGACAAGCTCTCTGGATGGGAAAGTATGTTTGCTCTTTCCGTTCTTAGTAGCCGCTTTGAATAACAGTTTCAACAGTCAAATACGGACTGTATCAAGCGTCGTTCGCGCTAGCAACCATCAGCTCGTAAACGGGTTGCACTAAAATCTTAACAGGACAACCATTAGACAAAATATTTTTCCCTCCACAATTTAAGATGAACGGAATATCGGTGAGTTTTCATTAGTGACCGGCATGGCTGCAATCGTTCAGTCTGAAAAAGGCCCATGAGAAGTTGGAATGATTGGCAGTTCAGTCGCACCACACGAGAAAATGTTCCGGCACATTTTTTCGAAATAACCTCTCGTAATGAGCTGTTGAAGGATAAAAAGCCCAGCATATTATTACAGTAGGTGGACTAACTCCTTAAATGCCAACCGAAATTCCGTAATGCGTATTCATTTCGAAAAGATTAATTAAATAGGGTTGTAAAACTAGTCCGCCTGCAAAACATTCTATAATATTTCAGTTGCCGCAGGATGTTGGCTTTTGAACGAACTTCCTTCCGGCTGCATGCAAAAACTATACTCTGTAAAAAATGACTACTTACGTATCATGGATTTTTCTCATTATTTTTCGATTCCCTTAAATGTCCAATTATATTTCACAAAAAACATGCATACAAATATTCATTCTTTTGCTCAGTCGGTGGATAATTACGTCTTCTTATTTTTTGCTCGAAAGAGGGACATAATTTGGTTTAAAAAAACGTTTCTAATTGTGGTACTTTTAAATACCGTGAATTGGTCGTTCAGGAATCGTCATATCTTTGCATTTACCAATGTGGCTTGTAAAGTTAACAATATGGATCAAATCCACTGCTTAATTTTATAAACCCTATGTAGTCCCTCTTTACCACCTTACAGAATTGTGTGGTTTTCTGTACGCGGAAAATATACGGCCCGTAGTTTGGAAATCTTGAACCCAAGTGTAACGGTAGAGCAGGTTAAAAATTATTCGGAAATTGGAAAACTTTTTAATATCAAATTAAATCCTTTCTTTGAGTATAAAATTTGAAGAAGACAATTATCCACCGAACGAGCAATGGGATGAATATTTTTTATCCATGTTTACTGTGAAATATAATTGGACTTTTAGACGCATCAAAAATCGATGAGAAAAATTCATCGTACGTATGTAGTCATTTTTTACAGAGTGCAGTTTTGCATGCAACCAAAAGGAAGTTCATTCTAAAGCCGGCATCCCGAGGTAACTGAAATATTATATTATTTAATCTTTTTGGAAGGAAAACGCATTTCAGAATTTTGGTCGACATTTCATAAGTTAGCTGCAATTTTTCAATTTTCCTAGAAATTACTGGCTAATTTAGAGTAAATCGGTCTACTTGAGACTTATAGGTCCAGACTGAACTTGATTTGAATAACTACGTATTATTCAAAAAGCTGCCAGCAGGTATCAATTAGTAAGTACATAGATTGACTACTTAAGTAGTATGCATTTTTCCCATTGATTTTCGATGGTCTTGGAAATTCAAATATATTTTATAGAAACCACAAACGAAAATATGCTTTCTTTTAATCAATCAATAGAGAATCACGTTTTCTTTATATTTTATACTTAATGAAGGAGCATAGTTAGGTTTTAAAAAAGTTTCCAATTATGAGATTTCCGAAGACCGCGTAATGTCCATTCACATAGCATCGTACCTGGCCGTTTACCACAGCTCCTCATGAAATGTTCAACATAGTCCGCATCCATTGCAAAATTTTATGGACTCTCTATGAGATCGTTTTAATGGCGTACAACAATGTGTGATTTTCTTCACGCGGAACGCATGCACCTTTTTCGACTGAAATCACTAAGCGCCAATGCAACGAATGATCAGGCTCAAAATTATTCCGCGATTAGAAAGCATTTCTAAAACCCAGTTGTACTCCCTTCTTGAGTACAAAATATGAAGAAGACGTGATTCTCTATTAACTGGCTGAAATAAACCACATCTTTGTTTATGGTTTCTATAAGATATATTTGAATTTGCAAGGCCATCGAAAATCAATGGGAAAAATTAATGCTGTTTAAGTAGTCATTTTTTAACTGAGTGTGGTTTCTACAGGAAATTGAAAAGCAGTGTATTCAAAACCTGACATCCTGCCGAGTCCGAAATATTATAGGATTATGCCGCAAAATAATCAGCATTACAACCGTGGGCGAGTAATCCTGCCTAATTGAAAACGCATTTCAGAATTATATCCAACATTTCTTGAGATCGGCCACTTACTGTACCATAAGTGACATCACGGCTACTTGCTAAATGCCGATTCACGCGTGTTTCGTCGATATTCAGTTGCTGCATAGCACAGCTGCGAGGGGTCTAGCTTATCACTGGGTTCTCCCACATTGCCCGTCCGATTTCTGGTAGATACTCCAGTTTAAATATTGTCCCGTTTTAAATTTCCCCAGATATTAATCGTTAACTTGGAGTAAATCAATCTGAGGAAATTAAAAAGCTGCAATATCATAGTTGAAGTATCTACCAGACAACCACACAGGGTACGCTAGGGGACTCTCTGCTGAGTCGAACCCCTCGCAGCTGTGCCATACAGCAACGGAATATCGGCGAATCTCGTGCCTGGGGTTTTAGGCTAGTTCTTGTGTATATTATGCTATCTCAGAAGAAATCATGTTCCGCTCGGATCTCGGATGAGTGGACGTGCGGTCATATTTACATTTAGAAGGAGCGACCTCAGCCTTAATCTTAGTCATTATAGGAGATCTGGGTTGCCCCTTCAGTTTGTAGCTTTCCAAGCTAAGTCTTCCAGCCAACCGTTATTGTCTAAAAGAGGATCAGACTGTTTATAATGGAGAGTAGGTGCTGCGTGCCGTTGACTCGACTCCACTTTCTTCCCCTTCCCCAGGCACCAGTCCATTGTCCAAGTCGGTCATCCATTTGGTGTGAGATTTTGGTGCTAGTGGCTGGCGCGAATTGAGCATGCCTTTGGGCTTCGGACTTCACACACCCCCCTATGTGCTTTTGTTATTGCCGTACAATTCTCTAGTTCCCCCGCCTGGGTTCGATGCATCCGTCAGGTGGTCTGTTCTAGGGACAGACATATACAGATGCATATTCAGAGTGCCACGGCCGATAAAGACAAAGCAGACTGGAATGGCCGCTTCTGAATTATTATTCGTCAGCAGCCAGCCATGCCTAACATCTAGGCATGTAACCCTCAAGGCTCAAACTCGTGACCTGTTAGTTAGAGGTCCAACGCCTCTAACCACTGAGCCACAGGCTTATTGTCCTGTCGGTTGTGATGGAGTGGCGTCGGTTGATTGTCTTACGGGACTCAATCGTTCCGTCTGGACTTGGGGTGATTTTCTGAACTTCACTAGAGGCCGCACAGCAGCGCGTTATATAGACGTAATAACTTTACCGACAAGGACAAAGGAGATATGAATGAACATTTCTGGTCCGTTAGCCGTCATCAGTCAGCCATAAGAAACCGTGTGGTACGCAAAAACCGAGGCTCAAACTCGCGACCTGTTGGCTAGAAGTACAACGCCCTAACCACTAAACCACGGGCTCGTTAGCTTGTCGGCTATGATGATTTATAGGCAGGATGGCATTACTGACAAGGACAAGGGAGATTAGAATGGCCATTTCTGGCTTAATAGTCGTCGTCAGCCAGTCGTACCTAACCACGAATTGTGAAACATTTCGGGCTCAAACTCGCGACCTGTTATATAGAAGTCAAACGCCTCTAACCACTGGGCCACGAGTCCGATGTCTTGTCTTTTGCGACCCGTAATAAACATTGAAAGAGAGACGCTCAACCGACAGGACATCGGACTCGTGGCCCAATGTTTAGAGGCGTTTGACTTCTATTTAACAGACCGCGAGTTCGAGCCTAGGTTGTCCACACTTCGGGGTTGGGTATGACTGGCTGACAACGGCCAATAAGCCAGAAGTGGCTACTGCAGTCCCCCTTGTCTTTGTCGGTATTGACATACATGTATTTAGGGAGAGCTAATTCTTTGGGAAGCAGTAGACTTGATTGTGTAAATTTTCGAGACTGGTTCCCCAACTCGTCTTCAGTCAACGGGCGTGTAAAAAGAACTAACTTTTATATTGAGTCTGAAAAACGTTTCTATGTCTAGTTTAATTTCCGAGAAAATTAATGCGCGAACTTGGAGTAAATTTTTCGAAACGGGCCTTTTCAGGCACGGTCAAAGGTTTGATATGGATATTTGAGCCGAAATCCACCAGGTACTGCGGAATAACCGCTTAATTGCAGCTAACCCCTGTGTTATTAGAACGATAAATCATTGCACAGTTCTATACTACAGGCTGCCTGTTGGCGGTTTGTGAATATTAAGCGGTTATTCCGCGGTAGCTGATTAATTTCAGCTCAAATATCCAGATCAAACTTTGGAACGTGCCTGAAAAGACCCGTTTCGAAAGATTTGCTTCAGGTTCGCGCATTAGTTTCCTCGGAAATTAAACTAGACAAGTTGAAACTGGAGTGCATATACCAGAAAACACACAGGGAAATCTGGGGGACCCACTGACTAGCCGAACTCCTCGCAGCTGCGTCATAACCGACATAAGATCGGCGAAACACGCGTGTCTAGACTTTTAGTTAATACCTGTGTTCTTAGTACGGGAAATCCTTGCAAAGGTTTCTATGATTGGTTTAAGTCATCTTCTCGAGATTGATTGGACTAGTTTGAATCTGTTCTAAACGATTTTGTATGTGGCATCCAGAACGATAGGCCGGCTGATGAATGCCTCCTTTGTGTGCATTGCCTCCACGAATTCGCGACCCTTCCTTATTGGGCAGGTGTCACCAATACAAGCGCTTTCCCATGTAAATTTATGCCCAATGTTCATTGTGTGCAAAACCACTAATCCCTAGAAGATGACTTTAACCAATCAAAGAAACCTTTTTCAGACTAATTCTAGAAGTTAATTGTATTTGCACGCCTGCTCTCTGAAGAAGAGCTGGGGAATCAATCTCGAAAATTGACACAATAAAGTTTACTATTTCCCAAAGAATTGCATCTTCCTAATTATATTTCTTGGAATGCCTGTTTTTCAGATGTTTCAGTCAGATGTGACCGCACTTTCATTCATATTTTCACCATTTTGAGATGCCCGCTTTGTCGAAATCTCATGGATATAGCAGTTTTTTTCCAGCTGAATTTCTCTAGTAGATCCATAGTCACGTCTGCAGGTTTGAGAATGGGCAGTATTACAGCGAAAAGTGGTTTTCTTTCTTTGAACTTTAAGTCGGTTTTCCTTTCTGGCTTAGTCTTTCAATTGCGAAAGTTGCTGGCACTTCACTTTTTCATTCATTTTCAAGTTGGACGGCTAAGTGTCCGAAATGAAAATAATCACTACTTTCTTCATGTATAGAGAAATGGTCGGCGTTAGCGCCCTTCCCAAGTAGCCCAGAATTGTGTCCATCTGGTCGATTTTTCTTTGCCTCCTGTTTCCCAGATGGCAGTCCGATCGTCGTGTCTGATGATATCCACCGTGTGCTCTACAGCGAGCTGAGGCAGGCACGGTGACTTGCGCGAAAGTTAGATTGTACTGGGCGTGGACTTGCGCTGCATCTACCGTACTCTCTCCGCCTCCCCATCTGAGTCGGATGTCCAGACAGGGTCAAGAAGCCTGGGGGCGGGGGGGAGGGCACAGTTGGATGGCACGGCCGTGCCCGCACCTTGGCGCTCCATCCCACGTCCCCTGGTAAACAACAAACAGTTGGACAGGATTTTAACCAACGACAGAATTAGGGGACGGCAGGGGTCCCAATGTGCGCGTTTTGAGCTCGCAAGTGGGCCTGCCACAATACTCCCAATGTAGGTATTCCGATGACGCCTGCAAGAATACATTGTGGTGTCCTTGTTGGTCCAGCGCATCTACTGCGTGGCTCGTTTTGAGGGTGGACAGATAACACCCAATTAAATAGACGTTTTGACGGATTTCGAATAATTCCTTTCGACCCACCTGTGAAAAACTTGGTACCCTCAGTGGGATTTGGACTCACAACATCAAGGAAAAGGCTCCCTGTGGGACCTTCTAACTCATTTAGCTCGAGCATTGGCTACACTGAGTCCGAATCCCACCGGAGCTGCCAAATGTTTTACAGATAGGTCAAAGTGAAGTAAAGAAAATCTGTCAAAACGCCTATTTACTTGGGTATCATCTGGATAACACACCACACCATCACACCCTCCCTCACCAGCATCTCATCGCACCCAAATGCCGCCTCCCGAGCAATTAGGAATGGTGCGTCTTGACTCCGTTCCCATGTGGCTACTTTGCTGCGTGCGTGACTTGAGTCTGGGACTATAATTGCGCGTCAAGCGTTGTGGATTGGAAGGCTGCTGACTGGCGCCCCAACCTAGTCTGTCGAGTTGTGGGCGTTTTGTGTGGAGTGGCGGACTAATGGGCTGAGAGCCAGGCCGAAACAGCTCCTTCTAACCATGACCTACGGCACTCTCACGCATGCGAGAGGTACGCTGCCCAAACCCCGTTGTTTGAAATCCTGGTGCTTGTGTTTCAAGAGCCAGGTCGTGCATGTGGCGCGCTCAAACAAGGTCACTATCCTTTTATTCACCTATTTAAACGAAAAACAACAGACCACCTCCTTGGCCGAGTCATCGTATTATGTACAACAGGCAGAATGAGGAAAAAAATGTAAACCACAATGAAAATGATATACTCATTTGAATTGTTATTGAAAATCGGCAAATATTTGGTCAAAAATAGGCTCAGGTGCTTTTTTAAAGTGAAAAAACCAAACTGTATGGTGACACTGGAATAAATAAAACGTAGACTCCCACAAAATTGGGAAGACTAGGCTGGTGATTGCGATTTCGATTGTAGTATTACACGAAATTCACAAAGGTTTATAGGGTACAGTGGCGATTCGCGCGCAAGATAGTTTTTCGTGGGAAAGATTGATCAGCATCTATCTCACATTCTTTCCCCTCACCTCCCATGACCCAACGACGGTGAAAATCAGGCTGCGTAAATGCGTAGTGACTGTCACGACTGAATTTACGTCCACGTTCGCTGCTCAGTTATTGGTCTTTGCACGCACGCCTATGCACCTTCTACAGGACAGTCTTAGTACTCACCAAAAACAGAGTAGAAGTAAAGTTTAAAGGGACGGAAAGCCACCGTAGACTGAAAGTCCTACTTAATTTGCCTCGAATTGTCACGCTTTTCTTTTCATAACTGAGACGAGCATTTAGTCGCCCTGGTGCCCAAATGCTGTCAGCCGCATCGAACCTCTCTTACTTGCTCGGATTTTACGTTTTTACTAAGAAGCGGTGAAGTTTACAACTAAACTCACATCCAAATGAGGTGGGTTGAAATGGCGTACGCGTCATGAAGCCTAAAGTTAACGGGTGTCACGTCTCTGCGTGGTGGCAGTTCGACTATCGTTGCCGACGCCGTCCACCGTGTTCTTTATGATAGGGTGAGAGCAGGCACGGTGACTTGCGCGTGAACCATTTTCTAGAAAGAGTGGACTTGCGCAGCATCTACCGCACTCTTTCCTCCTTTTCACCTGTGCCCGGTGCCAAATCATGGTAAAATAGACTAGAGGCGGGAGATGACTCAGATGGCTGGCACGGCCAGACTCGGCACCTAGACGTACCACCAAACTTCCTGGCCGACACAAACACTTGACTAAGATTTTAACCGACAACAGAAGTGGGTCGGAAAGAGAAAAGGATGACAAAGTCACTGGGCAGAAATGCCCAACCAGCGGGAGCGTAAACGTATCCGCCAGCAGGGTGCCAATGCATGCCAGGCTGCGAGGACCATGGGTCGCCGGAGCGTGTCGTAGGAGGTGCACAAAATTCTTAAAGCCCAGAAAGGTGGGACGCAGACCTGTGTTTAGCCCGAGCCATCACGCTTCAAAGACTGGGTAACCCATTCAGTCATCGGCTGAGAGGCACTACCCACGATAGAGACTCAGTCATAACACGGCAATACAGCCCGACGCACGGCCTACCACACGATAAGTCGCTGGCGTGGGCGTATGGCAGAGGCACGAGTTTCAGGAACAATCAGGCTCCGTGGCCCTAAATAAGGTCAGCGCATGATTCACTCTCTGTATGCACACTGTGGTCAGTGATGGCGTGATTCGAATTTCCTCACCGCGCAAGGTCGCTGTACGGGACAGTCAGTCATGTTGATGCAGTCTCTAATCGGCTCATGAGCTTTGATCGCATCATCCGGAAATCGCATTCTTGTCACGATTGGTAGGATGCTATAGGAAGATGCTGAGCATGCAGGTTCCAGCGTAAGGCAAAGGAAAGCTCATTAAGTGTCATTTCATGAGGCACCGTTTTTGTGCAAACATCTTTGAATAGCTCTTCCTCTTCGGCTAATCTGATTGGCGATCTTATTTTCGCTAGGTAACAAGATAGTCAAGCAACGGTGATTCATCTTCCGGTCTATTTTTGCCAGTTAACGTTTATCTACAGAGCTATTGACAATTTTGGCAAGATCGCTGATGATAAATGATTAGTGAACTGCCGAACAGTGCATGTTTTGAAAGTTGCGTACTGTAATTTAATGTGGACAGACCATAACAACACCTCTAATCTGGTTGCACATTAACTGGTCCGTGAGACTGGCGCGGGATTTCAATGACACCCTGCAGACAGTAGCCATAGTGAGTGGTTTTAAACAGTTTAAAAACTTGTTATGCATCCTAAACGAAATTGCGTTTTCTGTGGGGTTAGACTGCAGTCTGTTGAATGAGGACGTTCTGTAATTAGTGAATTCAGTAGGTGAAGTGTGAGTCAGCGTGATTTCAATCCCAGAGCTAGTCGGTAGGCAGTTCTGAGAGGTTTTTTTTTAGAATGGGTGTTCTTTTGAGAAGACAGTCAGTAAAACTAACAAGTCGCGAAATTAGATGCTAGCGAATGTCTCAAAAGTCGTACTCTATAGTCGCTTGCAACCCAAAATAACAATTTTAAAATGTACTTTATTCTTCAGACAGTGATTTTCCTCCAAATAAAACTTCTGTGTAGACTTGTTTGGTGGTTATTGCGAAATCATGATGACCGAACAAACAGTGGATATGCTAATTCATGAAGTATTCACCGAAATTCTAAAAAGCATCTTCGACTCGAAAAGATTACTTAAACAGGGTTGCATAACTAACGCTGGTGTGCCAGCATGCCACGACATTTTAGTCGCGTTAGAAGGCTGATTTTGGGAGGAGTTTCTTTTCGGCCGCTTGCAAAGCCTACACTGTATTAAAATGACAACTTAAGCAAAAGATATTTTTCCCATTGATTCTTAATGCGTCGTAAATTCAAGCATATTCCATATAAAATAACCATAAAAGTATTCGTTCTTTTGCTCATTCGGTAGCAACTTTCGTCGCCGTCAAAGATGATTCTTAAAAAGAATATAATTTGGCATCCAGAATTTGTTTGTCTCCAAGTAATTTTGAACCTGACTTGCCGTTACACTTGTATTTAAGTTTTTCAAAATACAAGCTGTACGTTTTCCGTACGCGAAAGAATAATAAATCTCCATACCTAGTTGAAAAAATTCAGATAAAGTTCATAGCATTTTTCGGTCGACTTGAATCATATCATAACCTTACGGATAACATTAATAAATGTAAATGTACGATGTTTTATGAATGGACCTTTCACGGTCTTAAAACTCTCATAATTAAGGACTTTTGGTAAAGTCCGAATTGTACTCTTCCATTAGGCTTACATTTTAGGGAAAAGCAATTTTCTACCAATTGAGTTAAATAAGGAATATTTGTGTGAATTATGTGTCCTTGCATAGCTGTGCTTTTCATCGTGTGCGGTCAGTGAAAATTGCTTATAACCTACTGTACAAAGGCAAGGACGAATGTACTTAACTACTCGTCAGTGGTGGGGTGTAATTTACTCCATTTGACATTTAAATACAACGAGCGATTCTGTTGCTGACTTGATGAGAGAACCTTGCTAAGCAGGAAAAATGATACCTAGTTTTTTATCTAAATCCATTAAACAATGGTATAGGTCCTATTTTTGTCCCAGAAATCACTTTCGCCTCTGTAGAGGTAAGGCATTTGCAAAGACTACAGGTCAGCAGTAAGCTTTCTGTGAGTTATTTAATCAGTTATCCTCTGTGAGTTTTACATCTGCGCAGAGTTTGCCCCCGCCTACTTCATAACAGTACTACCTCATACATTAGACATATACTCGAAGAAGTGGGGGACGGAACTGGAATCGGCATTACTAAACTACATAGCTAATAGTGAAAATACGGCGACCAATAAACGCAACCGAAGGGCAAGGGCCGGTGACTCATACTTATTCAGAAATAATATAAATGTTCTTCCGACATGTAATAATTGCTGTGTATTTAGCGTTTTTCTAATTGTGTTGGTTGGATTTCCACCTACCTTCAGCATCCGAATAGCCACCTCAGGAGCCGTGTTTTCCGGGGCAGGGGACGATCAGTTGGCGTTTCAGCACTCTCAACTGTCTTATAGTGTTGGAACTTGAGGAGATTAAAGTCACACCACTTCTGCCTACTGTGTGCATTCACAGGGTGAATCACATATTGACCTCATTTAGAGCCGCAGAGCTTGACTGCTCTTGAGTCTCGTTAGGACGTCATTCTTCCTCGTCAGTGCAGCAGGCCTACGTCGGGTTGTGTTATGATTAAGTGCTTATCACTGAGAAACGTGGCATGCATTGGCTTATGGCTTTAAGTCTCATCAACCACTTCAGTAATCCCGATTAAATTCGAGTTAATGGCTTGGAGTAGATACTATTCAAGGTAGCGGAATCGAGCTGCAGGTAATCCACACTTCGGTGTTGGGTATGACTGGCTGACGACGGCTAATGATCCAGAAATGGCTATTCCAGTCACCTTTGTCTTTGTTGATAATGCCATTCTGCCTATATCATGCGCCGCTGTGCGGCTGCTGGTTGGGTCCGAGGGAGAACCCGTAAGGTACAACAGAACGAGTGAGTTCTGTACGAACGATCAGTGAGCATTCCTCTACCATAATTCATTCTATGTTGACTAAACAATGAAGGACTATTCGACTGCATCTTTACGCAGGATAGGAAAAATATAGAAAATTAGTTACTATTAGGAAGCTTTAGGAGTATCCTGAGTTGGTAGATTGTCCTATGCCAGACACGCATTGCAGATCGGAAGAACATTTCCACGAATTTTTTTTACCACAATCAAGGTTGCCGGTATACAACACACACTGATTCCAGTAGGTTCACCAGATAGTTGCTAGGAACTTCCCTTTGCTGGCATAGTGTGCTAATTTTAAGCTAGGCTTATTTTAAAATGCAGTGAGCAGTCTTCCATCACACAGCCTCAGGTTCATTACTTACGCGAAATGTTGTCCGTACTTTTGTAGATTGCAATGCATTCCAGTCCTTATCTTTTACCTGTCTGTTTCGCCATCCCAAAATGAATGTTGAAGCCCCTCTTGATCTCTAGCGTTTTAACTTAAATTACAGTCCTTTAAAGACCAGCTTTTGAAAGCTTATGCATAAGGCCTCCTTTACATGTTATTATTAAACACGCCATAGCCCGTTTCCTGCTCTCAGATACCTGAATTCCATGTTTTGTGCCTTCATCAAAAATCTTTGAGGCACCTATTTTTTAATTTGGCCTGTTCTGACATGCCGGCGTTTTGACCATTCGAGCGGGCAGAATTTCCAATCTATTTTTTCTTGAAAATATGTCTAGAGACGTTTTTAAAAATCTGATGCGGCATTCCACTATTCATGCGCAGTTCGAACTGCATTTAATTTTTTAGGACAGATTCCAGAATAGACAAATAGGATGAAAGTGCTTCCAGTATAACGAGAAAATATACGTTGGTCTAAGTTAAGAAGTAGAAGAAGGGTGATCAGCCACTGGAACATTCTTTTTATTGTTCTGAGATTTTGAACATGTGCGGGGGTCTATTGCTAGAATTAGTGAAAGCAACAGAACCTGCAAAAATTGTGGGACGTGTTAGTCAATTACCGATCGATGGCGCAATAGTGGAGACGACAAATCGATTGACTGAGTTCGCATCCAAAGCTCAGGCCTCAGTCAGTCCACGGCCTGTCTTGTTTTCATATGTAGGTTTGTCATTCGCGGCAGAAAACGTACCAGGGTCACGTAAGGAATTTTAAAATTTAAAACATATTTGGAGTGTTTATTCCCTGCATAGGACGATGGAGGATTTGGACGTTCACTAGCAAACTAACCTAGTAGGGCGCCTTTTAACGAGATGGCTTATTAAGGATGCTTTTTGAAGCGATTAAGATCACATTCGTCGTAGACCGTTGTTGTGGACGTCTGATTTCTTAGGCGACTATGCTTGGGAGAGCCTACCAACATGGCGTAAATTTTAATCTACATCAAAGTAAATGTCCAAAGCCCCACTGCCTTGATAAAAGCTTTCCAATTCTAGCGCACATATATTTCGTCAAGTCTCAGTGTTTGCATTGTTTATGACAAATGCCGCCGCTCGCAGCATGTCGCATGCACGCACAGCGGTAATTTAGGTTGCCCACAGACTCATTGTGATTCGATTAGTGCATGCGCCAATAGACAATGTTGCTCCTCATTTTGGTCCACCGTGTCTGACTGGCATTTCGTTGGAGGCGGAGTTGTACTCATTTAACGGCAACATACATAATGTGTACAGAGGAAGCAAAGTTGACTTCTGCTCAACAAGGGAAAGCTAGTCAATAACAAAATGGATGATATATATATATGCATGCAACGTGCGAGGGAGGTCTATTACGCAGCCATTTGGACGATTGAGTTAAGTGCAGTAAATGCAACCTACTCCGGACTGGCAATCTGCACTTCTGGTATCATTGTGACCAGCATACATGCTGGGCATTTTGCAAAAATGTGTGGCCGGATCTCGTCGAATGAGCCGCAACTTGAGAACTAGCGTTATTTATCCGCATCTCTGCAGCCTGTTCAGCCATTCGCGCTTGGAGTTGTCTTCCGGTTTCTCCGACGTAGTCGCTTTGCCCGCAACTGCACCAGATCCAATCAACGACTCCAGACGTTTCTAGCCTTGTTAGTGGGTCTTTCGGTTTTATTAAATGACGCCTGATGGTTGCCTCCGGTCTGTGTGCAACTCTAATCCCGAGTGGTGCGAGAAGGCGACCAACAGCTTCCGAAACGTTCTTGACATACGGAAGTGCCCGCCAAGACTTGGTGTCCGTGCGGTTAGGCCTTTCGTCCGTTTTGCGTATGCACCGGTCGACGAAGTTGCGCGGGTAGCCATTGGCTTTGAAGACCCGTCGGAGGTATTGTAGTTCGGCAATTTTGTCTTCCGGCTCACTGCAGTGCGTTTCGACACGCCGATAGAGCGTTCTTACACAACTGCGGTTGTCTACCGGACACCGGAAAGCTTCTCCAGAGGCTTACGCCAAAGGGTGCTAGCTACATCCGAGGCAGTGGCTGTACGACTAGTCGATTCAGTGCTATGCTGTCAGAAGACTCTGACACAGGTGCTCTGTCTTCCGTGGCCAACGCCGACCCCATCGTCGCCCCAAACTTCTGATGGCAGTGGTGTGCGCACAACGTACCCGACGTACAAACATTACTCATAGCCTATGTCCCCCCTCCCCCTCGTCCCCTTGACCCGATGACCACGACACGCCGATCACGCCATAGCACGCCTCGTCATGTGAGTAGCGTGGGAACGATGATTGTCAATAGCCCCTAAATCACTTAAAGATCCTGTAACTTCGCATAATTTCAACTTCTATGTAACCTTTTTTGCCTGATGACGAGTTACCGAAAACACGTGTTTGCCCAAATGACTCTACAGCTGCGTTTGTTGCTGATTGGGTGGTTGCTGTTGAAGTTCAGTACTTGCATCGTATTTGTCGCTTTTCTGAGCACTCTGGTCTTTAGTCCATTACAATGTTTGCGGCATACGAGGACATCCAGGAAGGCTAGCTGGTTGTTCTCTTCCTCCTCCATCGTAAATTGTATGTCCGGGAAGACGGCGTTGAGATGTTCTTGGAATGTCAACACCTGATCCCGTTCGATGACGACGAAGGTGTCATCCACATACCGGGCCCAGAACTTCGGTTTGTGGTGTTGGAAGACCAGCGACTCTAACCGTTGATGGACCGCCTCGGCGATGAATCCCGAAATCGGCGAACCCATTAGTGTGCTCTTCACCTGTTCGTAGATTGTCCTATCAAAAGTGAAGTATGTCCTGAGACTAAACTTCAGGAGCTGAAGGACTTGGACGTGTCCAAGACGATTCGCCGTTTCATCGTATTTGCTTTTTAAAAGTAGTTCGACTGTCTCGATCGCCAGTCCCTAGGGAATATAAGTAAAAAGGGATGTAACATTAAAAGATAACATGACCTCATTTGGATGGAGGCTTATTCCTTTGAGTTTCTCCAGGAATTGTGCTGACGAAGAGACAGTGGTGTCTGATTCAGCGGTCGGGAACTTGAGACGCCGGAACAGCCACTTAGCCAGTCCGTACGTTGGAGTCGCTTTGAGCGACACGATGAGTCGGAGAGGAGCACCGTCTTTGTGCACTTTAGGGAGGCCATAGAATCTGGCCAAAGCCGTATCTTTGGGTCTCGCCATGCGTCTGTCGGTCAGTGTTATTGCATCTGAGTTCTCCAAGGTCAGCAACGTATCATTAATTTCGCGTGTCAGCGCTTTTACGGGGTTCGTTGCACATGGGACCTAGATCTGTCGGTCCTCCAGTAAACCGTTGGCTTTTTGAAGGTAGTCTGTCCTGTCCAGTACAACCGTGGAGCGCCCCTTGTCCGCTGTCTCGATGACCAGGTTTTTGTCGGCCTTGGATTCTCTGAGCGCATCACGTTCGACCTTGGAAAGCACTTCCCGCGGCCTGTGGGACGCACGGTCTTAAAAAATCTCATAATCAGAAAGTTTGTTGAAACCTTATTATACTACTTCTCCAATTATAAATTATGCATAATTACAAATTACATAATTCTCTATTAAACGAAAGGAAGCATATTTGTTTCGTGGTTTCTATAAAACATAGTTGAATTTGCAAGACCATCGAAAACAATGTGAAATATATATGTTACTTAAGTAGTCAATTTTGGCGAAGTTCGGTTTCTACAGGAGTTCGAAAGCAGTGTATTCAAAAGCTGACATACTGCCAAGTCTAAAATATTATGAAATTATGCCGCAAGACAATCAGTGTTACAGCCGCGGCTAAGTAATCCTTCCTGATCAAAAACGCATTTCAGAATCTCAGCCAGTATTTCATGAGATCGGTTACTCACTCTAGGCCTCCTCCCTTCCATACACAAGGTCCGAAATCATCTGAGTTGTGTCAGTTATCTCCCGAAAGCCAAAAAGACATCAACTGTTCGTGTGGACAGTCAACTCAGCTTATTCGATAAATCGAAATAACTATAAGGAAATTTTGAAAACTTATAACCTCTTTATAGAGGGAAAATTCGAAACTGATTGGCTCTCAGGTTTATTCCTTGTAGACGCAGCCTATTTCTGGATACCCTCATTTTGTAATTCGCCCCGTCCCCTTATAGCTACTTGCATCGTTGTACTTATAAATACTGTTACGCGCTGATCCAGGCACTTCATTTTAAGAGGTCCCACACTCACGTCGATCTTTAACAGAGGGAGGTTGATTGCTGTAATACACTCCAAAGTTTTCCGCACTGCCGAAACAGCCTATCCTGGTCGGTCTATGCATCTGAAGATTCCGACCACTTCGTTAAACGCAGGGGTATTAACTGCAATTATCATTGCTCCACCGTCTAACGATTGCTTCAGAACAGACTAAAACAGTCAAATCGACTCCATAACCCACTTGGAGGTTCCTTATCGGGCCGCCCACGCATTTTAACAGCAAGGTCTGCGTGTAATTGACAAGTTTAAGTGCACCCGCTCAGCATGTGAGATTCTTACCGATCAGTTACACAACTTGCCCGATTCAGATTTTTATCAGCTTCATCACAAATGCTTGCGTAAGGACCTAACTGCTTAATACATCTTTAACTGCATTTTATTTCAAAATGTGAACTGATTCATTTGTGTTGGCTATTTACCGATATATATATGTCAACGTGGTGCATTTTTTCAACTACTTATGTGGCGCGCTTAGGCCTCCGTATCACAACTCACTCCCTTGGAGATGTGGATATTCCTAGATGTCTCAGTAAACGTTTTCATGATTATTTTCGGTTTTTAGACTTATTATCCTTCTTTCGTTTTGAAGGGTTTTTGTCCGAAAATACGGAAAACGAAGCTATAGTTCCTGTGCTTAGGGTGGGCTTGCATTCATTAACAAGACAAAAAGCCTTCAGATATTCAAAATTTAAAAATATCATAACTTCAATTTCAGCTTTTATACTGCAGTTTAATTTTCGCCTAACAGATCTTATGAAAACGGTTTATTTTTTCTAAATTCCCCACGTATTCGCTTAGTGACCGTCCGCCTGTAAGCCAAATCGATTAAAACCTCAATAAGGCTCAAAAGTTGTATCTTCACCGCATTTTCCATTAGCGTAAAATAACTCCTTTTACAGTGCTGGCACAGAAAATCACAAATTTAGGCGTGCCAGCTGGCTTGTGATTGGATTTTTCCTTTAATTTCACATTAGCTCTAGCCGATTCCTAGTTTGTTGAAGTCAAAGATCCAAACTACCCGCCACCTCGCTAAGGCTGAACGTCCACTTTCCCTCCACTACATATGCTTTTCTACGAACTAATGCACTGTTTGAGATATACTTTTTTTACAATGGAATCAGTTTTCAAAATCACAACTGCAATTTCAAAGCAAATCAAATTTTATCTTTTGGCTACTTCGGGCCGTTTTTGAAAAATAGCTAACTACTAGAGCAAAAAGGTTTTTGAATTTTTGCCGCTCATGTGTTTGTATTTGCGTGTTTCTAACATTTTATCTTTTAAGTGCTCAAAGACAAAGTGTTGGCATTAAATGGACATTGGCTTTCGTGCATATTCCTCCAATTTGGACGCGTATTAATAGGTCCGTCTCTATAAATATCACATACAAAAGCCAATCACTCTCAGCTGAACGATTCGGAATAGCTGACATTTAATGGAACAAAGCCTGCCCCCTCTGGTCACTTTTGTTACATGCGGTTTAAAATAACTTGTCTTTTTGTGCAATCAGTATAATTTCCAGAGCAAATAGTGGGCGGACGTTAGAGATCTAGCGACGGACATTTACTTAAAACAGTATTCACTGTCTAAACTACAATATATATATATTTATATGTGCTGGAAAACGGGCATCCCAAGAAATTTAATTGAAAATAAGTAAGATTCTTTGGGAAGGGAATAAAATTTAATGAGTGAATTTTCGAGTCTGGTTCCCCAGCTCGTCGTCAGACTTTTGGGCAATGTACAAAAACAGTTAACTATTTAACCGTGTCAAACAAGTGATTCTATGGTTGGCCGAAGTCTGCGCCAATGCGCGTCAACGATTTCGTCATCCCTTCGGCATTGGCTGCGCTCGCTTCCATTTGTCCTTGAGAAATTTGTATGTGGCATCTAAATCGATATGCCGATTGATGCATGCCTCATCTGAGTGCAATATATGTATATACACATATACGTAGCATTACATATACATATATATCCTTCTATGCGTATATATTGAAAGTCAGGCGTCTTGGAAAATATATTTTGATGGTAGTAGGTTCACTGGAAAAAAAGATTTTTATTAGTAAATCTTTGTAGTCGGCTTCCCGGGTCGTTATCCGACTAGAGCAGATATATAAGAATAGTCACCATTTAAAAAGTGCCAAAGAACCAACGCCTCTTCGGCGTTTCTGCCATAAAGCGTCCGCCAACTGCATTAATGCATATCGATTGGTTCCAGTCTCTTCCACTTTTACTCCAATTTTTTGTTCTAACGTTTAACTTAATATGTCTCTTATTGCATGACGTATCTGAGTACAGGGATTCAAGAAAATCTCGGTCATTTTTGGTAAGGCAGATGTCGACGATGCGAGTCTTGTCCCTACTAGAAAATACCAAGAATTGCTTGAAGCCATGCACTTGGACGAGTCGTTCATTAATCGGCATATTGACTCAGACGACACCTACAAATATCGCAAGGAAAAGTGAAAGATGCGAAAACCAATCAATACGCAGTAACGCGTTTGGCGAACACTTACTGGAAGAAACGCCGGAGAGGTATTAAATTCTTGGGCACATTTGAAATGTTAACTACTTTGTATATTTACTTTGGTCTGACGACGACCAGGGGAAACGTTGTCTAAGATGTACTAATAAGGTTTCTACTTTTCTTAAAGAATATACCGTCTTCGAGCAAATAATTTCAGAAATTACGCAAGGCAGAACATGAAGTTAAGTCTCCGTGACAGGACGTTTTAGGGTCAAACTCGAAAGTTCAGTGATCATTCGAGTCAAAGACAGTTAACTACTGTGGAATATCCAGGAATTTTCTGCTCAACAAACAAGTAGTACTACAAGTAGTATGAAATCCATATTACAAAGGTATTATACCGTATCCCCGACATAGGAGCTAGCTAAAAGCCCAGACATGTATTTCGCAGATATTCTGCGTCTGCGTGACGCCGCTGAGAGGGGTTCGGCCTCACAGTGGGTTCACCAGCGTTCCCTGTGCGGTTTCTGGCATGTGATCTCCAGAGAATGATAGAACGAAGGATTTCAAAACGTATTTAGTGCAGGGCATGGAGTTAGGTCTTTTGGGCATGATTTTTCAGGGCAGACCCGAAGTTTCAATGAACACTTGAGCCGAAAACAATCAAATAGTGTGGAATAATCCCGATTTGTCCCGCAGATTTAGCTCCAAGTCCTGCACTGATTAATTTATGAAATTATTCACCTGATTATTCTCTGGAGTTCAGATTACCGGAAACCACTAGAGAACGCTGGCGGACCCACTGAGGAGCCGAACTCCTCGCAGCTGTGTCACGCAGCAGCAGAATATCAGCGAAACACATGTCTGGGCTTTTAGTTAGTACCTATGTCGGGAGTACGGTATAATGCCTTTGGTATACCTACATGTATGCAGATATAGGTGAAAAGGCTGACCCCGGGGGTTGAGGTGGAAGAATATGGTATGATTATGGTATTGAATTATGATTTATTCATCTGACGCTTCGCCCTCGTACTCGAGCTCATAATCGGAGATGGGCAATACACGGTTTAAATAGTACTTTCGTGCTCATCCCTGATAGGGCCATCATTATCTATCTCTATTGGGCCTCCCCTCGAGCGTAAGTGGTGTCTGGCGGCCTCATATGCACCGGCAGGTCGACGCTGCGGTTGGTGGAGCTGACGTCTGAGCTGGATCGCTGTTGGTAGCCAGGCGCCGTATTACAGGCGGCTGGGGTTTGTTTGCTGGGGTTTTTTGTGGGGCTACATAATCACATCTGACCCACTTGGCTTCCTTTTTACGTTTTAGGTTAAGAATAAGGTACCGGTTAATGGTTTCCGATTTTCGGATTAGGGTTATACCTTTAGGTTTAGGTTTTCGGGTTACGGTAAGAGTTTGAGTTTATAGTTAGGTTTCAGTATTACGGTTAGGTTTAACAGTTAAGACTACGGTTACGTTTACGATTTCGGTTAGGGTTAAAGTTGCCGTTAGGGTTAACGGTTAACAGTTAAGGTTAAGGTTAGGATTGGGGTGAAGGCCACCGTCCGCTTCCCCATTCCTGGCTACCAACTGCGATCTAGCCGATGTCTGTTTACCAAGCCCTAATCCTTTCTGTCGACAGTCTGCATTCTGCTCGGCCGTGCACTTGGGCACCGTCAAAGTCAAACTAGTGGTTATTTTCCAGACTGTGTATGGCGACGTGGGAGCACACCTTTTCGCGTTTCGGCTAAAGTGTGCTCAGGCGTGCGCGTTCTTAGTCGTTTTCTGGTCATGCAGCAGTAGTGGGCCTGAAAGTCTAGACAGCTGACACAGTAGATGACGCCTGACGTGTCCTCAGGGGATAACCTACCCTTAGGCTGCATGATTACGCAGCGGATATTGGCTTCAACCCGATGTCCAACGTCCGCATTGAGTGGTTTTAGCACACGATCTGTGACCTCACAGACGTTCCACATGTAGGGCAAGACACGGAAGACTTCAGGTTTTTGGTTCTGCTCACTGTCAGTCTTTGTGTGTACCTTTGTAACAAGCCCTTATTTATGAAGCTACGTGGGTATCCCCTGATAAGGAAGGGGTGCCATAGGGACGAAAACTCTCGTAGCTTCTGGGCTTCTGTGCTGCAGTGCGTGTTGATGCGACGGAAGAGTGTCCGGACGCAAATGCGTTTATGCGATAGGAGGGGGTTGCTGTTGTAGCGGAGTATTTTCTCCGTGTTGTACCTTTTTTGGAAAACGCCGGTCTGGAGGGTTCCATCTTCTTGCCTTGATACCCGCTTGTCGAGGAGAGAGAGAGCGTTCCGTAATTTTCTTCTTCCATTGTGGAATTAATTTGTGGGAATTTGGAGTTTGATTCTCTTTTAAAGGCCCCCTTCGCATCTCGGAGTAGGATGACAAAGGTATCGTCTACAAAGCACATCAAACATGTTGATTTATACAGTAGATGTGCTAACTCATGAATTTTCAACCAAAATTTTGAAATGCGTTCTCGTTTCGAAAAGATAAATTAAGAAGTGTTGTAAAACTAATCATGATGAAACATAAATCTATAATGATCCAGTTACCTCAGGGTGTCGGCTTTCGAAAGGATTTATTTTTGGCTGCATGCAAGATATATACTCTGCAAAAAATGACAACTTAATTAATGTGCAATTTTCTCATTGATTTTCGATACCCTTGAAAATTCAATTATATTTCATCGAAAACATGCATAAAAATATTCATTCTTTTACTTATTCGGTAGAAAATCATGTCTTCTTCCAATTTCATACTCAAAAGAAGAGTATCATTCGGTTTTAAAAAACTTTTCTAATTCCAGAATAATTTTGACCCCGACCTGCTGTTACACTTGCATTCAGGGTTTCAAAACTATAAGCCGTATATTTTCCGTGTACGGAAAACCATGCATTTCTCTACGGTGTAAAGAGGAGACTATATGAGGTTCATAAAATTAAGCAGTGGATTTGAGCAATATTGTTAACTTAACAAGCCACATTCGTAAATGCAGATACATGACGTTTTATGAACGGCCATTTAACGGTATTAAAAAATCTCACAATTAGAAACTTTTTTCAAACCGAATTATACCCCACTTTTGGGTATGGAATTAGAAGAAGACGTGATGTGCTAGCGAATAAGCAAAAGAATGAATATTTTTATGCATTTTTCCCTGAAATATAATTGAATTTTCAAAGGCATCGAAAATCAATGAGAAAATTGTATGCTACGTAAGTAGTCATTTTTTGCAGAGTATGGATCTTGCGTGCAGCCAAAAATAAGTTCTTTCGAAAGCCGACACCCTGAGGTAAATGGATCATTATAGATTTATGCTGCATCATGATCAGTTTTACAACACTACTTAATTTATCTTTTCGAAACGAGGTCGCATTTCGAAATTTTGGTTGACATTTCATGAGTTAGCACATCTACTGTAGGACTGAAATACACGAGTTTCCTGTTCCTGCAGAACCGCCTCGCCCGAGGTCGGGGATCCAATCGGGGTTTCCTGGATTTGCTCATAAGTGTGGCCGTTAAACGTGAACTACGTGCAAAAGCAGTAGTCCAGTGGCTCAGTTGCGTGCTTCCTTTTAAAAGGTTTTTCCTCATCGTCATACTTTCGTTTCAGTAGGCCAATTCCTTGGGGATGGAGGTGAAAAAAAAGACGACGTCGAAGGATACCATCGGGGGCTATTGCCACGCTTCGGACTTTTACCAGAAAGTGCGTGGAGAGTGCAGCTGTATGCTCGGAGCCTTTCGCCAGCCTCTTTGTAAGCTATTTAGCCAGTCTATAGGCCGATGTGCCTTTCAGCGCTACGATCGGTCGTAGGGGGGGGGGCATTCAGTTTGTGGATTTTTTGGCAAGCCGTAGAACCGTGTTAGTGCAGCACCTAGTGGTTTCACTTGTCTCGAATCATTTTCGGATATCACATTTTTTTCCTCTTCATCAGACTCAAATTCTTATTGACTGTGCATACCAGCGATTTCATGGGGTCAGAGTTAATGACTTTGCAGGGCTGTTCGTCGTTTATTAGCTCCTTAGCTTTTTTACGTGCTCCGATCTATTCTAGATCACGGTTGCACCCTTTTTAAATTATCCCCACGCCCTGGTGCGATCATATGAAAGTTTTTACCTTAGATTCTATGCCAAGAAATGTGAGTTTTCACAAGTGACCGATCGTTGAACGACTTGCTGTAAGGCTCAGTAGCAGACTGCGACATTGGCCGACAACTAGCGAAATAAAACTCCAAGTTGAGGTCTGTGGAGCCACATGTATTACAAACCCCGAATGTCCCCTAGTATCCAAATTCTGCTTAGTCCGCAGAACAACATCAGGTTACCCATTCCCCTTCGCATTTAAAAGAGTTAGGCGAGGGAAGCGAGCTTTGGGGTGAATAGAGTCGATGACATAAATGCGCCCTGTTCACTGTCGGGCAAACAGCCATCAAAGTGCCAAAACGATGGTGCAGGGATCGTACCAGTTCATGTGGGCATGCAAAAGTAGGTTCGTAATAGGCTATTGGCGAGATATGACTCCTCCAGTCAGTTCTACAGATCAAGATGTAAGACTATAATTGAGCCATGTTCACAGTGGGAACTTCAACACCGTTTCTGGCTCATTTTGCTCCTATCCAACCAGTTGCAACCCTTATCAAAATTAAAGGGGGAGGGGAAATAGGAACGCCGGCAGGTGATGCACAGACGAAATGTAACAAAGGAACCATAAACACCTCATCAAAGAGACGCTTTGAGTGTGCGGCCTACCATTTGACATTCTCTGTCGATGCAGATCGGGTATTTACAGTAGGTGGGCTAACTCATGAAATGACAGCCGGAATTTCGAAAATCATTTTCGTTTCAAAAGGATAAATTAACTAGAGTTGTAAACCTAGTCATCCAGCAGCGTAATTCTATAGTAATCCAGTTACCTCAGGGTGCCGGCTCTCGAATGAACTTCTCTCCGACTGCATGTAAGAACTATACTCTGCAAAAAATGACCACTTAGGTAGTATGCAGTTTTTTCATTGATTTTCGATGCCCTTAAAAATTCAAGTATATTTCATGAAAAAATGCATAAGAAACTAGTGTTTTCATTCTTTCGGTCGAACACTACGTCTTCTTCTAATTTCATACTTTAAGATGGTGTATAATTCGGTTTTCAAAAACTTTTCCATTTACCTACTAAGTTTGAACCCAACCTGCCGTTACACTTGCGTTTAGGACTTCAAAACTAAGATCCGTATATATTCTGCGTATGGAAAACCATACATTTTTCTACGGTATTAAAAGCAAAATATGTGGGGTTCACAAAATTTAGCAATGGTTTTGAGCCATATTATAAACTTTACAAGCCACATTAGTAAATACAGATACAAGGCGTTTTATGAATGGCCATTTCATGGTATTAAAAATCGTACGGTTAGAAACTTTTTTGAAATCGAATTATAGTCTTCTCTCGCGTATAAAATTGGAAAAAGGCACCTTTTTTACCGAGTGAGTAAAAGAATGAATATTTTTATGCATGTTTTCAATGAAATATAACGGAATTCTAAAGGACATAGAAAATCAATGAAAAAACTGCATGCTACCTAAGTGGTCATTTTTTGCAGAGCATAGCTCTTGCATGCAGTCGAAAAGAAGTTCGTCCGAAAGCCTACACCCTGAGGCAACTGAATTACTATAGAATTACGTTGCACGATGATTAGTTTTACAACCCTACTTAATTAATCTTTTCGAAACGGAAGCACATCTCTAAATTTCAGCTGACATTTTATGCGTGAGCCCACCTACTGTACTTACGCCAGTTCGACCGTCATATGCGTGCCCCAGAGTAGGTGGATGCAGGACGGCGATTTTCGACCGAATCAGTTTATGGTTAGCAGAATTACGCAGTATCCGTCGTCCTCTCTCACTCGCCTGCGTCCGGTAGCAATAGAGAGTCAGAAGGGTCGGAGGCGATGGGGGGGGGGGGTGAAGTGAATGACATGGCCAAACAATGCGTCTACGCGTGCCATACACGACTTGAGTGTGAAACGGACTTAAACAGTATCTACCACGCTGTGTCTCCGGACATCTGTCGTACTAAGGTGATAGGACAACGTCCAAACGGCTAGCGGTGGATTCGAGCACGGTGACTCTGAGGTCATTTGAGGGAGCAAGCCATAAAGGTCGCATTTACGAGGAGCCATTTAAGGCCAGCTTGTCGTTTCTCAAAAAAGCCGAGTAATTCTCTTAGTTGGCAGTCTTCCACGCCACAACTTTTAGCGACTCGTAGTACATTTGTAGCCGGCAGCCATCATGACCGATCTGGCGTCATTGTTCAAGACCTCGCTGCCTCAAGGTCATCCACTCTTGCAGTGAGGCGTTCCAGACGCGCTGACCTGAAGTCACACGATCAACAGCTCGGGCATCCCAGCGTCCGCACAGCCGCAACTGCCCATGCGGCCACTTGAACGCACCTCCCCCCTGCAGCCGCAACATAAGCCACTGGGACAGCACCCCTCGGCAAATGCAACACACACACCGACTGGACACCCCTTGAGCTTGACCCACGAACCTACAAAAGTGGCTGCTACCACTGTCCCAGAGACTCTCAGGCGTGGCTGGACGCAGTCAACACCAGCCCTGGCTTCGCCAGTAGCCACTGCCGCCTGAGAGGACAACTCCGGGTTCTGTGCACAGTAAAACCCTCATTCTGGTGCCTTCTGTCTTTCTCTTAACAACGCTAGGATTTGCCCTGATAATTGCAGTGCTCAGACTCCACCCACTCACACCGTCTAGCCCCCAACACATTCAAGCACGTCGGATTCATTAGAGTGAGGAATGTACTGGGTTTCTGTGGGGTCGGTTCTCCAATGTTGTCCTTAAACTCTTACGCCTCTCCCAAGCACCAGCTGACCGTTCTAGCTTGTCAACCAGTAGATACCAGGAGTGAATGCAGTGATTGCCTCCGCACAGTCTAATGAACGCGTGCGGTGAGTCCGTTTTCTTCGCGCCTTGAACCTGCGCACCTGCAATGCAGCTCGCTGTGGAGTCCATTGGCTGACACACTTACTAAAACATAAGAAAGTGACTGAATGGAATTCCGAAAAAGTTGTATAAACCGTACAAGCATAACTGGCAGCCCAGAATCTAGGGGTTGCGATAGGACATTGATACACGGGCCACCTATTATAGGTGGTCTCGCGCCGAATCCCTGGGGGTAGGGGGAAGAATTACTTCCTGCCCCTTTAAGGCTTAACTCTAACAGCAACCCCAGCAAGGGCTCTGGGATCTATGGCATCCATATTAAAGTGAAAACTTTTACCGAAAGACACCATTTTTCCTGCAGCATCCGAGACCTCATTTCCCCGTCAACAGCCATGCAACATGCTTGTTTACTTTAACACCTTTAATATTGCAAATCTTTCCGTTTATCCGTAGAGCCTGTTTTTGTCAAAAAACATTTTGCAGAAATCCTCAATTTCCTCGATGTAAACGCGTCCACACTCTTTCTCCCTTCTTGAAGTGGACAGGCACAGTGATTGCCAAGTCAACATGGGCTGATGTCTGGGCTCTGTTTTTGTTCTAGAAGCCTGTTTAGTCCCCAGGAGAGCAGAGGGCACGTAACAAAATTCAAAAGCGCTGGCCGATTGGTCAGAATAATCAGCTGGTATAACATGGGACTCAGATGTCTTTAAGGATGCCGCGGCAATTCATATCGGCTACTTAATGAGCGGAGATCACTTTTTCTCCGAGAGCACAGAGTGCTAGTTCGTGGATTTCCACAAATCCCTAAACATGTGGCTCGAACTGGAAGCGAGTAGAATGTCAGTTTACACCAAACTCACACCATGAGTTTACTGGCACCAGGAGTCATGTGGCTAATTCTCTTGAAAACAACACCTGTATTTAGACTCCAAGTGAAAATGACCTTTGACACCTTTATGGCATTCTCGAGAACACATTGGAAATTATAAATAGGCTGATTCAAGTAGGCCAAGCTAGCTATTTCTCACCAAAATGTTAAGTTTCCTGGTAAGTGGCATTCTGTTCGCGTTGATTGACGACTCAGTCTTCTAAAAGAGCTATCTACCAAAGGAAATATCCATTTCTTACCCGATAAATGCAGTCACACAAGCAAAAATTGCGACTTTTTAACGGAATGTGTCCACATTGGACATCGAATGATCAAAAATGGGCATCATTGTCGTGTCAAAATCTCACAAATTTATCCGTCATCCCGTGACTGAATCTAGCAAGGGCGCATGCCAAATGAGCTGTGTCAAAAACGCTGGAAGAAGTCGAAGCAGGGTCATATGAGGGTGGCGTTCGCTGGGCGATCACTTTCAGGCGTAGGATGGGGTCTGGAGTCTACAGTTCATACCTGTTGTCATGTAGCGACGAGCAGCCAGGCGTCGGTAAGTGTTACGAGTCGTGCTGTACACGCACTAAACAGAATCGGAGGCCAGACGAACTCAATGGAAGAGCTTGTCGGACTGCAAGCACACAGCTCAGGTCGGGTCAGCCACTGTGCCCAAGCCAATCACCTGTTAGTTTACAGGCTCTGCCAGTCGAATGGTGCATGCGAGAGAGGGAAAAGTGTTTGAGGGCAGCGTTGGGAAATCTATCCTCAGGGTACATCAGCGCACTCTTCGTTCACGACAGTTCGCCCCTCGTGACTGACGATGTCCGCCGTGTGCTCCAGAGCAACACGAAGCAGGCGCACCAACTTATACTTGATTCAGTTTATAGCGAGTGTAAACTTTCGCTGCGAGCACCGCACTCTCTCCTCCTCCACCTGGACCCCGTGTGCAGACAAAGTCAAGAAGACCGGAGGCGGGGGAGGGACCAGGCGGATGGCACGGTCGAGTCCGCACCTTGGCGCACCACTCCACACCCTCTAGTCTACAACAAACACGCAACCAGGATTTTAAGCAACAACAAAAGAGCCTGGTGCGACCGGAGCTGCACCTAGGCGGACCGTCACAGCCGGCTCGGATCCCACGGCGTATGAGCGCCATAAAGGCCACACTAGGAAGGAGCCATTGCATCCTGACTCTTAGAGCACCAGTCGGCCGCTCCACACAAACACACTACACTAGACCAATCGCGAGGATCCAGCTATCCCGTCAGTTGGAAACCTTCCAAGCCACGGCTTCTAGCACACCGTGATGGCTTCAAGCGTGTTAGATTGTTCATGGTGAGGAAAATGCGCTGAGTCGTCGACCTCACTCTCTCTCTCTCTTGCTATTCCCAGAGCCCAGACACTGTCCGAGCCGGTCAGCAGACTGCAGTGGGAAATGGGCACGGTGGCTGACCTATCTAGCCACCTTGTCTGCGCGCGCCACACGCACGACCTGGCCCCCCAAATAAAAGCCCCAGGATTTCACGCAAGGGGGGTTGAGCGGCGTACAGCTCACATGCGTGGGGGTGCCGTGGGTCACATTAAGAAGGAGCTACATCAGCCTGACTCTCAGCCTACCAGCCAGTCTGTCACTCCAGACAAACGCAAGCACACAACTGGGCCGACTGCGTGGACTGAGTTGGGGCGTCCGTCAGCACTCTTAACTAAAATCACACTGACTCTCTTGAGTCTAGCACGGCACACCAAGAGTCGTGACTTGGAAGACTCTCATCGGAGGGGATAATTCAGTTCTTCTATGGACTGAAAGTGGTTCCTTATTGGTGTGAGACCAAACCACTCTTATAAAAGTCTGCTGCATGCTGTGACGATCAGCTAGTGTGCGGTACGCAATGCGTTTCCGATTAGAAGGATTCCTTAGGTGAGGCTGTACTATTGTCTATCTTACGACGCAGTTTCATGATATTTCAGACACACTAGGGTATTGGCTTTTGAAGGTTCTCCTTTTTGGTAGCCCAAGTAACCGCACTCAGCAGAAAATATCCACTGGCCTAGTATGTATTTTCTCTACCGATTTTCGACGTCCTTGTGCGTTCAAAAATATTTTATTCAAAACCTCAATAAAGGCATTATTTTCTTGCACTCATTTGGTAGAAAGGATTTTTTTCTTAAACCTCATACTCAAAGAAACGGTATCTTTCGGTTTAAAAAAAATTATTTATCCCTGAATAAATTTTGCATTTTTGCTTAGGGTTTTCAGCCTGCAATCTGCATGCTTTCCATGTATAGAAAAACAAATGAGGCTCATAAAATATTGTAACGGGCGAGCATTATGTTACATACATTATAAAGAGGATAAGTAAATGCACAGATACGATGTCATTCAAATAGACCTTGCGGGCCTTAAACACTTCATAATCAGAAACTCTTTTTAAACTGAAAGATACTCTTTCTTCGAGTATATAATTTAAAGACGACATGGTTTACTACAAAATGCGTACAAGGGAAGGTATTTCAGTGTATGTTTTCTGAAAAATATTGTTTAACATGTAAAGGCATCGAAAATTGGTAGATAAAATACATGCTTCTAAAGTAGTCATTTTTCACCAAGTGCCGTGCCTTCAGGCGCCTGAAAACCAAAGCATTCAAAAGTTAACATTCCAGCGTGTCTGAAATAGCACGGGATTATGTCACAAGGCAATGCCACAAATCAACTTACGCAATCCTTCTTACTCGAAAACACATTGCATAATTTCGATTAACATTTCATGAGGTCGGTCACAGAATGTGGCTGTTTTATACTGTCAGCAACTAGGCCCACAGTCATCTTAACATTATCTGGTCGTCGCATTACAATGGGTCGTGGAGGAGAGCACGACTGATGAACTGGTTCATGCGCGGCTCACTGGTACTGTGTCCATTCCGTGGAACACGCGGTGAACACCCTCGTCGACGACGGTCTAGCCTCCCGCCACTGCTTAGTCAGCCGTCATTGACCAGTTGCACGCTAATCTTAGTTGCCGACGTACTGGAGATTTGAAGTAGGATTCAGTGGATCATCAAATATTTTTAGTTATGTGGATCATCATCTGATCTCAGACAGCAGAGGGCGGATCTATTGGCAAAAATGATTAGAGAGCTGGGTCTAGAATGCCCAATGACCCATTAAATGTGCTGAAACATTGGGTCAGGTTGACAATGCTGAGGACGGCTAGTAATTCAGAAACGTCCGTCTTTTTGTGTATGAGTTCGCCCAAAAATGAGGCATAGTTCTGATGTTTGCGAATCGGGTTACAGGATAAACATGCATTTCTTGCGTGTTTCTCGTTGGAATTCAATGAATTTGCTATACATGGGCAGAATATAAATTTGAAAATGGCCAGCCGCAGCAGTAATCGTTTTTTGATTCGGATTCTAGTCTGCCACACACATTCTCGCAAAGAGTCCAACAAACTTCTTTTGTTTTACGATTGTTTTGATATTTCTGTATATTGTTATTTCCGATGTAATCCATATTAAACAAGTCAGCCCCTGTTTCCATAGGGTGTACACAGACGGCAACAATGGTCACTGTATTACATTGCTCTTCAAAGCAGTTTAAGGCAAGCCTAAGACACTCGAGGCTTGTCTTACAGGCTCTTCTCTAACCCCATGGAGCCAATGCCAAGAAAACTTAAACTCACAAACGACTCCCTTTGCCATATGAAGAAACGTCACGGAAATAGACGTATCTCTTAATAAATTAAATCGAACGCGCGCTATTGTATCACGAATTGCCAAGAGTCGCGGCTTGGAAGACTGCCAAATAGGAGGACCGAGCGTCGGGATGCAATGCCTCCTTCTCAATGTAGTCGTTAAGAACTCTCGTTTCTAAAGAAGCCTGGTGCCTGTAGTGAACGTCAAATCGTATGCATGGCACGCGTAAATGGACCGTTTGGCTTTGTCGCTTGAGTCTACAGCCGGTCGTCTTGACATTTTACTGTCGTTTGAGCATAGTCGGTGACCAAAGGGGATTCGCTGCAAACGACACGGAAGTCTGCTTTCCTGTCACTTGAAACACTTGGAAGTCTCTGGTGTTGCGTCCACTCTCTGGGGCGCGCGATGGACGTTGTTGCCACAACTGTCAAACGGGTGAACATGTACGCTGTCATGAGTCGTCCTGTGCATTACAGGTAGAAAGTAAAAACTGGCACGTATCTACCAAATCCGCAACTGTGCAAGAACGTATTGCTGTAAACTAAAATGTTTATTATAGCCAATCTCTGCCTTATTGTTATTTTTTTAAAGGAAAGACTCTAAATTGCAGATGACACACACGGCGGCAGAGGCGTTGCTAATGCATGCTTGGTGTCGTTATCGCGTCATCTGTGACACAAATATTACATGTTGACTTTGTTCAGAAGACATTTCTTTGCATACATCTACGTTTTGCTTTACAATGCTGCGTTTCAGGGCGTCAACCAGAATTTCCCTTCGAAATTGAATTTGTCTGCCTTGAAAATGCTACAGTCACCAACAATCAACGTCACGTCTTCATGTTTGTAGACGGACTGACTGGTAGTGTTTAGGCCAGTACTAGAGGAGAAGCAGTGCGCCCGCACGTTACCCAGTATAGACGAAAAGCGAATGGTTATCGGCCATGCCTACCCCTAACCAATCACCTATCGCACCGCACAGAGACGTATGGACCTAGAGCTAATTAACTAAATAAATATGCTTTCTTAGGCGGGGTTACAAGTTAAATGCCTAAGGAGGACGAACACCTACTTTACAAGTAAACGGGCTGCATATACAGGGGTTGATTGCAAACAGTTGGTTCTGTAAGACAGAGTACTAGATAACCTAAAGAACGAGGTATAAATCGACTTGCTAAGGAGTAAAACAAGTTCGTTTTTGGAAAACATGCATTATTGATTTTCATTCAGCACTTCCTCAGAACGAAGCGAAATGTAAACCCGACGAAGCCAGCATGTACGGGGGGCAATTCCTATTGCTGCTGTTTGTAATGGCTGGAAAAGTCTGCAAACCACACGCTGAGAATTATGCAACGTTAGTGTATGCCTAATGAACTTTTTCAGATTATATAAGGGTTTCCTTGGATTCACATGACAACACGACATGGTAATCACCCAGACGCATGTTATAAAGACAGGCCAACGACTATAATGGAGCGCACAAAGTTGAGCCAAACGCTGAGGTGGCAAGTTAAAAAATCGTCGCAGAAAATACTACTGGGCGTTGACTAGTATCCGAAAGAAGGACAACTGTAGATTTTTGAACAATTATACTTATTAAAACCTCTGAGGGAACAATGCGATTCTCGAAAAAGGTTAAAATGAATGCACTCATTAATAAAAACATTAGTTTATATCCATTGTAGTAGTCTATAAGTAACAACTGGTCTCTTCTAAATGACATGCGACAGTAATTTTCCCGAAACAGTAAAAAAGAACATAGATATCGCAAGTTAACGCAGCATAACCGCAGGTTTAGAGCCAGGTAATTGTTAAACCAGACACAACCCTTATCTAAAACGTTATTTTTTTAAAAAAAACCAATATAGTATATTATTCCTGCGTGTTTTTGATAAGGTGGTATTAAAATCAGCCAAACATCAAAAGTCAGTAGGAAAGTTGTTCTGTTGAAGTAGTATTTCAGAAAGTATAGTTTTTGCAGGTAAGTGAGATGTCCATGAAAAGGCCGCCGCCCTAACATATAAGTAAAAATTTGGGCTTGTGCTGCGGATTAATCAGCAGCAATCAGGGCCATGTTGAAGAATTTCAACCTATGCCTCATGATGCTCGTTCGATGCCGTTAAGTTTTTCTTAGTCTGCGCGTTAACGCACAGACTAAAAATATTATTCGTTACGCGACTAACGACTCAAAAATTAATTATAAATAGAGTCCCCAAATTACGATCAACACCACAAAAACGCTAATAAAAGCGTAAACTTATAGGCATTTGTACCATTCTCTCCAAGTACCATCGACAGATAAGAAGGCCGAAATTCAATTATGGCGTATAAAAACACTCGTATATTAATCCATTAAAGATAAATTATTTGAATTCAGTGTCTCTGGGTTAGATGGGCGAAGTTTCAATGTAACATGCCGTAGAAAGTCTCTGCGGAGGAGTATCCAGAAGAAGATTGGGTTAATGATGTTCATGATGAACATACTTAAACATAAGATGTAGAAGAACGTTTTCGTTATTTTCTCTGGCTCGGAATAAATGGCCCAGGTAATCCATACAAGAGGGGTTCCCCGAAAGATAGCAAACGTTATCAAGTTAATAGCACACACAAGTCTGTAAACAGAGCCAGTGAAAGGAACCCTGTTGAGCTGCATCAACTTGCGCAGATGAAGGAATATCGTGTTGACTTCAACCAATAGTGCAATTACACTGTATCCGATGCATTTCATTGTGAGGACGTTGTGCATAAATGCAGACACAACCTACAAGTTTTAAAATCCCTTTATGTAATTTTATCGTGGTAAGCAGATATATGTATAAAAATTTAGAAACGGCACTTTCCTAGAGGTTAAAAATAATGGAAAACTTGCAAGACCTGCACGAGATGTCGCAAAATATGAATCAGACCATAATCTAGGGAAACTTGAGGCCTTTACTCCGATAATAGTAACTTACTGCAAAGTGATGTAACATTACTTCAACTTCCTTCACAAATCTCCGATTCCAGCAAATGTCGAAAGCGTCGTAAATAAAATAACCTGGAATAACAAGAAAAATACAGTGAACCTAAGTAAAATTAGTTACCAGTAGAGACGCACACAAGGTAATATGTGTACGGGGTAATATGAACTGTGGGGTCCTGTACTAGCTCAGGGTACATAATAAAGCTTCGTAGCGTAGAGGCAGAAATTAAACTACCAGGATAAGTCCCACAGTCCGACAATAAATGCGTGAATAAAAGAAATGTGTATGTTGATGTATTTCCAAACGAACTCGGGCTCTTTATTATGCAGTCTCCTGGGAAAAAGAATTTTGTTCAATAATTTTCCTACGCCGAAGGCGGCCGTGAAAGACGCAACTGACGTAAGGACGCCCATATGTGGTCGAACTACTACGGCCATCTCGGGCACAAGCGAGGTAAAAATCAAAAGTGCTACGGGAAATAAAGTGTGTTTGTCAAGGTTGGAAATCAGATAAGTTTACCAGTCCTAACCATCCACGTCGGAGGAAGCCGAGGTCTGAATATTTGGTATGCCTTTTTACGAAGTGCGTAAGTTAGACAAAATAAAAGGCCCTTAGGGTGTGAGTAGCAAAAACCACTCGGAAGTTCGTCGTAGGAGCTATATAACTCTCTCTTGATGAGCATGCGCTCTTAGAAGCAATTTGCGATCCTTTATAAAATTGTGTCCGTGTAACGATTTGTATCCTAATATGTCAATTGTTCCAGAAGACACTTTAGACGTTTTTAAAAGACGCTGAATGACTCCTACTGCTTATTTTGTCATTTCGGCACTAAGCGGATAGCCGGGCCGCACTGTTCGAAGAATGAGCTGCACCGTTAGATTGCTGGGACAATTAAACTGTGTACGTTAGCAGGACGCTACCAACAGTAGGCTTTACCGTAAGAAGTTTTCCTTGATGACACCGGTTCGCCTTTAATAAAAGTCGTCACATTGTCACTCCCTATGTTTGAACCTCCGTGCTTTTTGACCCGTCGCGCTATAGGAGCATGCCAACCTGTAACAATCGTTACAAGGGTCGTTGTCTCTGTGTATCTGCATAAACTTGATATTCTACCGGTCACTTGGTCAAATTATTTCTCTTTGTCCTATTTACAACTATATGAATTAACTATAGTTACTGCTTTGTCGGGACTATCAAGATTATTATAAAGCTAATTATTGCCAAAAAGATCGAGTTCATGTTGTGGCCTTTGCTTTACCATTGCGGGACTCAGCATAGCTTGAAGTTTATTGTCCGACGCTCAGTAAAACGAACCTTACGCGCTTAGTCCCAGGGAACATCGTTAATTGTAGTTCTATTCACATGCTTTCTTCTGCTTTTGCTAAAAATGGAGTATCTGTCGCTAGGCTTATGCCTACAGTCGGAGGCCAACCAAGGGCCAAGGGACACCATGGGTCATGAGGCCACTGGTGTTTGTTTTCGAGGTACAAATTAAAAAAACGAATTTGGAAGACCAGTTAGCGAGCGGACGTTTGCAGTCGTGAAATTCTCGTCAGGACGGTACAGGTGTGAAAGCAAAAACATGTCTTTGTAAGAGAAGTCAATTAAAGTTCGTCTTAAAGCAGACGCGGGGTGTGGGAATGTGGGGGATCGGAGGTTGGAGGTAATAACAGTCAATGCAAGGGACGGGTGAGAGCGGACGTGGGCGGAGATTTGCTGTGTAAAGAGGGCTTATCGAACGCAAACTTTTGCTCTCCAATTGGTTCTCTGAATACTCTCATGGGAGTTTTTGCAATCCTAGAAAGAAATCATTTGCAAAATCAATGCCGACTTCTCTGTTGAAAATTTTATAATATGTGTCTAGTGTTTTCTAACTAATTTTATCTTCGGCTTGCGTGTGTGTGACGTGTGTCTTCTGAGGCTTCCCACAAGGCCACCGGGCTTGCCGCTGTATATTTATGACTTACTCTGCAGCATCAAAAATCATTTTTAGGTTTTCACAGATGAACATATTTGGTGGACCGATTTGTCATTTTAGCGAGATCTCGCCTTCAGCTCACAGAAAGTCCATTGCATGTTTGACAGTTTGACCGTCCTAACAACGATGCCAATTGTGTGGCCCATAGCATAGTATCAACAAAAGGGCAACTGAACCAGACTTGGATGGCAGTTACTGCACGATTTCTTTCCTATTTTGTCTGATCAGACAAAGTCGTTAGGACTGGGTGCGAACTCGGTCGTAGAGACTGACAAAGCTAAACATACCGTTTTCTGGAGCCACACAAGACATTGTCAATGCAAAAACTACTGTGTTTTCGCAGAAAGGGGCGTAGACTCAGATGTCACTTTCGTGAGAATATCACCGAAGCCACGTGAAAATAGTCACTGATTTTGACTCTCAGTCCTTAACACACTAGAGATTAAGCAGACCGGGCTACATAGTTAGTTAAGGCCTTAGAATGCACATCTTTTAGATTCAAGTGCGTCCAATCCATTCTGTTGCAGTCTGCTGATATGCTATGGGAAGTGTTCTTCAGTAGCGACGTAAATCCCACATACATCTCCAATGCACGTATGAAAAAGAAGAGGCTTTCAAGCGGCTAGTATTGCAGTGCAGTGCAGTGGCTGACAGAATTATGATAGTCCTTCCGCATGTTTTAAATATGACTTAGTGACCAAATAAAGTCCCAGTATATAGCAGACAGCATGCGTTCTATTAACGTGGGAGGTACCTGTTCTGCATATTTGGCGGATGAGTTGGGCGGGTTTCTTTGTGCTCTGTTAGTGTACAGGCTGCTGGTATATGGTGCGTTTATGGGGTTTGGACTTTGATGTTTAATTGCTGATTGCCAAGGAGTTGCAGGTGACCGAAAAGGCTCATAGGGTGACCGAATAGAAGCAGATGGTGCATGCAGTCAAGACGACTACGACAGGCTTATCCTGATGCTTTTATTAATGGCTCGCCGGTCTTATTGCCACGCATTCGTGTTACGAATAGCGCCCGCTCGTGAGATCGACATACATCCTTACGTGGAAATAGACAACACAGTAACCTGATTGGGAAGCATCACCATCACACCTAGAAGCTCCCACGGAGGCACGTCCCAAGAGCATGCTTGGGCGGCCAATAAAGAGTCGGACAACTATTTTGGGAACCCAGATTAGGCTCACAAGAGTGCACCGGCCAATACGTGCACACTGAAGCATGCGTAAGAAAGGCGAAAAAGAAGCTCACAGGTCAGCCAAGGCCTGACTCGTGATTATGCTGAATGAAGGCATGTTTTCTAAACCGGCTGAGCCTTATGCTCGGGGACGCCAAAATTCTCATTCTATCAACCAGCGCGTCACCTTCAAACTGTGAAAGCAGAGCATTTATGATCAACCTTTACATTCTACGGGGATCAGTTCGAAAGCAAAAGTAATTTCTTCAGGAATAATGCGAACAATAACAACTTTTATATCTCCGGCGATAGAACGTTTACATAGTTGCATACTGAGTTGCGCTAACGGAGGGACAACCTATTTTGAGGAGAGAGATTAATCCAAATGCACATAATATCTGGAGTCGAAAAAGTGAAAGTTGAAGTGCAGAGAAAACAGGTAAATTTAGCCAAAGATTAGCCAAAGCCTGTGTTTACCGACCTTGGAGATCTAGTTAGTAGCGTCCACACGTGACACAGTCTCAACATTCCGTCGCAAGGCCAACATAAATAATTTGTCTCCGAAAAGACTTCCATGATAGCATTTCACCTCGTCCTAAGGTAGGAGTCATAGGCCACTTCCAGGTAAACCTAGTTTGAGTACGTCTAGTGCATAGAGAACACTGTAGAAAAAATCACACGCGCAAGATGCTTCCTATAGTTTTTTTGTGGATGGAGGTCGCCAGGGCTGTCGGCTGAAGGTATAGACGTTGGCATGGCCGTATGAACTGGAGTAGACGGAATCAACCGCTAGCGTTGCGACAGGTGACTCAGTCCATCCCAATCCCTGAAAACCAATGACGGAGTAGTTTGCGCGTACGACTGTTTCTACAGCTTGATCAACGGAAGGAGCATACCACGCCATCTGCACTGAAGAAACTTGGAGTGTTATTAATGAGTTCTGCTAACAAATAAAAAACGAACGCCTCTGGGAGGGGCTATGACCCCCTTCACCCCGCTTGACCCTGACCCGGACTTGAATCATGGGCCAGCAGGCACAGTACTACTCATTGATTTGCGCGCTGGTGGCGCTCTTCACCCCGCTGTTACTTTGCTTAACTGTACTCGTGTTTAGAACATCATATATAATTCTCTGGTTATTTAGAAATTTGCGTCTTCTGATTAGTATTAAAGTCCGTAATGAACGACCATTTAATGCTGGTATTACTCATTACAATTTGTGTTTGGCCAAAGAAGGGTGATGAAGGGATATTTTCCAATCAGCTCCATACGAGATTTATATATAGTCACCGCATGTAGCTAATCCACACTTTTTGCGGACTATTATCTAATACTTTATTTTCTTTCTTCCATATAACCTCAACATCGTTACCACGTAGAGCGTGCTTAACGATCTTACAATGTCCAATTTATCTGTCATCGTTACAGAAAACTCACTTGAAATATTTGGGTAACAGATATTCCGAAGATTCTGAATGCTTGGCGCTGCCTGAAATAGTGGTGTCTATTTCTTTCGCTAAGTCGCCGGAACAATTACCCAATCGACCTTGTTTTCCGAAATATTAACACTGTCAGTTTTTTCGAAGTGCGTGACTTTGAGGAGAGTTTACTTCTTTCGCCTACATGCCCCACTTAATCGCTGCCAGAACTTTATTTTCATAGGACAATTTAACCTCTTCTGGAAAGCACACAGTTCGAATGAAGCGAAGGAAGTTTCTCTTATTTTGCCCGATACGGGATGGCGCGTGTCCTCGCCTACGGACATGGCTAAACTGGGACGAGAAGGGGGCTACGATCCGGTTCAGGAGGTGGTTCATCATCTATTTTTAGTCCAACAGGTTAATGTAACTGCAAATTTTTTACAGAACAGAGAGCGAAGTTAGGTTTGGACGGGGAAGGATAAGTGACACACTGTGGAGCCAACGACTGATATTTTAACAAAGGGACACAATCCATCTCAGTGTCCGAAGAACAAATAACGGGAAGTGATCTACTTGTATGAGTGACTCACAGCGTGCTAAACATGAAGAGTGTACCCACGCTCTCTTACTGCACAAAATTTATGGCTATAATAAGACGGGGGATCTGGTAAGTTTACACTAACAGCACAGACGATTTCTAAAAGTGATTTCAGGAGGCGGTAGGGCGTCTCACTGAGGCCTACTGTCCTATGAAAATTATAAAATCATAGGCATAAGCTCCGTGGACCAATGCAACGATGTAAAATAACACAAATAAGAAACAAGGGCTGTTGATAAGTACTTACAGATTCAAGATCCCACATCGTTTACAGAACAAACGGAGCAACATAATAACTACCACAAGCTAATAATGATTGCTAGAACTTTTTAGAGCGCAAAGTGAACTTAGAAGTCATTATATGCTCGAGGACGTGTCATAGTTAAATTCATAGTGTCGGAAGCGAATAGACGAGACTGAGTATCTAAGGGATAATATCGCAAGCGTAATATCTGAAGGGCAGTAAAAGTACAACTGCTGCCCCTGTCTTTAAATAGGTGTTTACGGCAGTAACTGCCAAAGACAATCCAGAGTTTGGCTGGCCTTTTCCGTCGACGACATCAGGCAGGTCCTCAGTCACACTAAGCCAGGCAATAGTTCTGGACCCGATGGGACATTAAGTGAATCATAACCGGAGCTGTCGATATCTCTTCTATCTCTCTTCGGGCTGCTAATGGGAGCAGAGCGCATCGCGGAGAAGGAGACACAATCGCTGGAACAAGTGCTTTATTGGCATGTCCTCGCAATGGAAACAACCAACGTACAACGCAAATAGTAAGATGACATAAAGCAGCTCTAAGCCCATAGGCCTCACCCCCATTTTTTCAAAACGAGGAAACCCCACGTATATTGAGCTATATCACACATATGTGATGATAACGGCATTTAAAAAAATTCCAGAAAGGTTTTCGACTAAGACGCTCCAGCTGCTTAAATATGCTGACTTCGCCGAAGGTTTGCACCAGAGCTTTAGAAGAGGGCTTCAAACGAGGTGTGTCGCGTCTGAGCCTTGAGAGTGTACTCAGAGCGCTACAACTATTTGACCAAATCCAGCGTTGTAGAAAAAGACACAAATCACCAAAACGAGGGGTTTATTGTATACAGAACCCTGACTTGTCCTCTCAGGCGGCAGTGGCCGCTGGAGAAACGAGAGCTAGGGTTGGCTGAGCACCTTCATGCCTGAAAGGTTGTAACACGGTTGTGGCAGTTCGCTTTGTAGGCTCGTGTGTGAAGCTCAGTTTGTGCCCTGTTGGTGTGTGTTGCGTTTGCCGAGGGATGACGCTCAAATCAATTATGTTGTCTTGACAGAGGGGTGGTGCGTTCAAACGGCAAATATGACCCTGTGGACACACGTGTGTCTGGGTTAATGTCCGTCGCGTGGTTTCTGATCAGCGCTTCTGAAACCACTCGTTGCGAATGCGAATGATCTTGGCACAACGGGACATTAGGAAAAGACGCCAAACAAGGCCATGATGACCGTTGGTAACAGATGTACCCCTGCCAGCACATTGCCCCTTCATAGGCGGGGCTGGAGGGGGCTGGGCGGGGCCAGAGCCCCGCCTGCCAGCACATGGCTCCTTCATAGGCGGGGCTGGAGGGGGCTGGGCGGGGCCAGAGCCCCCTCTGGATTGAAGCCTTTTGAAGCGTATTTGCATCGAAAGATATGTTCCAAAAGCACCACTTATTGTACCTTCTTTGGAATTTAAAGGAGCTAATTTATCAAAATTGGCTTATAAACCATGGAGAAAGCATCCGTTTACGCCCACTGAATGTAGCTGCGGATGAGCACAATATATTGAGGTTTTGTTTAAATCCCTCATTGCTTAAACTCTTATTTGTCCACCGGTTTACAATCTGTGTGTGTTATTAATTCGTATATTTGACAATGGGGACGATATTTTAAAGTGGTGCCAAAAGTGGGCTGGGATGTGGCGTCCCCTGCGCATTTTGTTTCGCTGGCGGGGCTAGGCGGGGCTATCGCGTTGCATGCCCCGCCACAGCCCCCTCCACAGCCCCGCCTAGCCCTTTCATAGCCCCCTCTAGCCCCGCCATTATTGAGGGGGCCGGGCGGGGCTAGGCGGGGCTGGTGCTGGCAGGGACCGTACATCGATTTCCGCAAAGTCTTTAACAGTGCCCTACATCAACGTCTCTGGCATAAATTGAGCTCCCTTGTCATCAGGGGAGAGCCTTCGAACGGAATAAGGGTGTTTCTGTAGTTGTTATAGATTAACATTCGTCTGTATGGGAGAAAATACGTTGGTATAAGTGAAAGTGACTAGTGGTGTTTCTGAGGCCCCGGTTGTGGGGTCTCCACTTCCAATTCCATAGGTTGATGCCAGCCTTCAGGAACTTGACTGCGGTCAGATCATATTTGCTGATGAAATTAAGCTCTGGTAAGTCATTAGGGGTCCAACTGATCAGCACGGACGACAATGGTTCTTGGATTTCGACGTGGAACACGTGTCTTCCTCCATCTGCATTACATCAGTCACTACAAAGGAAGCACCATAGGGGTATATTATTCGAGGGATGCTCAACCTCGCATACAATCTTCACAGAAGGATCTTGAAGTTTGAATTCTAAGCAAATCGAAACCGTCATTGCAATGCATCCATACCACACTGGCAGCAAAGGTTCTAGTTGAAAGCCCAGACAAGTGTTTCGCCGATATTCTATCACTTCATGGCGAGGGGTTCGGCTCACCGCTGGGTCTCCCAGCATTCCCCATGGCCTTTCTAGTAGATTCTCCGGCTTTTTAATTTCTACAGAAATTAACCGGCTACTTTTAACGAGTACCTTTGCTGTCGGTATGATATCCTGAAGTCCCGATATATACTATTATCTGCCTAATAACGGTTTAATTAATATTACGCGGTTATCCCATTGTGGCTGGTGGACTTCGGCCCAAATATTCCCATCGACTTTTTATCTGCGCCTATAGGTCTCAGTTGAAACTGATTTACTCCAAGTTAGTGGTTAATTTCTGGTGAAATTAGCAAGCAAGACATAATGCGCCTTGGGAAAATGCAACGTCGCGCAGCTAAGCTAGTAAAGGCTGCAAGATGACGATAGTATATGGAAAGTTGGGGGTGTCTCAGTCTGATCCCTTTGTTTAACAGACAGCAAAGAGGTGATCTTATCTTAGTTTACAAGATAATTCATTAACACGAACAAACACTAGGCCTTGCAAATATGTTTCAATGACACCTATCGCCCCATCTTCGTGGATACTCAGTGACGTGAGGGAGGGAACTTGCAACTTAAATAAAAGGCTGTTCGGTCCACTCGGGGACGCGGGCATCGCAAGTACTAGAGATGAACTTCAGGTACACCCCGAAGGGTAATAATTTCAGAGCCCTAACTCGAGCGCTAGCCTTAACCTCAACCCAAACCCCGACACCAACCCTGCTGACCCTAACATTAACTCTAGCTGCCCTGAAATCTAGGGAGAGACAGCTTGCAATACGGTGAATCCATATTACCGTGCCTAACCGGCTTGTTAGGCGTGCCTACGCTCCTAAGAACAAGGGCCAGTTAATCATTGGGACCGCGTGCGCCTTCTCTAGCACGCGGTCAGTATGATGGATGCACTTCGTCATTGGCTGCTCCCCTCGAACCCGATTAGTTCGTGCATACGAGAATTCAATCAGCTCGTCTAGAATTTTCTTCTCGAAGCGCACTGGACCGAATGCAGGCGAACCCCAGTAGGACATTATAAATACACGTCATTTTTCCAGTTAGGACGACTCGAAGATTCCTAATATAGTTTCTCTTAGCCGGTTGTTAATATTGAAGATAACAGTCGAGTGCGCATACGCTTCGCGGGACTTCTAAGCACCAGGCCGCGTCATAACGCAGCTATTCGGCTGAAGTTTTAACTGCATATCATTCCTGGTCTTAGGTTTGCATTACCGCGTGTGGGCTTATGGTAGACTGACGAAGGTGGATATGGAACAGCTCGCACTCCTGGGCGCCAGCGTGGTCAAATGAGAACGCCTGTCAAGCACTGCGTGCGCTGATCGATATTTCTACCTCAATTGATCGATCGCAGCCGCTGATAGATCAGGTACAGACACAAACATTAGTGAATGGAGAAGACTATGCGCATCCCAGGTTCTTGTTTAAAAGAAGACGGAGGCGCGGTCACTGGGCCGGTAGCTTTATTGATCTTAGCTTTTAAACTCGAACAGAACGTTATCATCGGAGACAGAGTGAAGCAACGTGTGAACATCCATACCTTTATACCGCGAGGGGGGGGGGGTTACGTCAATTGCCAGGTCTTGGAGGAGAGACACCAATCATTTGGCACTCCCTACCGTACATAAAGTATGTGTCCTCTAGCGGCTAAGCGGTGATGGCGTATGCTCAGTGCGCCACAACTTCAAGCCATATCCCAAGTTGTAAGCAGCGGGACGCCTGTTGGGAAGATGACTTATTTATTCCGTACAGACTAATGAAGGAAAGTTGGTAACCGGACGAGGGTGCGCCCGGTGCCGCGGAGACGGCGCCCGCCAGAGCGACGAACCGTGTGTCGCCGAAGCCCGCCGCTGTAAAAGCGTCGTGGCAGATTGTTTACGCCAGTGGTCTGGACTGCGTCCGCCTGTGGTAAACCAATCAGCGAGAGAAGTTACGTTGATTGGATCCGAGCCCACGCGAGGGTAGTGACAAGCCTCGCATGGTGCGGACAGAGAGTCGACCAAATGCGTGGTGCAGACAGTGAATTGCAACGAGGGAAACCGAAGCCAGGCAGATGTGCGTGCCATAGCAGGCTGCCGCTAGGGTGTAGGTGCGGGCGCTAGCGAGAGGCGCGACGTTGCCATAATGGCTGCCCTCAGTCCGAGTCGACAGAACGCATTTCGCCAGAGTTAGGCGTGGGCATCGCCCATCATCCGGCGGCTACCATGTATAGCAGAATGAGGAAATAAAGGATCAGCTGGACGCAGGCGAGCAGTCGGGCGTGGTATATCAAATCCCGTGCCATAACTGCCCTTACCATTACACAGGCCAAACAGGGCGATGTCGCAGCTCACGAATACTCGAGCACAAACGAGCCGTAATGAGAGGCAAAGCAATATCTCTAGTCGCCACTCACACGCTGGAGGAAGGCCACGAGTTCGACTCAGCCAACACTCGGATATTAGCGCGGGCCGGCCATAAGACGGGCGAGAACTGTTGGAGGCGTGGATGTCGAACGCCAACTCCGGCAATAGACACATCAATTTGCCTGCGTGTTGTCACGCCCTCCGCCCACGCAACCAGGGGGCGCAGCTCACGTCGCCGCGAAGGACAGACGTCGTCACCACGCCGGGGGACCATTGTGGAACAGGCAGCA
>CACRXP010000258.1:44643-87081 GCA_902702965.1 Spirometra erinaceieuropaei
GTATAGATGCTCACACGTCGCTTCACGCTTATAGTTTCTGATTATGAACTCCTGTTCGAGCTCGAGAGTTAAGGCCAATAAATCTACCGTCTCAGTGATCGTGCCTTCGTATTCTTTCAAACACACTTTCATGTCGACGTTTAAAAACTTAAATGGCTGACACGGCTGGTGGGAACACGTTCTGCCCTGGCCTGCAGAGCCGCATGTGCGCTGTAAATCTTGTGCTGCAACGCTGTCTTCTCCGAATTTTGCTTTGCACGTTCCTGCGTTGTCTTATCCCAACAGATATGACAGACTGGCGCACTCTGGTTTACCGTCGCATTTCTTTCAATAATTGTTTAAGTGAAGTTTAATTTCACTCATTACAGTAGGCGGGCTAACTCATGAAATGTCAACCAAAATTCCGAAATTCGTTTCCGTTTCGAAAAGACTAATTAAGTAGGTTTGTAAAATTAGTCAGCCAGCAACATAATTCGATAATATTTCAGTTACCTCAGGATGCCGGCGTTCGAATGAACTTCCTTCCGGCTGTATACAAAAACTGCACTCTGTAAAAAATGACTACTTAGGTAGCATGCATTTTTCTCATTAGTTTTCGATGCGTCTAAAAGTCCAATTATATTTCGTGGAAAGCGTGCATACAAATATACGTTCTTTTGCTTATTCGGTAGAAAATCAAGTCTTCTTCCAATCTGATACTCGAAGGAAGGTTGTAATTTGGTTTTCAAAAGCTTTTCCAATTCCTGAATAATTATGAGCCCGCTCTACCGTTACAGTTGGATTCAGGGTTTCCAAACTACACGCCGTATATTTTCCGCGTACGGAAGATTACAAATCTCTATGGTACTAAAGAGGGACCATATAGGGTTCATAAAATTTAGCAATGGATTTGATCCATACTGTTAACTTTACAAGCCACATTTGTAAATGCAGAGACATGACGATATATAAACGGCCATTTCATGGTATTTAAAAGTTCCATAATAATAAATTTTTTTAAAACCGAATTATCTCCCTCTTTCGAGTATAAAATTGAAAGAAGACGTAAAGTTCTACCGAATGAGCGAAAAATGAATATTTTTATGCATTTTTCTATGAAGTGTAATTGGACTTTTACGGGCATCGAAAATCAAGGGGAATAATTCATGCTACATAAGAAGTCATTTTTTAAAGAGTGTGGATTTTTGCATGCAGCCGGAAGGAAGTTCTTTTGAAAGCCAGCATCCTGAGATAACTGAAATATCATAGAATTATGTTGCAGGCTAACTAGTTTTACAACCCTACTGAATTAATCTTTTCGAACTGAAAATGCATTTTTGAATTTTGGTAGATATTTCATAAGTTATGTCCCCTACTCTATATTCGCTTGCCTGATATCGCTCTTGCACTGTTAATCATCGTTATCCAATTGTGACTTATAACATGGTCGTCTAGACGTCCAGAACGCAGTTTCTTCCGTTTTCGCAACGCCGCAGAACATTATCGTGTATGCAGTCCCAATTTTCCATGTGTACACACAGCAATACACATAAAAATGCATTTTATTGAACCGTCGTCATCTAAAAAAAGCAGCAGTTTGAAGTTGAAAAGTATACTGGCTAATTATACTCATTCTGTGTGTACGCATATTACTTGCCCGACAGTAAGTTAATTTCTCGCCGACGTCAAATCGCATAGAAGAAGTGAGACAGCTTTTGCGTTATTAGATGATTTCGTTGGAAGCAACTCTTAAGATTTGAAAGGCGTTTAAGCCAGAACTTTTTATATTTTAGTCATACCCAAAGGTCGTGCTGCAACTTGCTCGACAACTCAGGGCACGAACCCGCAAAGACCGACTGTTAGCAGACTTATTATATTCTTGCGTGAGAGTGGTAATTAAACCGTGACGCAAATAGCGTTCACAATCCTAACTGGAGATGGGTTTTTTTTCGTTATTTACAACTACGTACCAGTAATCAATGGGTAGGCTTATCTGTACAAAAAGACGCCGGCAACAAAACTGCGAGCAACGCAAAACGCGAATGCTCTGTAAGACCACAAGCTTCGTGATAGGCCCGCCGTGTTTTTTTCAATCCTGTCAGAGTCTGCAGGGCGGTGCTGTTCGCAAACGCGTCTGCTAGCCAACCTTGCATGCTTTTAAGGCACATGGCCTCTTTCAATGCACCATAATGGCCTGTCCTAGCAGTATCCAGTTCATTGAAGGGGAAAATGTCTCTCCATCTGCGACAAGCATGCTTTTGCGTCTATGAGAACCCACCCTCTTAATAATGCCGCAGACTGTGATTCCATTGGTCAGGCTAAAAGTACTTGCATGCTCTATTAGAAGCAGTGGCAGACAATTTTGTCTTTCTGCTTTGTTTCCTCAAATCAAAAGAGCCTGCTTTTCTCGAAACAGTCAAACAGCCGGAGGTTTGTGTTTTCGTGCGGGCGTATGCTAGGCGCAAAATGCATAGTAGGAACAGTTCCGGGTCCAGAAAACTTCTAAATCCAAAGAGAACCATTCGGACTTAAAACCGGATTGGCATCAAGATGGCCGACAAAAGAAATTTCAGCGGTTTATTCCCTCGTTGGAAATGGAGACAGATTTATGTCGCATGTCAGATTGCTACTAAAGAAAAGCTAGACATATTAGGTGCAGAGGCATTTTTGTGTAAACTTGTACGTTGCCATAAATGCCACCTACTTAGTTTTTTCACACTCGCAACATCACAGCACGCCTGTCACGAGTGATGAGAATAACCAATGGTCTGTTTTGTTAGATCAGCGATTTTCAAGAGAAATTCACCCAAACTGTGAAGGCATGCCTAATCAAACGGTTGAACTACGACGGGCCAGGTCGTGCGTGGCACGCGAAGACGGGCCGGTTGGCTTTGTCAGTCACTACGCCCGAACTCGCCACCGACAGTGTTAGCATCCTCCTGCCATCTGAATAAAGCGAGTAGCGAAAGAGAGGGTGCGATTAATGCTGCGCAAGTCGGCCCCCATAAACTTATTTACTTGCAAGTCGCCGACGCTGCGCTCACTCCGTGGGATGGGTAAAGGGGATGTGACTGTCTAACAGTCGACTTGATGACTCACCCATACCAGGAGGTAGTCTGTACACGTGAGCGAGATCCAGATACCTAAAGCGCTCCGCAGCTATGCAGTTTCTGTTTTAAGTGACCCCAACTGTCGAGCCGTCTGGTCGGAAGAAGCGTCACTACCCTTATCGGAATTTCTATGCTGCATGCTCTTAGTCCCGTATCCTTAACTTCTGAACATAAGCGGTCGCGGGTCAACTTCAGGAGAGTGCGAACATTAACAAACGCAATAAGAGTATTTTAATGCAAAACAATGCGTGTTTATTCTTCAGAATTTGGTTTGAAGTTGGCGGATAGTCCAGTTAATTGGGGATCCTCTTAACCACTGTAGGCATAGACGCAAACATGCAATAAGCCTGCCCTGACCTTTACGGGGAGAACTTTCAGTAATGCATCATGGGACAGGTCCTATAGATCCACAAATATGAGCCAAGGAATGAAACGCGATCGGTGACATTATATTCACGAAATATAAACATTGCCTTGTTAGATGGTGCTATTTAACAGTTCGTGAACACTCGTAACACGCAGAACCTACTAACTGAATGCTCTGTTTGGTTGAGTGAAATATTGTAACCTCAGACGTTCGTGCGCACACATGATGTAGAATAACGGAGATGCACACAGACCATCAGGCGTCAGGTTATAAAACCAAAAGACCCGCTGCCACGACAAGAGACGTCTGGAGTCGCTTACTGGTTCTGGTGCAGTTGCGGACAAAGCATCTACGTCGGAGAAACCGGAAAACAGCTCCGAACACCAAAGGCCGAACACACTGCAGCGGTGCGGAGAAATGACGCTAGCTGTCAAGTTGCGGCTCATTCGACGAGATCCGGCTGCACATTCAAGTTTGACGAGGCCAAAATTCCCGTAAGAGTTGACAATCGCGTGAGCCGGGAGCTGTTTGAGTCATGGTTTACTGGTTCCCAATCCATTAACAAGTGCAATGAACTTCCCATTCAGTATTCATCACTGAGACTTCGCTTAGACGGAGTAAATAGCCACGCGGGAAGCGCACAGGTGACCACTTTTCCCGACACCAGGGTCGGTGGATGAGGTGGCCGAGCAATCATCACACCAACATTCAACGCACGTGATGAAATTAAAGCAATTAACGACGCGAATGTCGGTCATTAAAACAGTCAGCACACCAAGTGCAACGATCCCTGATGAAGGTGAGGGAGCCGTGAATATTCATAGGCATGCTGTAGCATGACGAATGCATCCTACAAATACTGCAGCCCCTTGTGCATGAACCAACCACATCTGCTTTTGTCTCTGACTAGGGGTTCGAGCAGGAATCCGAAACGTCAGGTTAATAAAGCTCTTGTCACAACCATCGTGTATCCTTCTTCACGACTGCTTCCTGGGACTCGTCTCTTCGCTTCTTTTGGCAAGTATGGAAGTGTTGCAAGCGATACTTAACAAGGTGCAAAAACGGTACACACTCTCTAGCAAAGATTTACATAATGATGATGGTAAACGCAAATAAAATGGTTCGGTTAACCACCATGATTGCAGCCATTGTCGATTTTCTACTCCAAACATTATGAAAAACAGCATGGTAATTTACCGGAATTTACGGCATGGTGAGGGTTAATTGGAGCATTCGTTTTGAATGCAATTACGACGAGTATCATGCGACGTCCTGTCATACCAAGTATTGGAGAGGTGTCTGGAGATGGAGGGCCGTATTACCACCAAGACTGGGCAATTCCACACCACCGTCTTGATTTAAGATTTTGTCCTTTTAAGATCTTGGCAAATAAGTAAAATAGGTTAGAAAACCGCCAACAAGTACTTACATACCAAACAAAGTGTTTGCTCGTAATCACAGTTATACCACTTAGTGTTATTAGCAGCAGTGAATGAACTATAACGCACATAGTTCTTGAAGTGAGGAGTACTTTAAAGAGCGCCGAATTTGCGATTATTCACTGGCAAAAGAAGTGGTTCAGCTCAGCGGTAGAGGTTTGTACTTAGTTTGAAGTTTCAATTGGTAGATTTGGCAACTCATATTTAATGGTCGAAGCTTCCTGGAGATCCACCAGTTATCGTCGTGGCCACTGGAGACGGGAGGGGGGAGGAAAAACAGGCCACGGTGGAACAGGGGTCAGAATCAACCCAACGGTCGACATTGGCGACGTACGCATCAGGTGAAATGTGTCGTACTTTGAGAGCTGGGCACAGGACTCCCAGGAGGGTGATCGAAATAGCCACTACCGGTAGAGGCATATAGACCAGTTCCAGGAAGCAGTCCAGAAAAAGGTGCGATCGCTGTAACAAGAGGTTTATCGACTTGACGTTTCAAATGCTCACTTGAATTTATCATTAGAGGCAATCACAGACAAGGGTAATGGAGGCACGTGCAACGCGATATTTATAGCATGAAGATAACATTTCACCACACACTTACTATAACTAGCAGCATCGGCGTTCACTACTGAGGGTCCTATTTAATGCGGTAATTTCTTTTAGTCCACACCCTAGTCGTTAATCGTAGTGATTTTGTCCCCGTTGTTTGTGGTTGATGTGATGATTACTCGGCCATTTGACTCGCCGTCAGTGGACCTGTCAGCCGTTCGCGCCCTCCCCGCCTGGCTAATTACTTCGCTTACGCAAACTTTCAGCACTGAATAAGGAAGCGTGCGGTCACTTTACTTTTTAATTGACCGCGGGCCGGCGACTTGAGCAGCTCGAGGCTGATGCAGTTGTCGTCTCTAAGGCGCATTTCACCTTCGTAAAGCTTGAAGATGTGGTTAGCTTTCGTCAAGGGAGCCACAACTCGAGAGCTGGCGTTTTTCCTCCACACTGCTGCCGCCACTTGTCCAGCCAGTTACCTCCCTGTTTCCTAGACTAAGTAGCTTTATTCACAACCGCAGAACCCCAGACGCTTCCTGTCATGACAGTGGATCCTTAGGCCTCATGAAGTGACGCCTGATAATGACCTCCGGTCCGTGTGCAACCCAATCTCCAAATGATGAGAGAAGGCGGTTGACGGCTTCCAAGACCTTATCAACGTAGGGGAGCGTCCGTCAAAATTTTTGGTCGGTTGGTTTGGGGTTCTCATCTCGTTTACGCATGTAGCGGCCAAGTAAGTTGTGTCGGTAATCATTCGCTCTTAACAACCGCCAAAGGTGTTGCGATTCAGAGACCTTGTCTTTCGCTTCCCTTTAATTAAAGACCTTAACCTCAACGACATGATGATGTTCTCGCTAAATGTCTCATCACTTTTTGCAAACGTTCCCGTTACCGAGACAGTTGAATACATCTGTGAATTTCTACCAAACAATCAGCAGGAAATAGGAATTCCGAGCAAGACACTCAAGGAACAATCTCTAAGCTGCACATTAAATGTACAGTTCCTGTTTGACAACCAACTCTATAGACAAATAGACGGCGTTGCTATGGGCTCGCCTCTTGGACCACTCCTAGTCGATGTCTTCATGGGCAAATTGTAAAGATACCAGGTAAGCGATCAGATCAAAAAACTTAAACATAACGGCCGTCATGTTGATGATATCTTAGCAATTGCCACAGCAGAAACCGAAAAAGATTCCCTCTTAAACAATGCAAATCAGGCACATCAAATTTATTTTGGAGATCAAAACTGTCAGTTCGTTCCCTTTCTTAGATGTTTTTCTAAGCAGGAGACCTGACGGGAGTATCGCAAGACGCGTTCACCGGAAGAAAACCTGGTCTGCACAGTACACAAACTTCGCTAGTTTCATACGCCCACTACAAAAACGAAATCTAGTCCGACGTTTTACACAAAGAACTAGAAAAATTTGCTCAACAGATAGCATCACAGAGGAGCTTAGAAAGTTCCAGGACTTCGTTTGTGAAAACGGGTACCCGGACAGAATAATGGCAAAGAATATGGCCAAACGACCGACAAAACCCGCCAAACCGACTGCCAAAAAGAAAACTCTGTTCCTTAAAATCCCTTTTCAAGGGGACGCTGCGAGTAAACTCCTAAAGAGACGCCTTGCTCAAGCTGTTTCGCGAACCTTTCGAGCGACAAGGGCTCAAGTATCCTTCTCTACTAACCCTATTTTACGCGGAGAAAGTAAGGATGAGTTGCCACCCCAGACCACTTCAATGCGCATCTATTCCTTTACTTGCTCCTGTGGGGCAGGTTTTATTGGTCTCACAAGTCGGCGCTTATCCAAGAGAAAGGGCGAACACCTCTCGAAGTGGCTGGGAAAAGGCGAAACTAGGAGCATAAGCAGCGCCATTCTCGCGTATGTTGCCCATTCCGGACATCATGTAGACCCCAGCGTAGCGTTTTGTGTGATCTATAAGGTCCCATCAAGCTATCCTAAACCACTAGGACAGCGCCTGTTAGCAACAACAGAGGCGGCCGCCATCAGGCTACGAAAACAGATCTTGTGCTCACAGAAGAACCACGTTATGGCTCCGTGCCTACAGTGGTCGAAGGTCGACTAACGCTACAACTCTCCCGCGCCCTTCCGCTCTCACTCCGACCCTCACACTTACTGCCATTACCCCCACCCCCTACATTCCCACACAAAATCTGTGTTTTAAGGCGAACTTTAATCGATTTATATTATCACTGACGTGTTTTTACTTCTACCCCCTTCCCATATAATTGGACTAGCCAGACGAGAATTTATCGAAAAGTACGTTTGCTTGCCACCTCGTCTTCTGATCATTTCAATGCGTCAAAAGAAGGTAGGCCCGCAAAAATCCCTGGTGAAGCCCTCATATACTTTTGCCATGACACTCTAAAATCATATTTTCACTAATGTTTATTTAAAATGTGCATACATTTTTGGGATTGGCTCCCCTCGTGGCCGGCCGAACTGCTGCAAAATACAGGTTTCAAAAAAACGTATAGCACGCGCAGGACGTCCAAAGTGTTTCCAAAGTTGACGTTGACAATCAAAGCAGGATTTTATGATAGCAAAGCGGAACATTCAGTTCCGAAAAGCCAGTCTTCATATCTTTGCCCTTTATGGGCGACATTATTTAAAATACTTTCAAACGACGGCTGGTTTCCACCACTGAAAGGGCATACAATAAGCAGAACTCGCATTATGCAGTCCTACTAAGCCTCTTCCGATCCCACGGGCAAAGGATGCCCTGCCAATGCACGCCACTTCAAGGTGTGTTTATGAATTCCCACGCACTTGCGGATGCAAGTAAAGTAGGCGAAAGCAAAGACAGTTGGCAGCCAGGTCTATTGAGCACCTCCCCAGATGTCTCCTAAGGCAAGTAAATAAAATCCCACCTTCCTCCATTACGAAACACCTGCTTGACAGTGGTCTCTCTGTCGATCCCAAAACTTCCTTCCAAGTATTTGTTCGGCACGAACAACTCGGACATTGCGTTACCTAGAGGTGGCCTATATACGGCGGGTGAAACCAGATCTTTGTATGCAGTTGGAACACGCGGTTAGCCTAACATTTCCATGGAAGCCTCTACCTCCATGATTTTATCTTACCCTCTCCCTTTTTGCTCGTTAACGTCCCTCTTTGCATTTTTCACTATTCTTCCCATACAATATTTTAGTTACTAACTTTATCAGTTAGCCAGCGTTACCCAAATCCATGAGATTGTTGTTTTGGCATTGATTGTCTGCACGAATTCAAATCTGTTGTATTCTTCGCACACGTTATCCATGTTATGAAACGACAGGACGCAGCTGACGAGCTTTCGCGAAATTTTTTGGTACCATTAAATCCTGCCCTGCTTGCCCACTTCAGCCTTGTGCCCAGGACAAAATATTTCCAAAGTGTTATCGAAGGGCTTCATAGCCTTTACATGACAGCGTCTGCTATGCTCTTGAGTCTGGTGTGTGCTGCTGATTCTTAGGCACACGGTTCCTCCTGGTAGACGCGCTTGCTCTTCCGCTGGATATAAAGATCCTGTGCACGCTGCCAAATCATCCGTGGCGTTTTTCTGGCCCATTGTTGTGCTGCCATCGACAAAAAATCCTGTTCGGGTGTTTTGAAGAAGAAGACACAATCGCCGGGACAAGAGCTTTATTAGCCTGACGTTTCGGATTCCTGCTCGAATCCATCATCAGAGACAAGCAGAGAAGGGTGGCTCATGCACATGCGGCTGCAGTATTTATAGGATGCAGTAGCCATGCTACCGCATACCTATGAATATTCACGACTCCCTCCCCTTCATCAGGGATCGTTGCCCGTGGCGTGATGGCCGACATTCGCGTCGTTAATTGCTGCAATTTCATCACGTGCGTTGGATGTTGGTGTGGTGATTGCTCGACCATCTGACGCGCTGACCCTCGTGTTGGGAAGAGTGTTCACCTGTGCGCTCCGCGCGTGACCAATTACTCCGCCTAGGCGAAGTCTCAGCACCGAGTATGGAATGGGAAGATCATTGCACTTGTTAATAGACTGGGGGCCAGTAAACCATGACTCAAGCAGCTCCCGGCTGACGCGGTTGTCACCATTTGCGAGAATTTCGGCCTCGTCAAATTTGAATGTGTGGCCGGATCTCGTCGAATGAGTGGCAACTTGAGAGCTGGCGTCATTTCTCCGCACTGCTGCAGCGTGTTCGGCCATTCGCGTTCGGAGCTGTCTTCCGGTTTCTCCGACGTAGTTGTTTTGTCCGCAACTGCACCAGATCCGATAAACGACTCCAGACGTTTCTTGCCGTGGCAGTGGGTCTTTTGGTTTCATCAACTGACGCCTGATGGTTGCCTCCGGTCTGTGTGCAACTCCAACCCCAAGTGGTGCGAGAAGGCGGCCAACAGCTTCCGAAACGTTCTTGACATATGGAAGCGCACGCCAAACTTTGGTGTCCGTGCGGTTAGGCCTTTCGTCCATTTTGCGTATGCACCGGTTGACAAAGTTGCGCGGGTAGCCATTGGCTTTGAAGACCCGTCGTAGGTATTGTAGTTCGGCAATCTTGTCTTCCGGCTCACTGCAGTGCGTTTCGACACGCCGATAGAGCGTCCTTACACAACTGCGTTTGTGGCTGATTGGGTGGTTACTGTTGAAGTTCAGTACTTGCATCGTATTTGTCGCTTTCCTGAACACTTTGGTCTTTAGTCCACCACAATCCTTGCGGCATACGAGGACATCCAGGAAGGCCGGCTGGTTGTTCTCTTCCTCCTCCATCGTAAATTGTATGTCCGGGAAGACCGCATTCAGACGTTCCTTGAATGTCAGCAGTTGATCCCGATCGATAACGACGAAGGTGTCATCCACATACCGGGCCCAGAACTTCGGTTTGTGGTGTTGGAAGACCAGCGACTCTAACCGTTGCAGGACCGCCTCGGCGATGAACCCCGAAATCGGTGAACCCATTGGTGTGTCCCTCACCTGTTCGTAGATTGTCCCGTCGAACGTGAAGTACGTCCTGAGACAGAAATTCAAGAGCTGAAGGACTTTGGCGCGTTCAAGACGATTCTCCGCTGGATATAAAGATCCTGTGAATGATGACAAGTCATCATCGGTGTCTTTCTGACCCATTGTTGTGCTACCATCGACAAAAATCCTGTTAGGGTGTTTGTTGTAGACCAGAGTGTGTGACGGCACGCCTAGATGAGGGTTCAGCTGTGCCAGCCACCTGTGCCCTCTCCCGCCTCCGGTCTTCTTGGCTATGTCTTAACACTTGTTTCACCGGGGCGAAGGAATACGGTAGATGCTGCGAAAGTCTACCATCACAATAAACCAAACAACGCGCAAGTCACTGTGCCTGTTTTATCTAGCTGTGGAACACACGGTAAACATCGGTCGACAGACATTGGAACTGTGGCTTGACAATCTGCTTAGAGTAAATGAATTTTCCCGAAGATTGGGTTGCCAAAAGGACGTCTTTTAAAGTATCGTCTTGGCAACGCCGTTTCAGTGGTAATAGATCGTGACCTTACTTTATTTTGAATGCCCTTTCAAAACACGGGACTGATAAAAACATTTTGGGGATGGTGTTTGCTTTAGACTTTGCATAAATTACAATAATTAAATGATCCGCTGTTGCATTTCGTTTTCGCCAAGTGTACATCCGCTGATCCGAAATCAACAGCGAATGAGGTCGAACGTTGATTCACCGCTGAAGTCCGAAGAAAAAGCATAGATCGTTGATAGTGACCAGGGAAAGTTTTCAATCTCTCATTATCCTTTAAATTTTAATATCCTCAAGGGTTTCCATAGGCACCTTCCCTCACAGGAAGGCACATTTCATAATAATACGTGAGGCAAGTAGGCTTGCAGAATAATTCTGATCAGGAGATGGAAACGGATTAGTAAACAATGCCAAAGCTTCCCCGCACAGCGGGGCGTAACGTCGCATAGAATGTAAATGTTCGGACACTGCAACCTGGAGTTCTTTCTCTTCCGTCTCTGGGCAGGTATTGCGAAAAATTGGCTGCAAATCCACGGCGCTAAAAGCAGACGCAGAGGGTGAATGCACTTGCCGACATAAGCTCAACCATTATCTGGCTGACGGTGTGAATATGGTTTTTTTTGCGCAGCCATTATGCCAACAGCGTTTTGGGCGTAGAGCCCTGTTTTTCTGCTGCATGAATGCATAATGCACTTTGCAAAGGTTTGCCGACTGCAAAAGGGAGTTTTTGGTTAAAAAAATTCGAGAGAAATGACAGTTCTGGAAAGCGCTTTGGCTGGGCAATAGAATGTAATATTACATATCTGTGAAACATATGCAGTATAATACAATGGCTAAAGGAGTAGTTATTGACTTCCTAGGCTTTCAAATGTGACAACATCTCTAAAGAAACGAAAGGGGCTAAAATAATAAATATGCGATCCATTCCCGACAAATGCAGTGGGCTTTACTATCAATTGCTAATTTTCGGATCTGTTCCTTTTCAAGTTTTGTAATTGATGGTCTCATATAATTCAGCCAATCCCATTGTCAATATTACGAGTGTATGTCATTTTACCTACACTATTCAGAACATTTAAAAGAAGTTACTCGTTTGCTCTCCAGAGTCACGCCATAGGTCCCTGAAAGGATCAAATCTATGTGCAGGAGTTTCTAATAACGTCCCAAATAGACGCATTTGGTTACTTTAGAAAGGGGCCGAAAGAAAACGCCTACAATCTAATCGTTAGAACTCTGAAAACTGCATCAGGACCGCTTAAGAGCCTAAAAATCTCACGAAACCGTTTAAGCAATTTTTGAATGTTTCCGTTTGACAGAAAAAAGAAGGGGAAAACCATCAAAAAAGTACTCAGTAGAGGAGGAAATTAAAAGATTAAAATATATCCGGGAGGGGACAAATTAATTCGGCAGAGAGATTCACAGATTTTTCTACTTCTCAAATTCTTGTTTTTGTGCCTTAGCAGAGCATTAATCTTTTCCAAATCCCCTGATTTCATATATTTCATTATCTTTCAACGTCGACGTTTGAAGCAAAATGAGTTAGATGGCAAGTGTCTATAAAACGGTTTGTCACTCATAATTGTATGTACCGCTGCGATTTACCAAAAGTCATATCTGGATCGAATTTATACTATGATCAATTAGCGCATTTTCTGTTTTTATCGGAGCTGGTGCAGTTGCGGACAATCAATTATGTCGGAGAAACCGGAAGACAGCTCCGAACGTGAATGGCTGAAAACGATGCAGCAGTACGGAGAAATGACGCCAGATCTCAGGTTGCGGCTCATTCGATGAGATCCGGCTACACATTCAAATTCGACGAGGCCGAAGTTCTTGCTAGAGGTGGCAACCGCGAGCTGTTTGAGTCATGGTTCACTAATCCACAGTCCATCAGCAAGCGCAACGACCTTCCCCTTTGCATAGTCCGTGCTAACCTTGTCTAGGCGGATTTATTAGACATGCAAGGTCTGCCCAGGTGAACACTGTTCCCAACGCCAGGGTCGGTGGTTCAGATGGCCGAGCAATCATCGTACCAACATCCAGCACACTTGATGAAATTGCAGCGAATAACGGCGCGAATATCGACCATCAAACAATCATCGTACCAAGTGCATTGATCCCTGGTGAGAGGGGGGGGGGTGAACCGCGCTAGCATGGCAACTGCATCCTATAAATACTGCAAACCCTTGTGCATGAACCAACCGTGTCTGTTTTTGTCTCTGATGATTAGTTCGAGCAGGGATCCGAAACGCTAGGCGAATAGAGCTCTTATCCCAGCGATCGTCTCTCCTGTTTCACGACATTTTCTGTTTGTTATGCAAAGTGGAATAAATCAGTTTATTGACATCAGACATGCAGTTGTCTAGCTTCTGAGTAAATAGAGAGTTGATTTACAATCTTGGCGGATTTTTGATGATACAAAAGCATGCTAGTATCAACGATTATAAAGCAAATATACTGAGCCTTCAGAGAGTCAGAAGGCGCGCCGAGGTCTGCGCAGTAGACATAATCTTGAAAGAAAACTCGGAAGTCGGTATTTTGGATTCATCCCAGCGCACCCAAATCCGCTTCCCTTTTATTATTTCGCGGTTCGTTTAGATAAAGTTGTTTCCAGTTTTCGACTGCTTGGGCCTACTTAGCAGAGACCGATGCATCTGATTCGTTAAATTTCCCGGTCGGTTCACAGTTTTATGTTTTGTGAAAACCTTTCAGATCACAGGATGTTTTGCATCTTAATACACGCGCTCATTGATCTTCTCTTTAATTGCTGCTAGACTTTCAAATGCATTTTTTTGCAGGAAATTAATTGTCCGGTAAATTAAACAGGAGCTGACTCGTAATATTTTTTTAAAAGATCGGAGATATTTGGGCAAAAAGATGCATAACTAGCAAATACTGCGTTATGTACCGTAATGATAGCGCAGGCACAAAGTTAAGGCCCAGACGCATGTTTTTTTCGAAAAAGACTGAAAACGTTTTCCAGAAGTATTCTAAGTAAACTTATTTAGGTCAGCAAAAATTTGAGTGTAGACAAATAATGCATCTCTGAATTCCAAGCGCCATGCAAACCTTTAATGTCATTTTAAACAAGAACGCGGCACCATGCAGAAAATAATGCATAATGCTACTCTTCTCTGTACTTCCTCTTCTATTAAAATTAAAAGCGCATTCTACTAAAATCATTAACTATCTGGGAAGTTTTTGAAAAGCTCTTCAGTATTATTTGTGTGAAAAACCAAGAACAAATTCGGAGAAATCAATACAGCGACCTTAAAAATTAGTTCTGCGCCATGATTTGACCGCTTGCGTTTGGAAATTTCATAATGCAACTGTATACGTTTTATGCAGCAAAAGGTACGTAAGTGGTAGGGTGAGGCATTTTTGCTGCCTCTGATCGAGTTGGCCAGTGACTTTGCCTTATGTATGGGGATGTTCTTTTTAAATAACGACCTTAAAAGACCCAAATACATACGTGGCTGTATCCCGTTTACACATCCATAAATGCACACCATGGGCGACTCCATCGGGCCCAAAAGCATGCTCCGTTTTTTTCCCTGTCCATCAGTCCTGCTGGATGCATTTGCGACCAATTCGACCGCCACAGGCCTTTCCAGCACAAACTGCAAACAGGACGGCCGCGGTGGAGTTTCTGGGAAGAACTCCGAAAGAACGGAAATTAGTGAAAGGGTGGGAGGGGGGGAGGGGGTGGATTCCTTCGTGGGCAGATGGGAGGATGTTCGACTCGAGCCGCCCAGGTATCTGCGCAGAAACACGTGGCAAATTACGTCGCGAATTAGCGCCCTGCGAACCTCCTTCCTAATCTTCCCACATTTTTCCACCCTCTTCCTCCTCCCTCTCCCAGATGTTCCTCTCTTTCCTTTCTCCCGCCTCCTACTCTTTTCCCCAATTTCTTTTATACCTGTGCGTTAATCGCCAATCAGTGCCTCTCTCTCCGCAGTCTCCTTCCACTACTCCGTTCACACTTTCCTTCCAGCCTGCTGGCCTACCTACCCCCAACTTTAGCGCATCTGCTTAGTTCAGCCAGCTTGCCTCCTCACACACATTTCGACCGCAATCGAGGTAGAAGGGGGGGGGGATGGGCGGAGGGTAGACGTCCCTGATTCGCGGCAGTGCAGATTTATTAGGCTGCACAGAGTGGGCTGCTTGCGGGAAGCAGGTGCGTGCAGGTGTGCCCTGATGCGGCAGCTAACGTGTTAACACCGAAAGAAGAAACGATGGGGATGGGGGGGGGTGGACAATTAGAGGCGATTTGAATTGGAAGCCATAAACTAGACCGTCGTGCCTGAAAGCCTGTACCACGAGAGACTTATTTAACAGGGAAAAATGACATATATGATAGAAAAATACGGAGCGTTAAAGCAATCAGCAATACTGGGTGTTCGGAATGAGAGTGCCAGACAAAATTCAGACAGAGTACTTTTATAACCTCGCTGTTCAAGTGCGCGAGAGGCAGTGGTTTGGGGACCGGCGGTGTCCGAGATTCTGCTGCAATAGAAGATAATGTGTTTTACATACCTTGTTCGACAGCATATGAACTTGCACCTCGGAGTGATCACTTGAAATGCTGGCGAATTTAGAAATAACAATAAAGATAACTACCCAACTGTTTTCGGTTTATGAGAACACTGACGAGACTTATTAAGAAATTGGAGACAAAAGTTAGTCTGAACTAACTGACGGCTGTTGAATAGACAGGATGACCATGCACGCATGCAGTACATTTGGAAAACTCGCTTCGCCTGAGAAAAGCGTAACCTTGCTCTAGAGTGGTAACTTCATTGGATGTACAGTATGTGGGCTAACTAATGAAATGTCAACTGAAATTCCGGAATACGTTTTCGTTTCAAAAACATTTTTATGTGGGTTGTAAAACTAGGCAGCTTACAACCATTTCTGATATAGTTCAGTTATCGCAGGATGCTGGCTTTCGAATAAACTTGCTTCCGGCTGCATGCAAAAACTGCACTCTGTAAAAAAATGACTACTTAAGTAGCATGAATTTTTCTCATTGATTTTCGATGCCCCTAAATGCTCAATTATACTTTATGAAAACATGCATAAAAATATCCATTATTTTTCTCATTCGGCAGAAAATTACGTTTTCATATAACCTTATAATTGGAGGAAGGGTATAATTCGGTTTTCAAAAAGTTTTCAAATTTCCAGATAATTTTCAACCCGCCTTCCCTTTACACTTGGATTCTGGGTTTACAAACTACAAGCCGTATTTTTCCACAAACGGAGAACTACTCATTTCTCTACGGTAATAAGGAAGGACTATATGGGGTTCGTAAAAGTTAGTAGTGGATTTGATCCATATTGTTAATTGTACAAGCAAAATTGGTAAATGCACAGACATGACGGTTTATGAACGGCCATTTTACGGTATTAAAAAATCTAACAGTTGGAAACTTTTTCGAAACCGGATCATACTCACCGAGTAGAAAATTGAACGAGGACGCACGTTCCTATCGAATTAATAAAAGATTGAATATTTGTATGCATTTTTTCACGATATATAATTGAGGATTTAAGGGCATCTAAGATCAGCAAGAAAAATGCATGCTACTAAAGTAGTCATTTTTTGAAGATAGTAGTTCATGCATGCAGTTGAAAATACGTTTGTTTGTACAAAGGCATCCTGAGGTAACTGGAACGCATTTCGAAATTTCGGCCGACATTTCATGAGTTAGTCCAATTACTGTATATTATAGAAAAATACGAAGCGTAAGAGCAATCGGCAATGCTGGATGTTCGGAGTGAGAGTGCCCAGACAAAGTTAAAACAGACTACTTTTACAACCACGTTGTTTAAGTACGCGAGATGCAGCGCTTTCGGGACCAGCAGTGTCCGAGACTCTGTCACAGTAGACAATAGCATGTTTTATATGCCTCGTTTGACAGCATGTGACACTGTACTTCGGAAAGATAACTTGAAATTCTTGCTAATTGAAGAGTAGCAATAATAATAACTACCCAACCGTTTTCGCTTTATGAGAACACTGACGAAATTTTGCTAATTAATTAGGGGCGAAAGTTAATCTGCACTGACAAACGGTTGTTGAATAGACAGGATGAACATGCACGCATTTAGAATTCGCTCCACCTGAGAAAAGCATATCCTTGCTGTAGAGTGACAACTTTATTGGATATACGAGTGAATTAGCGCCGTTCCAGCGACCTGCGTCCCACCTTCCCTCCGGTCTCCGGTGTCCTAGACTCTGTTTTGACAGCGGGTTCAAGTGAGGTAGGAGTAGGGGTTGTGGTAGACACGGCGAAAGTCCACTATCACCTTAAACAAATTCACGCACATGTAATCGTCCGTGATCTTACCCTGCTATGGAGCACACAGTGGACATCTTGGAACGTCGGCCGAACTGTCAGATGTAGCCTTTGCTGTTAGCGAATGCCTTAATTGTATAGCATTATAAAGAATAACTCCATATAATCTGTGCAAATGTTTAAGAGGTGAACTGACCGGTAGAGCATGAATATGTCTGTTGCACGTTGCAAACCTTCCCTCAATGGTAGCGGGCAGCTTCGACATTGTCCCTGACTGCTGTCTTGTTCAAAATGATTATATTACCAAGAATTTTACTTGTCTGATGACAATAATATAAATGTAAATGACTATCTCCGTCTTTTAAAATTCAAATCCTTTGAATCTAGTAAGACAACTCATATAGAATTAAAGTTAGACTTCTCTGCACCATTAACTTTACAATGTTCATCCCAGATAGTGCATGATAGAACGACATTTTTAGACACTGTGAAAATGCAGACTGGTAATTGCCAACGGTCACTTTGCTCGGAGCTTCGAGTCGGGCTATGACCTGACTCTCCAGATTATTGTCCTTCGTATGCTAATGCCTTAGCGAGCATTCAGTTGATCTTTTCATCTGTTACGGTGATTTGTATAGGAGCCTTTTATCCTTCTGGGGTTTGGAACTTTAAGAATCAAGATGGATTTAACGTCCGTCAAGCATACAGTGCGTGACCGATGGCACGAAATGTTGGCCGAAATTCTGAAACGCGTTTTTGATTAAGAAGGATTGCTTAGGTGGGGTTATAATATTGATTATCACACGACTCGCCAGGCTGTCGGCTCTTTTCGATTTTCTGTCATACTCCATAAAAAATAACTACTTGGGCAGCCTGCACTTTTTAAACTGGGTCTCGATGGTCTCGTAAATTCAAATATATTTTAGGGAAGACATGCGCAAAAATTTGCTTTTTTTATCGTTTGGTAGAAAATAACATTGTTCTTACATCGTATTTCTGAAGAAAAGTTATCTTTTAATCATAAAAGGTTTCTAATTATGAGATTTTTAGGTCCATGCGATGTCCATACAGCATCGCACTTGCCTGTTTACCAATATTCCATACGAAATCTACAACACAGTCTGCATCCCTTGCAAAATCTTATGAACCCTGTTTGGTATCTTCCTAGAAGCGTATGCGTTTCCTTGCGCGGGACGCATGCACCTTGTACATTGAAACTGTTAAATGCTAATGCAACGACCAGTCTGTGGCAAAATTACTCGGTAATTGGGGAACATTTTCAAAACCTAACTATACATTTTCTTCGGGTACAAAATGTAAAGACAAGGTGATTTCATACCGAACAAAAAAAATAAAGTTCATTTTTGAGCACATTTTCCATAAAATGCATTCGAATTTATAAGACCATCGAAACTGAATGTGAAAAGTGTTTGCTGTCCAAGTGGTCATTTTGTTTCGAGTGCGAGTTTTGTAGGGGGTCGAAAAGACGTGCAGTCAAAAGACGACAACCTGGCGAGTCCGAAATACTTTAGGATTATGCCGCATAGTTTTCGGAACTTCCGTCATCATTTCATTTCATTTCACTGTAACACACAGCTGTCTTCGCGCAGTTTTTCGCAATGCACAACAGATAAATATTTAATCAGAGTATTTGCCAGATTTCGAATATGCTGTGTGCAAGCAGAGACAACTAGAATGGAAAAGGTTGGAGTTCTAATGCGATTTTCTCTTTTAAAACGTAAATTAATATACCGCCAGGCACCTGTGACCCCTTTAAACAGAAATGCGAAATGTTATGCATGCGCGCCTCAGCGTTTTTACTCGTTTGTCTCATTGTATTTATAAAAACAGTCAATTATGTAGCATAATATCGATTTTATCGTCGAATGTTTAGGTAGTTGTAGACGCAGGAGTAGAAACTAAAAACACAGCTATCAGACCGGAAGAATTTATAGCTTCAAGCGTCTAAGTAGGAGTTAATTCTGAACATACATGACCTCAGAACTGCTTATGCCCTGGCTCAATGACTTTAGTCCTCGCTTATGCAGGGCGTTACTTCTTTCAACCATGAATACCGCATCACAAACAAATTGCCTGACCTGGCTGCATGCGAATCATGTGATTAGCATCAGCGCAGAAATGTCAAGAAAGAACCTAAATGAGGGTAGAGTTTACAGCCACGTTTTTTAAAAATTCACTGGAGAAAAAAGTAAATTCGGAGATGCGTCAGAGAAGGCCACATCAACATCGAAGCTGGACGGTCTTTCTAAAATTTGATTGTACCATCTAGCTTAATGTGACTCAGCAAGTAGTGTAAGTGTTTTCAGGTAGCCGAATTTGTCACCGAAGTTATTGGTTTTCCTTACGTCCAACTCGGATGGTAATTTAACAAATCGCACGACGAATGTGTTGGGAGCAGTAAAGGAAGCAAATGCGCCGATTTTTTGCACTTTCACTTATGCTGCAACCTATGTTCTCCCACTAAGAGGGTTCTAGCACGGACCCCAAAAGGTTTAACGAAAGTTGAAAAAAACGAATGCAGGATATGAGTGTTTACTCTTTTAAATCCGCTGGAAGGTCATTGGGAGCAAGAATGACTGTTAAGTAAGCTGCGAATGAGCGGAACGACTTAGAACAAAAAGGTTTTGCAACAAAGTTAACTGAAATGAAGGCAATCCTTGCAGTTTAATATTGTGTCGCACAAACCGCCCCATTTCAGCCTTGTATTGAGAGCGGGGACAGACCGTGTGCGGCACGCGTAGGTAGACCGTCTAACTCAGACAGCCACTGCGTTAACACTATTCCATAGGCGTTCTGACATTGTCCTGTGTCTGTGACGGCTGCCGCGGAAGTTAAATTTTGAGTTAACTGTCAACCGACAAGTTACTATTTTCACTAACCGGCCTCGAGCGATGAGGACATTTGTGAAGGTAGAAACCTATAGAAGCTTGAAATTCAGTCTGTATATAGGCAAAAGGAGTTAAAATAAAAGCAGAACTGTTAATTTAGATGTTTACTTACATCTTTTTCTGTGAAGCCCAGTTTACGTAGACTTATTTGATAAAGGTCAAGAAGGATGGATGGCCATAGGAGCATTCGCTGCGCTTAACATACAGTAGATGTGCTAACTCATGAAATGTCACCCGAAATTTCGAAATGCGTTCTCGTTTCGAAAAAATAAATTAAGTAGTGTTGTAAAACTAATCACGATGCAGCATAAATCTATAATGATCCAGTTACCTAAGGGTGTAGACTTTCGAAAGGACATATTTTCGGCTGCATGCAATATCTATATTCTGCAAAAAATGACTACTTATATAGCATGCAATTTTCTCATTGACTTTCGATACTCTTGAAAATTCAATTATATTTCATGGAAACCATGCATAAAAATATTCATTCTTTTACTTTTTCGGGAGAAAATTACGTCTTCTTTCAATTTCATACTCAAAAGAGGAGTATAATACGGTTTTAAAAACCGTTTCTAATTCCCGAATAATTTTGACCCCGACCTGCTGTTACACTTGAATTCAGGGTTTCAAAACTACAAGCTGTATATTTTTCGTGTACACAAAACCATGTATTTCTCTACGTTGTTAAGAGGAGACCATATATAGGTTAATAAAATTACGCAGTGGATTTGAGCAATATTGTTAACTTTACAAGCTACATTCGTAAATGCAGATACATGACGTTTCATGAACGGCCATTTAACGGTATCAAAAAATCTCACAATTAGAAACTTTTTTAAAACCGAATTATACTCTTTTTTGAGTAGGAAATTGAAAAACGACGTCATTTTCCACCGAATAAGTAAAAGAATGAATATTTTTATGCACGGTTTCCATGAAATATAATTGAATTTTCAAGGGCATCGAAAATCAATGAGAAAATTACATGCTACTTTTGTAGTCCTTTTTAACAGAGTATAGATCTAGCATGCAGCTAGAAATATGTTCTTTCGAAAGCCAACCCCTTGAGGTAATTGGATCATTATAGATTTATGCTGCATCATGATAAGTTTTAGAGCAATACTTAATTAATCTTTCCGAAACGAGAATGCATTTCGAAATTTTGGTTGACATTTCATGAGTTGGCACATCTACTGTACATATTTTATTAAAAGCATCTTGTGGCATTTCATACGGACTGTAGTGTTTAATAAAGATATATATGTGCATAAATCTCGGATGAACGAAAAGTTATACGCAGATATAGAATTTCGTAAGCCATATACATAATCTAGAGCGCCATAATTATAGATGGGAATAAACTATTTTTAGTCATATTTCCTGGACCACATCTGCCTACTGGCATTCACTGGACAACAGTTTCGTCTATAAGGTATGCTAGAAGTAAACCTCACCCGTCATTTCCCGATTTTCTTGAGAATACCGTTTGCGAATAACACATTTTGATGAATCGGATACCTAGTACCTATAGAAGAAGCCACTAAAATATACTTCACCAGTTGCAGGAAAAAGCCTTTGAGCTTATTACTGTCAGTGGTTTTGGAGTAACCAGTGACAATCAAAATCGCCAAAAGCAAAGGCGCTACATGCTATAGTTATTTACGATTTCGAAGCGAGCCTCACGGCCTTAAGGACGGGAATCGATGGGAGTTCGACAGTCAAGTGAACAGCTGTTGATCGAAGCGGTCGCAAATAAAGACCTCCGGACAGAAAAATAAGCGCAGGGGTCAAAATGAAAGCAATACGGCCCCATTAAACGCTTGCTTAGTTCCTTTGCTGTGAAGCACAGGGCAGACATGGTTGACTGAGATTCAGAAGAAATGGACATCGACATGGAGAATGAAATGCAATGGCATTTTAAGAGCATCGAAAATGAATGAGAGAGATTTATGTTCCTTAAGTAGTCATTTCTTACAGAGTTAAATTTTCCACACGCGGCAGGGAGGAAGTTATTTCAAAAACCGGATCTCGCGGTCACTTTTAATTGTGCTGAAAAAGGGTTGATTTTAAAACTCTACATAAATACTATTTTCGAAACGAAAAGTCATTTCACAGTTTCGGTTAAACTTTCGTGAGTTTGTCCATATACTGCACTACAGCGGTTGCGGAGAAAAGCCGTTACACGAACCTTCGGGCTTATCAATGAACAATGATCATTAAAGTCGCCAACACGCTTTAGATGTCTCCTATCTGACGGAACTGTTTACACTTAAATGCTGCCGAATTTGAAGTCCGATAACGGCCCACCCTACTGAAAAAGGTGGGAGCTTGTAGGCCATACGAGAAACAAAATAGCTGACGAGAAAACAAAAATACCCATACTTTCCAAAAGACTTTCAAATTCGCAAAAATGGATGCAGTTAAAAGAAAACACAATCCTTTAAAGCATGAAACAAAGGCAGAAATAGGTAATGCTGAATTGGCTTGTTTAACAAAAGATGCTTCAGATTCCTCGGTAAGTTACATCGTTGGAAAATGAACTGCACTGATTTTAAGCAAACGCCTCCCTATACTAGTAGAATATGAATGATCCTCATTTCATATGAATTTTTGTCGTGATGAAACTAGGTTTATGAAGCAGAAACCGGGCAATCCTCAAAAGCAAACGCCTAATTATCGCCGTGTTTTTGATTTAATTTATCCAGTTTTAATGAATTTGCTAGCTCTATCAGTTTCAAGCTGCCGAATAAGCTCTCGCCGCAAAAGTTATTAATTTTCGAGGTTTAGTATATCAGGATTTCAATTTTGTATCGCTGTTTAAAGGCTGCAAATAATTTGAAGTATATCGCTCGAACCAAGCGCCTTTCAGCCTCTAGTAAAGTTACAAACAGATACCAAAAATGGGTTATTTATTTGGCCTGTCTAGGTAACCTACTCTGCGGTTTGGTCGGGATGGCAAATCATTTATATCCCAGAATATATTTTTGCTTCTTAATTTTGAAATTAAAAATTATCAAAGTTAAGGTATCCATTTTTATCAGTCCATTTTGTAATTTATTTCTTTTGATGATCGTATAAGGTTGTCACACGTGCTTATCAAAATAAAGGATTACGGTAGACAGGAATTCCTAGAACATTGAGCAAAACGGAGGGATAGAACCATTGACATGTGGCATGGGTTTAGCATACGTGACAAAGGTCGCCTTCACTTGTGGATCATTTTAATTAATAGAAAATACCTACTCGCAAAAAGCACAAGAAATAGTGAGCACATATTTCGTGTATAAGCTCTGGTCATATGCATTGTGGAGAAAACTTTACCAATTTCTACTTTTTATTACTCTTCATAAATTCATAAACAAATTGATATTTTCCTACCAAGGTAGCCTACCATTTCCTGTTTCGATTTTTTTGGCATGAACAAAGGCTGCCTTGCATCTGTAAAATTTTGCAACAAACGTAGATCCCGTGCAGGCAAACTAACTTTTACGTTACCGTCCTAACATGCCTCTCTTTTTAAATCTACTTAGGAAAGTTATTATCCTCCCTTTAATTGTGTTTCTTTTATAAAACTGAATAATAAAATTAAATAAGTAAAATTCTGTCGATGGAAACAATCGAATTTTCGCGGGCATCAAGAATTAGTTGAAAAATACACAAGAGTTAAACAGTCTTTAATAACTAGTTTTCTTTTTACTCTTTGTCGGACATTTTTTTATTTCTTATGCCTAGGACATACATGAGAATTATGTTACAAAACCACGTATGTCACTAATTGACACATTTTGTAAAATTTTCACTGGAACATTTGGAGAGTTTGGTCAAACGTGTTACGCATTTCGTGATTAGTGTTGGCAGAGGTCATGCGTCATAAAGGTCTCTATGTAGTAGCATTAAACGAAAAGCAAGTGGACATTCAAAATTCAAGCTGAATGAAGCTGTAAAAAGTAGACGACGTCAAAAACTTGAAGAACCACGTGGCAAAAAGCTAAGACACTCTCTGCTTTTTTTGCTCCATATGAACTGCATGGAAGTTCTTGTCAGTCATAACCTGCATTTGGCACCAAGCGTGTGTGGTGCGATAGAACGTTAAACTGCCTTGATACCGCATTTTTCTGGTAGTAGCAACAAATGTTCCTAATTTAAGCACTACGTCCAGCTTGAGTGATTTCAAAGGAACAGAATAAAATAGCTGAGACCTCAAATCGTCCACAAACATCCCGAAGATGAGACATTGAAGACTGTTACCTTTCTGGGGATTGAAGTTCAAGGTCGTTTTGGCAAACTTTTAAGATCCTTTGCCCATCTACATCCTACCGCAGACCCTTCACTCAAATGTCAGTCAAAAAGGTAAGTGTCTGCTTTCAGCTGTATGACCTGCTATAGAAGGTCGGTTAGAAAGTCATGTCAAAACCAATTGTTTATGTTAAGAATTGAGGTTAGTATATGAATACCTACCTTCTTATACTTTACAAAATGTCTAGAAATGACAATGTAATCCTACGCCTAATTTGTAGCTTGCTGCTCTGTACAGAAAATCCACTTCCATTGCCTTACAAAAATCCCTAAAACAGCCTGCTTGCTGTCCCACAAACTTGCCGTACTCATGCGTACGCAGCTAAATGTACTAATAAAACAAGGTTCGTAAATTAGAAAGATAATTTAAGAGGATTCGCTGGATAAATGTGGTTTGCAAAACTAGCCATTTCAAGCTCACTGCCAAACATGCTTCTTTGTTAAAACGGCGGCCTATCAACACCAGGAGCATTGAAGGGACGTCTTCGAAACTAAGTATCTCTTTCCATGAAACGATTGGCTTTCATTGTATCCAAAATTAAATAAAAGGTTTGGGTCTGGTCCCGTAATTTAATTATTCGCACACAAACCGCCAAAGCCTGGTAGCGCAGACTCACTAGGGACATCGGGGACGGACTTTCAGAGGCGGAGAGAACAGTAATCAAATACAAAATCTAATTTGTCTTGTCGAATGTTCAAAATATTCTTGACTTGTGTAACCAATAGACTCTAGAAGGCCAAAGAGTAGCTGAGTACTCGCATTGAATGTTAAACCAAATTTCAAAATACGTTTTGAGTCAAATTAATCATCAGGATAAAGTTTTAATATGTGATGGCATACAGCATGGCTCGAAAATATTTTATTCGCGCAAGAATTCCGGTTTCGAATAACGTTTTTCGACCATCTGTAGGAACCTCGCATTGTATAAAAGAAATACTCATGTAAGATATATTTTGGGTCAATTTTAGATTCTTCTGAATTTTTAAGTAAGTTTATAGGTAAATGGCCAAAAATATCTCCTTTAGTACTCGCTGGATTGACGAATGTTCTTTCTTTAAGTTTTAAACCTGCGGAACAGTTATTTTTCAGTTCAAAAACGTATTGAGAATACTTTTTTAATCGCAAAATGTCCATTTATGCAGTATCGTTGTTATTTTTTTTCCAAAACTGATAATGAGGTGTAAAACATGATCTGCATCCATCGCACAATGTCATGAGCATGATATGACTTTCTCTTAATAACGCGGAGCAATACAAGATTTTTTGCAAAAAGTATAAGGAATTTTTTGAAAACTGTAAGAGCAACTACAGCTGACGGATAAGTCAAATTGATATAGGGGATAAAAATATTTTTCAAAAGTAAACGATGCCATTTTGTATGGGCAAACACTTAAAAAACCTGACTGCAGCCAACTGCAGTCGTCGAAATATTTTTCTTCACGTTTTCTGTAAAATATATTAGCAGCTTTTACGTTTTCCAGGTAATTAACAGCTAACTTGAACTAAATCAGCCTATTGAATTTTTATAGCCTCGAACCAAAATTCGAAATGAATATGTGGTCCAAATTCCATCAGTTCCAGCAGAATAACTGCGTAATATTCATAAACCCTCAACAGGCAGTCAGCCATTTATGTCTAGATTGCAATATACACCATCCATAACAGCTGGTACTTGTGCTAATAAGTATGGTATATCGCGAAATCCTCATACCAACTAGTACTTTGTGTTGGGAGTTAGAGCAAGCGTAATTGAGCCAGAGCAATTTAAAGTCTCAAACTCCCATATGCGCACAAAAACATAATGCACGAGCCAAAGGAACCACCCAGAACAGATTGGTTTTCGTAATATTGAAAACAATGCTTGCTTAAAATATGGATGCCAAGCGAGAAATAAGTCGGGCAGCGTGCAAAAAGCCATTTATGTGCGAAATATATGTTTAATATGCATTGTTATTTAAAGGCGAACGAGCCTGACACAAAACTGCCGGTTCACATCCTCTAATCCTCAACGCTAATAAATATCTAAAACATGCATATGCATTCGTCTGCGCCATCCGAGCAGAGGGCATAAGTTTTAAAGTGAATGAATAACTAAAACAACCTTTTGCCGACGTCAAAACTTGAATTTAGAATCGATGTATTGATGAGTAGACAGGTGAGTAAAGATGCTGTTTTAAAAATGCATAAACAAAAGGATGTGGACGCTCATCTGTGAAATGTCTAATGTGCAGTCCACCATGAAGAAGGTGATTTTTGCAAATTTCTATAATTTCACAAAATTGCGCTCGCAAAGTGTCTAAGCAGGGGCCCCTCGTGATCAGTAATTAGACAACTTAACTAACTTTACTTGGGCTGATAGCATATTCATTGCTAGTCGTATTCATTGCTATTCATTGTTAGTAGATTTAATGCTCCAGGAATTCGCAAATATGCAACCAACCTTTTTTGTTTGAATAAGAACGCAAAAAACATTTAAAATACTTAGAGACCAACAAAAACTATCGTATATTGATGATTTTATGAAGCCAAACTACGGTAGTAATCTTTTCGGACTGTTGATTAACGACGAAGCCAAACAAAATGAATTTACTGAGGTTTCTAGACTTTATAGTGATTTGGTCACTAGCCAGTCTGCTGACATGTGGCTTGGTACGTTTTTAATATTTGTGATATACGTGTCACAAAAATTATAATAATACCCATTTTCTGATCGATTTTATGTTAAGCAATGTAAAATTGAGGATTGTCCGTGTCCTTCACAAAAAATATTCGCATGTTGAACAGCATTTGGCTCGTTGCTATTCCGAGTATCTTATTGATTCTTAGAGTTTATATTAATGACAGTTTACCTAGAGTGTATGTTTTAATTTTCTCCTTATTATGCTGCGTTATTAATTTATTGGTCTGAAAGCATAAAAACGCAATGGATGTCCTACCTCATGAAAAGAAATGCCTGTTTAATTCAAAAATATTATTCAGGTAAGATTGGTGGAGTTGCGCGAATGCAGTCAAATATTAAAACCTTTTCGTCATTTCAGATCGCTGGTATCTATACGAGCTTTGTTCGGCCGCCTTCCTAATCTATCCCTTGAAATAAATGGATATTCAAGTGACATGAACTGGCTCTGTTGCTTCTCAACGTTCATATAAATTCACATATATTTTCTAGAAAACGCATAATACAACTGTACTTTGGCTCATTTGGTATTAACTTTAGTTTTCAGATTTGGCTCTTGAATGAAAAGTCCAGTTTGATTTAAGAAAAACGTTTTCGATTTCCTTAAACTTAAACCCGACCTGCCGTCAAGCTTGCATTCAGGGTTTCCAAACTACGAGCTGTATATGCTCCACCTATTAAAAATAATGCATGTCTGCACACTTCTATATCTTGTGGGTTGATAAAAGATTTCAGCAGATTTGGAGTCTACTGTTCACTTTATAAGCAACATTTATAAATTTAAAGATAAAATGTTTAGAAATGTACATTGCACTGTTTTAATAATACTGAAGTATGAAACTGTTTCAGAATCAAAGCCTATTTTTTCTTCAAGTACCAAATTAAAAAAGATGTAATTTACCTCTAAGTTAGCAAAGAAACAAATATTTTATGCCCGCTTTCTATAAAACAAATATTGAATTTATAAGGGCGTCGGAAATCAATGAGAGCGATTCATGCTGGTCGAGTAGGTAATTTTTACAAACAATATTTGCCCACGCGGACTAAATGAAGCTCGTTCAAGAGGCAGCATCCTGCTACGACTGAAATATCTTGACTGGAGTTCAGTGCTATGTGACTCTGCTTCCTGAGAAGATCATGTTTTCTTGCCGGGTGGCAGTCCTTCAGAACAGAAGATGAAGATGCGATCACTGGAACAAGACTTTTTTTTGGCCTGACGTTTCGGATTCTTACTCGAATACATCACTGGTTGGCAAAGTTGCGCGGGTAGACATTGGTCCTCAGCACCCGTCGGAGATATTGTAATTCAGCAAATTTGTCTTCCATTTCACTGCAGTACGTCTCAACGCGCCGGTATAACGCCCTTACGTAACCGCGTTTTTACTGATCGGGTGATTGCTATTGAAATTCAGTATTTGCGTCGTATTTGCTGCTTTCCTGAACACTTTGGTTTTTAAGCCACCACAGTGTTTGCGGCAGACGAGGACATTCAGGAAGGTCAGCTGATTGCTGTCCTCCTCCTCCTCCTCCATCGCAAATTGAATGTCCGGAAAGACGACGTTGAGATGTTCTTAAAATGTCAGCACCTGAGTCTGCTCGATGACGACGAAGGTGTCATCCACATATCGAACCCAGGATTTTGGTCTGTGGTGTCGGAAAACCAGCGAATCCAGCTGTTGTAGGACCGTCTCGACTATGAGTCTCAAAGTCGGCTAACCATTGGCGTTCCCATCACCTGCAACTACGTCGGCGAAACTGGGAGGTTACTCCGTACGCAAATTGCCATGCACGCAACAGCAGTGAGGCTGGGAGACACTAGCTCCTAGGTGGCGGCTTATTCGACGGGATCCGGCCATATTTTCAAGTTTCAGGAGGCCGACATTCTCGCAAGGGGTGACAACCGCGTGAGTCGTGAGCCGCTCGAGCCATGGTTCACAGGCCCGCAATCCATCATCGAGCACAATGACCTCCCGTTACCGCATTCTATGCTGAGATTTTCCCTGGTCAGGGGAATCAGTGACGTGGGGAGTGCGCGGGCGAGCAATTATCCCAGTGACCGTGAGCCAATTTGTCGAGCAATCGTCACACCAACATTCAACACGGATGACGTAATCATGGCAAATAACGACTCAGACGCGCACTGACAAGCCAACATCGCATCAATTACGACCCCAGCAGAGATTGTGAGGGCTGGTAATTAGAGTGCGAATATGGTCCCACGGAAGCCTTGTGATATAAATACTGTACAGCTTGTGCCACCATTACCCTTGTCTGCGACTGTCACTGATGATGGATTCGAGTGAGAATCCGAAACGTCAGGCCCATAAATTTCTTGTTCCAGTGATTGCATCTTCGTCTTCTGAACCTCCAATTGGAAATTACCCGTTCGCTTCTATTAGCAGTCTTTCAGATCATGACTTTAAACTCATCCCTGTCGAATTAGTTATAAAGAGAAAATAGGTGTTTAGTATTGTGAGCACTCATTCCCCAGTCTTGACCTCTCCCTTCTCCCTCCCAGGCCTTTGTCCATTGTGCGAGTCGACTGGTCATGTGATGCGGGATTCGGTGCAGGTGGCTGACGGAGCTTGAGAACTCGTCTGCGCGTGCTAAACACGAACTAACCGTTGCACAGCACGTCAAGTTTTCACGCTTAAATTAGGGAGAGGGGGGGACGGTGAATCGGAGCTGACATGCAGGTGAATGTCCTATAATTAATGGTAAGGGGAGATCACTGAGCAGCCCGACTGACAGTTCGCCGGTCGATCGCTTCACCCAAGCCCCTACAGGGTTGACAGTGAATTCTGAATTGCACTGTTGGTTGTTGATGACGTTTGGTGCGTTGTTACATATTCAGGCGCGTCAGATTATTTGTAATAAGTAATACGCTGAAATACCGCGGAGACGGAGTCTCCAGAAACGACACTTACCCTCTTCCACATCCTGTGCGTCAGTCGACTGTCCTAACCGGTCGACAAATTAGTATTACGCTTGGATGCAGGGATTAACGGAACTAACTCTGCCCATCTTTGCCTCTATGACGCAATCTAGCACTCCGCGCAACACAACAAGTTTGTGCTTAGGGAGAAAGATTACACATACTCCTAAAAAGGCGGGCTTACTCGTTTGCTATGTCCTTTTGGGGCTTTGATATGTCTTATTTACTTTGGAGAGTTGCTAGTTTTCAACAAACTTATTTTACCTTCAATAGTTTCTTGCGTTTATATTTAATAGTAGGCCTCTCTGTATAAGTCAAAACTTTCAGTCAATGTGCTTTGAGCATTTTTATATTGTGTGGATTTTTTCACCAATCAACTGAGATAGAACATGCCATGTTAACCCCAACTGCTTTTTGGATGTCCTCGATTTTTAACCGTTTTTGTTTTTAACTAAATTTGAGACACTTTTAGTTTTAATTTTTCGCGGAGTTAACATTTATTTTATTTGCAGACGACCATTTTATTTGACGTATTTGGCCTACTTTACGGAACATGGATGATTTACTCGAACAAGCGCCAATTTCGTAGTCTTGGTTTGTAACCTTACTTCACGTCAAAGTACTTATCTTCTAAGAATCGAATATGTCGTTTTAAAATCGAAACATTACTTTTGCTCTGCCTCAGCCATCCGTCATAAATTTCCGGATGAGTGATGTAGCAGTGCCTGCCTTTAAAAACACTATCCAAAAATATCTTGACCATCGCGTAGGCGAAATTCACGACTGCTCGTGGTTATTTTATATCCAGCAATCTAAATTTAGACACAACGCACAAACAGATTAAGTAAAAAATGCCAATTTACAAGCTCTATCGTATTTTGCATTTAGTTCTTGCACCACATATAATCGTGGATTGTAAGTACTGTCGAAGTTAACCTGCTAAGATATCGTTGCGTAAGAGGGGAAAAAGGAAAATGATAGTTACGTGGACAAGAATCGAAAAGTTTCAGCGCATACTGGTTGCTTACCTTTTCCGAAGGCTTCTTCCATCGTTAAACGTCAGTCTTTCCTCTTTTTGCTGCTCCTTAAGGAGCAAGTAAACGATGTAAGGGAAAGTATTTTGTTTCTGAATGAATTGTTCATAAGTGTCCTGTAATACAAAGCCAGCCAAATAGTTGGAAAATGGATGATAAGCAGTGTGTTACAAGAACAGAGGACTGACAGAAAAATTAAAAATAAGCGGTCTCGATCGATATAACAACAACTTCATTCGTTTACGTTTCGGATCTACGCCTGAATCCATCATCAGAGACTGCATCGGATACGAATGGTTTGCACACAGGAAGTTGCAGTATTAATAGGATACGATCGCCATGTTACTGCTTACCTACGCAATTAACGGCACCCCGTTAAACAAGGGTGGCTGATGTCCTGTGCGCTAGTTGTTTGATGGCCGACATGCAATTCGCAAATGGCTGAAATTCCATCAACAATATTTGATGTTCTCATAAAGAAGGCTCGTTTACCTTGCTCACCAGCCTGCGTGCTCCCGGAGCGGCTTAATGCTTTAGTCGAACCAAGTCTCAGAACCGAATTGGCTGTTGGAAGATCATTGGATTTCTCAATAGACGGGTCCCGCGACCCATGCCTTAAGCGAGTGGTGATAATAGCGTGAGCTGCAGGTTGATTGGGTCATGACTCAATAGAACCTAATACATTAACAAGTGGAATGAACTCCAACCCCATATTTGCTGTTGAGCCTTAGTTTAACCAAAGAAATTAATCACTCGGGGCGCCCACAGGATAGTGAGCCAGCTGGCTGAGCCATCATCACGCCAACACTCAATATGGGCGATGAAAGTTCAGTAATTATGAACTTGCATGCCCAGCGCCAAACAGTTGACCCAGTGTAGAGCAACCATCCTCGATGAAGGAGGAGCCGTTAGTTTTTACAAGTTCGCAGTAGTATAGCGGCTATATCTTATAAATACTGCAATTTCCTATGTATAAATTGCCCGTTTCTGATAATCGGTTTGAGCGCAGGTCTGAAACGCCAGGCGAATGAAGCTCTTGTATCAGAGAAAACAATTCTATGCTGGGACTCACATTTTCGTTTTTACCGACAAAGAAATGTTGGTTTCCAAAATACTGCCTCTATTGCTCGGTAATTTTTATATCCTGGTAAGAAAGTGCTCACCAACTAAATAAACAGTCTTACAAAATGCCGCCTCACAAAAACACCTGTTTTGACATTTCTCTTTTGCGGCAAGCTAACGGGCAAGTTCCCATCGATAAACTCGGCTTCCATACTTTTTTTTACCGCTTTGCGCTTTACATCATACTGCTAAAGTCAAAGTTTGTGTGCTTTTTTCTGTTCTGGCACGCAATCAACAATAATCTATCATCGCAGTCGGTTCCAATCGTGTGACCACCATTTGGCCTCCCATGAAAATTATTTCAGGGTCTACGACCACTAAACATTCTACGGACAAGCTCTTATTGAACCTATGGGGAGATGGCAGACTGTAAGCAGTAGGTGAGGGATGAAAACAATTACTTTGAAAAATTGTTGATGCTCAAAAGAAACTTTTGTGCCCAATCGTCTGCCCTCCATATATTCGCTTCAGGCCTGTATATTTATAATGCTAATGAAGTACTAGATTACAAATTCGGACCAGTAGGTAAATACGCTGTACAGCATGTACAAATGCTTTTTTTTAAATAAAACCCCCTAAACGCTGTCAAAAAGTCAAGTAAAGAGCTAATTTTGCCTTTCTTAGCTTTGCTAGAGAGTTTAATTGAGCACTCTTCAAGCATGTTGTTATAAATCCTCAAAATCCTAAGATAGATTCTAAGTTTATAAAACAACATTTTATGAATGAAGGCGAAATTTCGAGTTCCAGGTGTATGCATAAGTGAAGGAGAAGAGTCGAGGACCGGAACACTTCGTTTATTATCCTGAGCTTTCAGACTCGTACATGAGTCCATCGTCAGAGGTATTGGCAGAAACGGGACAAGCGGCAGTTATAAGGCACGTAGGCCTAATCAGCGACCGAAGTCGCACGACTGGAGTTGACTACGCAGGGCTCTGTACGCCGAAGCCAGATCAATAAATCGATTGACAGAGTTCTCATTCGAGGCAACGGCTTCAATTAATTCTCGGCCTGTTTTGTTTCCGGCACGGGCGACGATTTTGGTTGCTGCGAAGCTAAACTCGTGACCCATTTCGTAGGTGTGGGCAGCCACTTGTGATAATGCGTCGCCTCGTCGCACGGCCAGCTTATGTTCGTGTATGCGCGATCCGAGCATTCGTCCAGTCTGTCCTGTGTAGTTAGAAGGACAAATTTGACACGGAATGCAAAACACTACTCCAGATTGCTCTTCAGGCCTTAACCAATCTTCAATTTTCATGACCCTGTTGCGCACGGTAGCTTTGGGGCTATGTGCAATTCCAACACCTAGCTCCGCAGCAATGCGTTCAGTCGCTTCTGAAACACCCTTGATGTATGGCAGAGAATGCCATATCGTCGGTGGCGTTGATGTTCGAGTTCTCTGGTGGCGACCGCCTAGACAGCGACTTATGAATGCCCGCGGGTAGCCATTTTGCACAACTTGGTCGCGGAGATAACGGGCCCCACGTGCTCTGTCCTCCGGTTCGCTGCAAAATTTTATGTTGCTATCAAGTCCAGTTGAGCAAAAAAACGCTTTTATTGTAAAAGTCTTTCCTACCGGATACTTCTTTCAGCTAAGCTCAAATAAGCATGCTACAGGTCATCAAAGATCAATTATTGTTACCTAATTTGTTTCTGGACAGTTCAAGCATCCAAAACACAACTGAAGATCTATTTTAACCCTTTTCGATGCGAAAGCAGGGCAGAATCACCACAACCGTTTTAGAAGAACGAATAACAGACGGTTATGTTAATCCTCTGAATCCTTGAATCAAATTTTGTCATTAACCAATACTTATTGTCCTAGATGTTTAACTAACTGCATAAATAATGGTCCAGTCAATTTATGAGAACCTAGCTTTCCTCTTATTTTTAAGCTCGTCCAATTAAACACATTTTGGATTCCGTAATATATTAAAATCTCTAGGGTGCTTACGTTGTTTTCACTGTAAGCTGTCAAGATGGGATTAAAACTGCCAATCTCGAACAGTTCCTGCAAAAACCCAATTAAGGGTTTGATTTTACTGAATAAATTAAAAACGGAAGGAAGTTGGAGTATCTCTCTCTTAGGATGAACTATGACTGACGAATCAGCCCATCCTCTATTTATCGCAAGAGATGCAGCAACGGATGTCCAGTTGATGAGCATCGTGTTTTTTTAAGTGAAGCAGCACATGTCTTTAATATGACTTTTGCTATTTTGTGGCTTTGCTGTTTAGTTGCTATTAAGATTGAAAATTCAAATGAGTCATTTCAGAACGTCCATAAGGTACCTTTAAATTTACTCGCGTAAAAAATTGTAACAGTGCATTTCTCAATTACTGATTGACCAGCTATTGTTATAAAAATCATGCAAATTACTTAACGAGATTTTGATGAAAACTTCACTAAAACAGTATTTTTAGACGTTGTGTTATTTCTAATTTCATATTTACTACGGTTTTGTTATGAAAATACATCCTATACATCTCAACACGACGTTAAATATAATAGAAGCATTTCTGACGTTTTCGGTATATCACGTTTTTCTAAATAATTCGGCACTTCTAAACACTGCAACACGGCATTTAATATATCTTTTTTGTTTTTAATTTTCTCAACCTTGTACTTTTTTACCATAGACATTGGACTCATGAAATTATGTCGGTTGGCGAGGGATTGACAATCATTTGTAAAGTCCGACACATTTCGTGGGTTAGGTAACGCACTGTATTATACATCAGGCTAGATCTGACGCACAGTTCATATATAAATCGCCTGCTTTCGAATCCAGTCAGCATGTTGGTTCGCACACCTGTACTACGGAGAAAACGACTAGTCCAAAGCATTGCCACAAAACACATTTTCATATTGTTTGCGTAGTAAGTATAAAAGCAAGGTTGCATCAATTGCCACCACATGTGACCTTGCCCTGATTTCCGGGCGCCTAATGTTGGTTTGACGGTTTATGTTGTGATTCTGGCTAAAGCTAGGAAGCTGGAATGTGAAACTCCTGTAAGCGAACGTTAGCTACCTGTAGTACGGTGACTCACATTCCCATGTCCAACCAGACTAGTCGTTAAGTTGCCGAGGACTATTTTTCTTTATCTTCTGGTACAATGTCATTCTCTGCAGAAGCAGAGTTAAATCGCCTTAACGGGCCAAAATGTCTTATGTTTGCGGGTGCCCAACTCCAAGACCACGTGAATCTTAGCATTTACTATTTACTTTATTTTACAAGGAAGCCTATATTAAATGGCTTGGTGTGTGTGCGTATGTCTTCATGACGACCACACATTGTGAAGCTCGGGCCATTAAAAATATATCCGGGGGAGTGTTCTCTTCGGATACCTAGATTTTTATCTTAGAGTAGTGTCAAAAAACTAACCCTCACTGATTCTTCGATTCTGCGAGTTTCTACCAGGTTTCGTTTCCCGACAATTTTCATCCAACAGTAGGCTCTTTGACTTTATAAAAGAGATGTTAACCGTTTTCAAGAGTAGTTTTGGCTGATTAATAGATCATTAAATAGTAATAGAACGAGTACCTATTAGAAAAACAATTTTTAGTCTATCCATCTATTAGACTTTGATGGCCATTGGGAAGGGAAATACTTCTAGTTAACAGCATTTGGAAAACCACTCGAACTATAAGACGTCCAAATGAAATAATCATTTATATCGATAAACGCAGGATCAAAATGCACATTGAATTGTAGAGGAGTTATCAGTTTGGAAAACTAAGACGAATAATATTTTCAAATTACCTGACGTCCACTTCTGTGCAAATAAAAAACAAGCACAAATGGTTTTTGCCGTACTTAAATCATTTTAATGTAAAAATAAAATCAAAAGGCTCCGAAAACCTGAAGGCGATTTGGCCTCCACATCTGCTTAAGCACGTTAAGTGCTAGACTCAGGTTTGCTCTTGTGATATGCAGAGGCAGGCCAAATGTCATTTTTCCATGATTCGTAAAGTCCTGGCCAGTAAAAGATGCAATTATTTCTCGAACAAGTTAATTCATGAAGGACCGCATAACAGTTCCATATAGTGGCGACAAAACTAGAGATCAATGTAAGTTCTGGAATTTAGTAGTTGAAGGCATCATGAATGCTGCTGGAAAATTGATTCACGAAGATCAAAAAATAACACTCATTATAAATGAGGATAATAAAACTGAAACTCCCAGCTGGGAGTTATTCTCTACACGAGAGGCAAAAACTGAAACTGCAAATAGTCCATAGTGGGGATGAAGTTTGGCATTGTTGTCTAACTAATGCACTCACTCATTTTCAATAAAACGAATGAATGGTCGCTGAAAACGCTTGGGGCACATGCTTCATGCACGTTGTGTTGAAAGGACGCATTAGCAGTTCCTGCTCAGAAACAGCTGGAGATGTCGTTTTGCGAGAAAGGAAAATATGTCTTATTTTGCGGTTCACGTCGATAAAAGCGAACAAATTATTTCCATGGAGCAGTTAAGAGAAAGAAGATGCGATCAATGGAACAAGAAATGTATTGGCCTAACATTTCGGATTCTCACCTGAACACAGCATTCGAAACGGTTGCAGATAAATGTGGTAGGGACTCAACGAATGCGGTTTTTGTAGAACCAGTTGCCCGTGGGGCTACATGCGTACTATTGATAACATTTTTTTAAATCACCACTAAGCAATCTTAACTGAGGCGATAATGGCTCGTCAGTCCGCGTCCGAGTCGCTAATTGCCGCAATTTCATCATCCTTTTGTGATGTTGACATTATGCCTACTCGGCCATTTGGCCCACTATCACGAGGATAGGTGAACGCCCGCGCTCTCCCCACTTTGCTAATTGCCCTGCTTAAGGAACGTCACAGCATTGAATATGGTACCGGGGGGTCACTGAGCTTGTTGATGGATAGAGGAATACAGGGCAAACATTAGTCGGCGTTTTAAAGTTGCAAGTGCTTCTTCCGGTACGACAAGCGTCAGACATCTCTGACTCGATGAAAAACATGGAGTTAAAGGAGATATTATCTGGGTAGAATAGAACTTGGGGACAAATAGTGGGTCCGAGTTCATAGAATCCTTGAAGATATACCTCCGCTGTAGCAACGGAGACAAGACGGAAGACACAAGTTGATAGAAAATTGCTTGATAGATGATTGACCCGGTTGGCAAAAATGACGAAATTTAGGTCTAATATGTCAGGTACTTTCAAATGCTAGCTGTCTGTAAGGAGCGGTGGACTGATGATACCTCAGAATAAATGGGCTGATTGAAACCTACCCATATAAACAGCTTAAGTTTAACATTAACATATTTCTATTGAAAACTGGCTGAACCGTGACTCCGTACAGGCAAATCCTTTAAATTTAGTGTTTCCTGCAACGTGGCTGATCTCAAGAGAAAAAACATAATTTTGAATCTAAGCATAACATTCACAATGAAGACGACGTGATTCAATGTCCGCTTCAACGACAAAAGTAAACTTTGATCAAATGTGTATCCTAAGTAATGCACTAAAAAGAGACAACCGGCTAAGCAAATATGCTTAAAACGTAAGTACAAAAAAATAATAAGCAAATTTTAAGCGGCACAAGTACTAAAGCTTTTTCAAAAGACGATCGTAGGCTGTCAAATCTGGAAGTGTTATGAAGGTAAAAATAAATACCATAGTCTAAAACAAAAATCTAGTCAAGTCCTGTTCAAATCTACCATGTATCGTCGTGTTTATTTTAAGCGATTTCTCTGCTGTGCACACTAAATCACTTTGTTTTTGGACAGTTACTTTAACCAAAAAATGGGAAACGTTTTGATTGTGTCAAAAATGCCTTTTGCATTATACTCACGGGTACATTTTGAAAGTAGCTACTGCGGGGTCGTATGCGTTTGCACCCGGAATTACCCTGCAGACCGCTTTAGCCGAACAGTGTCATACCGCAGGCAGTACTGGCAAATAGGGCCACGATAGCTCATAAATCACATTTAGGTTGTGGCGGCCCGCGTTAGTTTCACACGGCTAATAAGATTAATTGCCCTCTTATTAAGGTTTCAAATTAATTAAAACAACAATTTTTTAATACGAACATTTCGCAGGACCGGTTGTGCAACGAAGAAAGCATCTGATTTGGAAGGGCTTGCTAAAGCACACATTTGAAAATAAAAGTAGCTTTTTTATTTTAGTTTAAACAGAAATAAAATGAGTATCTTTTTTTCTGAAAAATCATTTTCGGGGTGGCGATTCTATGCAGTTTTAGTTTGCTTGACTGTTCGTTCAGCTAATATGAGATTTACCTTGTTAATTCATAGAAACAATCGTTTCCTTGAAAAATATCCGGTTTTCGACAAAGTGAGATGGACGCGTTCGCGGTCAGGGGTACGCGAAATGCTCAAAAGGAGTATTTGAAAACCTTGATCTGCCGTGGGGAAACAAATGGAAATTTCGTTATTGCTAAACCGAACTACAAACGCAAAAACTTATATTCCTTCAGGGGATTTTGCTAATAGACAACAAAAGACGTCAGCACAGATCACAGATGTACACTGTGCGATATAAAAATACCCTGTGCGAATAAGTGTATGTCTGACACCCAGTACTATATATTTATGCGAGATCACACTGAGGTTTATTAATTTTCCTAAAAAGCGCCCGCAAGCATACTACGCTCGAAAAATGGCGAAGCATTCAAAAATCCGGTTGCACTTTTATCACATTCTGAAGCTATATCAATGCTATTTGTTATACGTCTGACAATGATTTTGCTGTTACACATATAAGATAAATTCGGAAAATAAAGTGTCTCTTTTGTACACGTGACGTTTTTTAAAGATCGAACGTCATGGTACCTTATAGAACGCTTTTGATGACACAATAGTTTTTGCAAAGACAGTTTAGTCAATTTAAGAAACCGTCTTTGTGCAGACTAAAATAATGCCTTGAGCGTGAGACGCCTTATCGCAATAAATCATGTGCTACTGGAAATCAATAAATTTAGTTATGCATAACAAATAATGACAATCATAAAACATGAATTTTAAGCCCTGGTGCCTTGCAATGCGTTTGTTAATCAACTTAAATATAGCCCGAGCTTGGGCAGAGCTAGGATAGCAGGATGCAACTGCTAAGGCCATCACCAGACTGCGGTTAAACACACGCCTGTAGTCACCATCTCCGCCTCATTCTGCGACTTTGTGAAGGTGCACTAACCCTCGTTCGACTTTCCCCAAGCCCTGACAGGGCAATTTACTTGCTCTTATTGAGGCAGAAAGACAATTGCCTCCGATCCACTCCAACTTCCTTTTCCACCTGCCAATTTCCTCCGGAACGACAATACTCATCTCTCCTCCTCCCCCTCTACTCCTCGATGGTCACAACAATGCCAGTTGTGGTTTGTTGGCAAGACTGTTGTTGCTGTGCAGTGGGGAGATTGACGAGGGGAGGAGGAGGAGGACAAAGGACTGCGTCAGTCGCCGAGAGCAGCTTGCTCGCAGGCAGACCGCAATGGGAGCAGCGGCAGCGGGAGACACTCCACCGTCCGAATTCACGCCTCCGATACACTCGGGCGCAGGCGAACACACACGCACGCACTTGAGCGCCGCGCGCAAAGTAGTCGCGTGCGTCAGTTCAGGCAGCCGTAGCGCACCTGCAGCAGTTAGTAGCGCGTCTTCAACCCAGTGCCTGAGGCTTTCAAAGAGAGCCTGCATAGTTGCAATGCAGAACGGTCATCGAATCAGGTGAGGCGTGCGGCCTGAAAGGAGAGAGAACTGGACAGAGAGACACATTTTCGGGGAGGTGGCGACGGTGATGATGACTTCAAGAAGGAGTCGCCTAGAGGTAAGTAGAATGTGTCGTGTAAGTCACTGTTAATTACTAGGTTGATAGGCATTGAGTAAATTGCAGGTAGGAGACTGACAACTCATGGACATAAGAGGAGCTGATGTGATGGTAAACGAGGCTCTCACCTCAGCCACCGAGACTATTCCCACCAGCACAAGCAACTCGATGAAGGATGCGTTCGACAGCACTCTCGTATGTTTAAAATTGATTTTATTTGCGAGATTTTTAATTGACACTTTGTAAACGTGTCAAGTGAGTCTTAAGTATGTACATTGGGAGAGTGATTAGGTAAATGTAACATGGCAATGCCGAAAACTGTCCGCGCTTGCCTGTTAGAGAGTTCCTTATGTGCCCCACTCGGAGACTGCGTTAATATTCCAAATGTACTGGTGTAAGTCAGCGTACATGATCCACAGTTCATATCAGGGGATGTCAACATAGCGTCTGCATGAAAGTTACGTAGAATTAACATGACATGCCTTAGCAAACATGAACTGCTTAAGCGCCGTCTCCAAAACTGTCATACTTCTCTAGTAAAAGTACTAAGGATACGCTCAGGAAAATGAGTCATTTAATCGCGTCGACGTATTAGCAAGTATTGCTTATAGTCCGGTATGTCAGATTAAGATGCATATAACAGACTTATTATTCATTTTCGAACTTGCTCACGTAATCGACTGAGAAAAAAGTGTGTTCACAATCAAGTATCGCATTTTAAAAGATTTTTGTATGAGACAACCCGGATTGTCTTGCTAATTATTAATTTATCGACTTTATGACTTTTTTTCAGAAATGGGTTCACAATGTTAGATTGATTTAAACAGCACAAGACTTTACCAATAAGACAATTAACGGGGAAGCTCTAACACAGTGATGGGAAATGCCAATCATTTTTTGGATAAGGAATGACCCGCGTGTCAAACGAGCTGAAGCTAGGGACATTTTGTAAAACGTCCCAGTAAATCCAGACAATGCTATCCCAGCAACAATATAAATTAGTCATGCAAAGGGAGTCTGCTGACAGGTTCCTTTAAAACAATGTTAGTTCAATTTGTTGGTTATTCGTCAAATAAATATTTCGATAAGAAATACACTTACTAACATACTCAGCTAGGCAGATTTACTAAGGAAAACCATAACAAAAATAAATATACCAGCACAGATACTGTAAAAATGGTCAGAAATCATGAGCACTTCAACTTTAAGCGTTATGTTTGTGTGAGGCCATCTTTTTGGATTTTATAACAAAACACGATTGTTATGAATAAAATATTGTTTGTTTAGGAAAATCCGGAGCCGGCCAGTGCCGAATAACGATAAATGTATCACAGTTCTTAATAAGAACATCATTTGGCATATTACACACTGCCAGACTGATAAATCAAAAGGTATCTTATTTTTATGGCTCTGATCACACATTTAAAAGTCAAGAAAAATGATCAAGCAACAGTACCTGTGACAGTGGGCGACAATTGGATCTTTTATTTTAAGAAACCGATCTCAGCATCTTATGTTAATCATAAATATGGCCACTTTACTCAAAAACCTTTCTGTATTTGCCGGATATTTGACTAGTTTTTTTTGCAACGACTTATTCAGTGTCATTAGCCGAACCAACTGATGATCTCAGAACATCCGTCGGCACCCATTACATCTAGTCAAGCTTTATGGAAAACATTCCGTGCCCTAGGGGAAAAGACATCGCTGCACTGTTTTTACAAATGCTTACGGTCCGTTTCAAACTCGGACGATTCACTTAGTTGATATACATTCTAAACCGACCGAAATATGCTTTCGCTAGGCTCGACTCGAATGCAATATGTACAGGAGAATGCCTGTTGCAAGATAAAAACTGTTTTGGACACATCAAGGAAACTTAAAGGCATTTGAGCATGGTTGACACTAGTTCTCCGAATTTCATGCATTCATCAAAACGGTTTCCGCAATAAAGAAAAATTTAGGCAGCAACAATGTCTGTGTTGAACGATTCAGGAAAATGATTACAACGTTGTTAAGACAAGCATCTGGTCATCTTGCTGCTTTGAATTGGGTTTTTACATTTCCAGACCACATTTTGGCATCACGCATAATCTGCAATTAATCTGTAATAGGCAACATGCTCCGTCTACCGTCTGGGAAAACTTTGCGAATTCTTTGGCACAGTCATAATCGGAAATAATAGAGTTCTCTCGGCTTTTACTTAAACTTCTTCAAGCCTTCCTCTCAGTTGTCCTTTTAGAGAGATAAGTAGAACTGGTAGCATTCAGAAACGCTATGACCAAAAAGGAAAGTTTCCTTGGAGACCATGTTAGACGTTATCACCGGGCGATTTGCGAAACACACTTGTCAGTAAACTTGTAATCGCAACTCTAGTCCAGCGTGCCGTTAAATACTTAAAACGACCCACTTGCTCACTTGTAATTTTTA
>CACRXP010000258.1:87984-144050 GCA_902702965.1 Spirometra erinaceieuropaei
TTCGAGCGTAGTATGCTTGCGGGCGCTTTTTAGGAAAATTAATAAACCTCAGTGTGATCTCGCATAAATATATAGTACTGGGTGTCAGGCATGCACTTATTCGCACAGGGTATTTTTATATCAGACATTGTTCATCTGAGATCTTTGCTGACGTCTTTTGTTGTCTATTAGCAAAATCCCCTGAAGGAATATAAGTTTTTGCGCTTGTAGTTCGGTTTAGCAATAGCGAAATTTCCATTTGTTTCCCCATGACATATCAAGGTTTTCAACTACTCCTTTTGTGCATTTCGCGTACCCCTGACCGCGAACGCGCTCATCCTACTTTGTCAAAAACCGGATATTTTTCAGGGAAACGATTGTTTCTAGGAATTCATAAGGTTAATCTCATATAAGTTGAACGAACAGTCTAGCAAAACAAAACTGCATAGAATCGCTACACCAAAAATGATTTTTCAGAAAAAAAGTCACTCATTTTATTTCTGTTTAAACTAAAATAAAAAAGCTACTTTTGTTTTAAAATGTGTGCCACGTTTGTTGCTTGGTAATTTACTTTTAACAAACTGTTTTAGCAAGCCCTTCCAAATTAGACGCTTTCTTCGTTGCACAACCGGTCCTGTGAAATGTTCATCTTAAAAAAATTGTTGTTTTAATTAATTTGAAACCTTAATAAGAGCGCAATTAATCTTATTAGCCGTGTGAACCTAACGCGGGCCGCCACAACCTAAATGTGATTTATGAGCTATCGTGGCCCTATTTTAAAGTACTGCCTGCGGTGAGGCACTGTTCAGCTAAAGCAATCCGCAGGGTAATTCCGGGTGCAAACGCATACGACGACGAAGTAGCTACTTTCAAAATGTACCCGTGAGTATAGTGCAAAAAGCTTTTTTGACAAAATCAAAACTTTTCCCATTTTTATTGGTTAAAGTAACTGTCCAAAAGCAAAGTGATTTTGTGTGCTCGGCAGAGAAATCCCTAAAAATAAACACGACCAAACATGGTAGATTCGAATACGACTGGAATAGATTTTTGTTTTAGACTTTGTTATTTATTTCTACCTTCTTGACACTTCAGGTTTGACAGCCTGCAATTGTCTTTTGAAAAAGCTTTAGTACATGTGCCGCTCTAAATTTTCCTGCTATATTTTCTTACTCACGTTTTAAGCATATTTGCTTAGCCGGTTGTCTCTTTTTAGTGCATTAATTAGGATACAAATTCGATCGCAGTTTACTTGTGTCGTTGAAGCGGGCATTGAAACGCGTCGTCTTCACTGTGAGTGTTATGCTTACATTCAAAATTAAGTTTTTTCTCTTGAGATCAGCCATGTTGCAGGAAACACTAAATTTAAAGGGTTTGCCTGTACGGAGTCACGGTTCACCCAGTTTTCAATGGAAATATGTTAATGCCAAACTTAAGCTGTTTATATGGATAGATTTCAATCAGCCCATTTATTCTGAGGTATCATCAGTCCACCGCTCCTTACAGACAGCTAGTATTTGAAAGTACCTGACATATTAGACCTAAATTTCGTCATTTTTGCCAACCGGGCCAATCATCTATCAAGCAATTTTCTATCACCTTGTGTCTTCCGTCTTGTCTCCGTTGCTAGAGCGGAGATATATCTTCAAGGATTCTATGAACACCGACCCACTATTTGTCCCCAAGTTCTATTCTACCCAGATACTATCTCTTTTAACTCCATGTTTTTCATCGAGTCAGAGATGTCTGACGCTTGTCGTACCGGAAGAAGCACTTGCAACTTTATAACGCCGACTAATGTTTGCCCTGTATTCCTCTATCCATCAACAAGCTCAGTGACCCCCCGGTACCATATTCAATGTTGTGACGTTCCCTAAGCAGGGCAACCAGCAAAGTGGGGAGAGCGCGGGCGTTCAACTATCCTGGTGACAGCGGGCCAAATGGATGAGTAGTCATAATGTCAACATTAAACAAGGATGATGAAATCGCGACAACTAGAGACTCGGACGCGGACTGACGAGCCATTATCGCCTTAATTACGACCCCCCGTGGTGATCCAAACAAATGTTATCAATGATACGCATGTGGCCCCACGGACAGCTAGTTTTACAAAAGCCGCATTCTTTGAGTCTCTGCCACCGTCTCGAATGTTGTGTTCAGATGAGAATCCGAAATGTAAGGCCAATACATTTCTTGTTCAATTGATTACATCTTCTTTCTCTGAACTGCTCCATGGAAATAATTTGTTCGCTTCTATCGACGTAAGCCGCAAAGTAAGACATATTTTCCTTTCTTGCAAAACGACATCTCCAGGTGTTTCTGAGCAGGAACTGCTCATGCGTCCTTTTAACACAACGTGCATGATGCATGTGCCCCAAACGTTTTCAGTTTATTCGCTTTATTGAAAATGAGTGAGTGCAGTAGTTAGACAACAATGCCAAACTCAATTCCCACTATGGACTATTTGCAGTTTCAGTTTTATTATCCTCATTTTACACGAGTGTTATTTTTGACCTTCGTGAATCAATTTTCCAGCAGCATTCATGATGCCTTCAACTACTAAATTCCAGAACTTGCATTATTCTCTAGTTTTGTCGCCACTATACGGGCGTGTTATGCGGTCCTTCATGAATGAACTTGTTCGAGGAACAAATGCATCTTTTACTGGCAAGGACTTTACGAATCATGGAAAAATGACATTTGGCGTGCCTCTGCGTATCACAAGAGCAAACCTGAGTCCAGCACTTTAACGTGCTTAGGCAGATGTGGAGGCCAAATCGTCTTCAGGTTTTTGGAGATTTTTGATTTTACCTTTGCATTAAAATGATTTAAGTACCGCAAAAACCATTTGTGCTTGTTCTTCATCTGCACGAAAGTGGACGCCAGGTAATTTGAAAATAAGATTCGTCTTAGTTTTCCAAACTGATAACTCCTCCACAATTCAATGTGCATTTTAATCCTGCGTTTATCGATGTAAATGATTATTTCATTTGGACGTCTTATAGTTCGAGTGGTTTTCCAAACGCTGTTAACAAGAAGTATTTCCCTTCTAAATGGCCATCAAAGTCTGATAGATAGATAGATTAAAAATTGTTTTTCTAATAGCTACTCAATTTATTAATATTTAGTGATTTATTAATCAGCCAAAACTACTTTTGAAAAGGGTTAACTTCTATTTTATAAAGTCAAAGAGCCTACTGTTGGATGACAATTGTCGGGAAACGAAACCTGGCAGAAACTCGCAGAATCGAAGAATCAGTGAGGGTTAGTTTTTTGACATTACTCTAAAATAAAAATCTAGGAATCGGAAGAGAACACTCTCCCGGATATATTTTTAATGGTCCGAGCTTCACAATGTGTGGTCATCATGAAGACATACGTACGCACACCAAGCCATTTAATATATGCTTCCTTGTAAAATAAAGTAGATGGCAGATGCTAAGATTCACTTGGTCTTGGAGTTGGGCACCCCCCAAATATAAGACATTTTGGCCCGTTAAGGCGATCTAACTCTGCGTCTGCAGAGAATGACATTGTAACAGAAGATAAAGAAAAATAGTTCTCGGCAACTTAACGACTAGTCTGGTTGGACATGGAATGTGAGTCCCCGTACTACAGGTAGCTAACGTTCGCTTACAGGAGTTTCACATTCCAACTTCCTAGCTTTAGCCAGAATCACAACTTAAACCCTCAAACCAACCTTAGGCGCCCGGTAACCAGGGCAAGGTCACATGTGGTAGCAGTTGATGTTACCTTGCTTTTATCCTTACTATGCAAACAATGTGAAAATGTGTTTTGTAGCAATGCTTTTGACTAGTCGTTTTCTCCGTAGTATAGGTAGGCGAACCAACATGCCGACTGGATTCGAGAGCAGAAGATTTCTATATGAACGTTGCGTCAGATCTAGCCTGATGTATAATACAGTGCGTTACCTAACCCACGAAATGTGCCGGACTTTACAAATGATTGTCAATCCCTCGCCAACCGACATAATTTCATGAATCCAATGTCTATGGTAAAAACGTACAAAGTTGAGAAAATTAAAAACAAAAAAGATATATTAAATGCCGTGTTGCAGTGTTTAGAAGTGCCGAATTTTTTAGAAAAACGTGATAAACCGAAAACGTCAGAAATGCTTCTATTTTATTTAACGTCGTGTTGAGATATATAGGATGTATTTTCATAACAAAACCGTAGTAAATATGAAATTAAAAATAACACAACGTCTAAAAATACTGCTTTAGTGAAGTTTACGTCAAAATCGCGTTAAGTAATTAGTGTGATTTTTATAACAGTAGCTGGTCAATCAGTAACTGCGAAATGCACTGTTACAATTTTTTGACGAGAATAAATTTAAAGGTACCTTATGGACGTTCTGAAATGACCCATTTGAATTTTCAGTCTTAATAGCAACTAAACAGCAAAGCCACAAAATAGCAAAAGTCATATTAAAGACATGTGCTTCTTCACTTAAAAAACACGATGCTCATCAACTGGACATCTGTTGCTGCATCTCTTGCGATAAATAGAGGGTGAACTGACTCGTCAATCATAGTTCATCCTAAGAGAGAGGTATTCCAACTTCCTTCCGTTTTTAATTTAGTCAGTAAAATCAAACCCTCAATTGGGTTTTTGCATGAACTCTTCGAGATTGGCAGTTTTAATCCCATCTTGACAGCTTACAGTGAAAACAACGTAAGCACCCTAGAGATTTTAATATACTACGAAATCCAAAATGTGTTTAATTAGACGAGCTTAAAAATAAGAGGAAAGCTAGGTTCTCGTAAATTGACTGGACCATTATTTATGCAGTTAATTAAACATCTTGGACAATAAGTATTGGTTGATGACAAAATTTGATTCAAGGATTGAGAGGATTAACGCAACCGTCTGTTATTCGTTCTTCTAAAACGGTTATGGTGACTATGCCCTGCTTTCACATCGAAAAGGGTCAAAAAGGATCTTCAGAGGTGTTTTGGATGTTTGAACTGTCCAGAAACAGCTTTAGGTAACAAAAATTGATCTTTGATGACCTGTAACTTGCTAATTTGAATGTAGCTGAAGGAAGTATCCGGTAGGAAAGACATTTACAATAAAAGCGTTTTTTGCTCAACTGGACTTGATAGCAACATAAAATATTGCAGCAAACCGGAGGACAGAGCACGTGAGGCCCGTTATCTCCGCGATCAGGTTGTGCAAAATGGCTACCCGAGGGGATTCATGAGTCGCTGCCTAGGCGGTCGCCACCAGAGAACTCGAACATCAACGCCACCGACGATTTGGCATTCTCTGCCATACATCAAGGGTGTTTCAGAAGCGACCGAGAGCATTGCTGCGGAGCTAGGTGTTGGAATTGCACACCGCCCCAAAGCCACCATGCGCAATAGGGTCATGAAAATAAAAGATAGGTTAAGGCCTGAAGAGCAATCTGGAGTAGTGTTTTGCATTCTGTGTCAAAATTGTCCTTCTAACTACACAGGACAGACTGGACGAATGCTCGGATGGCGCATACACGAGCATAAGCTGGCTGTGCGACGAGGCGACGCATTATCACAAGTGGCTGCCCACACCTACGAAATGGGTCGCGAGTTTAGCTTCGCAGCCACCAAAATCGTCGCCCATGCCGGAAACAAAACAGGCCGAAAATTAAGTGAAGCCTGTGCCTCGAATGCGAACTCGGTCAATCGATTTATCGATCTGGCGTCGGCGTACAGAGCCCTGCGTAGTCAACTCCAGTCGTGCGACTTCGGTCGATGATTAGGCCTACGTGCCTTATAACTACCGTTTGTCCTGTTTATGTGACTACATCTGACGATGGACTCCTGTACGAGTCTGAAAGCCCAGGATAATAATCGAAGTGTTCCGGTGCTCCACTCTTCTTCATCACTTATGCATACACCTGGAACTCAAAATTTCGCCTTCATTCATAAAATATTGTTTTATAAATTTAGAATCTATCTTGACTTTTGAGGATTTATAACAACATGCTTGAAGAGCGCCTTAATTACACTGTCTAACAAAGCTTAGAACGGCAAAATTAGCTCTTTACTGGACTTTTTGACAGCGTTTAGTGGATTTTATTTTAAATACGCAGTTGTACATGCTGAACTGGAGCCACAGCATATTTACCTATCAGCCCGCATGTGCAATCTATTACTTCAGTTGCATTATAAACACACAGGCCTGAAGTGAATTTATGGAATGCAGACGTATGGTAACAAAAGTTTCTTTTAAGAATCAACATTTCCTCGAAGTAATTCTTTTCATCCCTCACCGACTGCTTACAGTCTGCCATCTCCCCATAGGTTCAATAAGAGCTTGTCCGTAGAATGTTTAGTGGTCGTAGACCTTGAAATAATTTTCTTGAGAGGCCGATTGGTGGTCACACGATTGGAACCGACTGCGATGATAGATTATTGTTGATCGCGTGCCAGAACAGAAAGAAGCACACTAACTTTGACTTTAGCAGTATGCTGTAAAGCGCAAAGCGGTAAAAAAGTATGGAAGCCGAGTTTATTGATGGGAACTTGCCTGTTAGCTTGCCGCAAAAGAGAAATGTCAAAACAGGTGTTTTTGTGAGGCGGCATTTTGTAAGACTGTTTATTTTGTTGGTGAGCACTTTCTCACCAGGATATAAAAATTACCGAGCAATAGAGGCAGTATTTTGGAAACCAACATTTCGTTGTCAGTTAAAACGAAAATGTGAGTCCCAGCATAGAATTGTGTTCGCTGAAACAAGAGCTGCATTCGCCTGGTATTTCAGACCTGCGCTCAAACCAATTATCAGAGACATTATCAGAAACAGGCAATTCATACATAGGAAGTTGCAGTATTTATAAGATATAGCCGCTATACTACTGCGAACTTGTAAAAACTAACGGCTCCCCCTTCATCGAGGATGGTTGCTCTACAGTGGGTCAGTTGTTTGGCGCTGGCCATGCAAGTTCCTAATTACAGAAGTTTCATAGTCCAAATTGGGTGTTGGCTTGATGATGGCTCAGCCAGTTGGCTTACCATCCTGTGGGCGCCCCGAGTGATTAATTACTTTGGTTAAACTAAGGCTCAGAAGCGAATATTGAGTTGGAGGTCATTCCATTTGTTAATGTATTAGGTTCTATTGAATCATGACCCAATCAACCTGCAGCTCACGCCGTTATCGCCACTCGCTTAAGGCATGGGTCGCTGGACCCGTCTATTGAGAAATCCAATGATCTTCCAACAGCCAATTCGGTTCTGAGACTTGTTTCGACTAAAGCATTGAGCCGCTCCGGGAGCACACAGGCTGGCGAGCAAGGTAAACGAGCCTTCTTTATGAGAACATCAAATATTGTTGATGGAATTTCAGTCATTTGCGAATTGCATGTCGGCCATCAAACAACTAGCGCACAGGACATCAGCCACCCTTGTTTAACGGGGTGCCGTTAATTGCGTAGGTAAACAGTAACATGGCGATTGAATCCTATTAATACTGCAACTTCCTGTTTGCAAACCATTCGTATCCGATGCAGTCTCTGATGATTGATTCAGGCGTAAATCCGAAACGTAAACGAATAAAGTTGTTGTTATATCGATCGAGACCGCTTATTTTTGATTTTTCTGTCAGTCTTCTGTTCTTTTAATGCACGGCTTATCATCCATTTTCCAACTATTTGGCTGGCTTTGTATTACAGGACACTTATGAACAATTCATCCAGAAACAAAATACTTTCCCTTACATCGTTTACTTGCTCCTTAAGGAGCAGCAAAAAGAGGAAGAGACTGACGTTTAAAGATGGAAGAGGCCTTCGGAAAAGGTAAGCAACCAGTATGCGCTGAAATTGTTCGATTCTTGTCCACGTAACTATCATTTTCCTTTTTCCCCTCTTACGCAACGAGATCTTAGCAGGTTAACTTCGACAGTACTTACAATCCACGATTATATGTGGTGCAAGAACTAAATGCAAAATACGATATAGCCTGTAAATCCGCATTTTTTACTTAATCTGTTTTTGCGTTGTATCTAAATTTAGATTTCTGGATATAAAATAACCACGAGCAGTCGTGAATTTCGCCTACGCGATGGTCAAGATATTTTTGGATAGTGTTTTTAAAGGCAGACGCTGCTACATCACTCATCCGGAAATTTATGACGGGTGGCTGAGGTAGAGCAAAAGTAATGTTTCGATTTTAAAACGACATATTCGATTCTTAGAAGATAAGTACTTTGACGTGAAGTAAGGTTACAAACCAAGACTACGAAATTGGCGCTTGTTCGAGTAAATCATCCATGTTCAGTAAAGTGGGCCAAATACGTCAAATAAAATGGTCGTCTGCAAATAAAATAAATGTTAATTCCGCGAAAAATTAAAACTGAAAGTGTCCCAAATTTAGTTAAAAACGAAAACGGTTAAAAATCGAGGACATCCCAAAAAGCAGTTGGGGTTAACATGGCATGTTCTATCTCCGTTAATTGGTGAAAAAATCCACACAATATAAAAATGCTCAAAGCACATTGACTGAAAGTTTTGACTTATACAGAAAGGCCTACTATTAAATATAAACGCAAGAAACTATTGAAGGTAAAATAAGTTTGTTGAAAACTAGCAACTCTCCAAAGTAAATTAGACATATCAAAGCCCCAAAAGGTTATATCAAGCGAGTAAGCCCGCCTTTAAGGAGTATGTGTAATCTTTCTCCCTAAGCGCAAACTTGGTGTGTTGCGCAGAGAACTAGCTCGCGTAAGGGAGGCGAAGATAGGCTGTGTTAGTTCCGTTAATCACTGCACACAATCGTAATACTAGTTTGTCCACCGGTAAGGACAGTCTACTGACGCACCGGATGGGGAAGAAAGGGTAAGTGTTGCTTCTGGAGACTCCGTCTCCGCGGTATTTCAGCGCATTACTTATTAAAATTAATCTGACGTGCGGGAATAAGTTACGACGCACTAAACGCCGCGAGCGTAAGGTCATTAACCACCAACAAGGCAATTCAGAATTCGCAGTCAGCCATGTAGGGGCTTGTGTGAAGCGATCGACCGGCGAACTGTCAGTCGGGCTGCCCAGTGATCTCCCTTTTACCATGAATTACAGGACACTCACCTGCATGTGAGTTCTGATTCACCGTCCCCCCTCCCTAATTTAAGCGTGAAAACTTGGCGTGCTGTGCAACGGTTAGTTCGTGTTTAGCACGCGCAGACGAGTTCTCAAGCTTCCTCAGCCACCTGCACCCAATCCCGCATCAGATGACCAGTCGACTCGCACAATGGACAAGTGCCTGGGAGGGGGAAGGGAGAGGTCGTGACTGAGGACTGAGTGCCCCAGTCATCCGCGACGCGGATGAGTTTAAAGTCATGATCTGAAAGACTGCTGATAGAAGCGAACAGGTAAGTTCCAGGTGGATATTCAGAGGACGAAGATGCAACCACTGGAACAAGAAATTTATTGGCCTGACGTCTCACATTCTCACTCGAATCCATAATCAGAGACAGGCTCAGATAAGGGTAATTGTGGCACAAGCAGTACCGTATTTATATCACAAGGCTTCCGCGCAGTCTAATTACCAACCCTCACAATCTCTGCTGGGGTCGTAATTGATGCGATGGTGGCTTGTCAGTGCGCGTCTGAGTCGTTATTTGCCATGATTACGTCATCCGTGTTGAATGTTGGTGTGACGATTGCTCGGAAAATTGGCTCACGGTCACTGGGATAATTGCTCGCCCGCGCACTCCCCACGTCACTGATTCCCCTGACCAGGGAAATCTCAGCACGGAATATGGTAACGGGAGGTCATTATGCTCGATGATGGACTTCGGGCCTGAGAACAATCACTCAAGCAGCTCACGACTCACGCGGTTGTCACTCCTTGCGAGAATTTCGGCCTCCTGAAACTTGAAAATATGGCCGGGTCCCGTCGAATGAGCCGCCACCTAAGAGCTAGTGTCTCCCAGCCTCACTGCTGTTGCGTGCTTGGCAATTTGCGTACGGAATAATCTCCCAATTTCGCCGACGTAGTTGCAGGTGATGGGAACGTCATTGGATTAGCCGACTTAGAGACTCATAGCCGAGAAAGTCCTACAACAGTTGGATCCGTGGTTTTCCGACACCACAGACCAAAATTCTGGGTTCGATATGTGGATGACACCTTCGTCGTCATCGAGCAGACTCAGGTGCTGACATTTTAAGAAAATCTCAACGTCGTCTTCCCGGACATTCAATTTGCGATGGAGGCGGAGGACAGCAATCAGCTGACCTTCCTGGATGTCCTCGTCTGCCGCAAACACTGTGGTGGCTTAAAAACCAAAGTGTTCAGGAAAGCGACAAATACGACGCAAATACTGAATTTCAATAGCAATCACCCGATCAGTCATAAACGCGGTTACGTAAGGGCGTTATACCGGCGCGTTGAGACGCACTGCAGTGAAATGGAAGACAAATTTGCTGAATTACAATATCTCCGACGGGTGCTGAGGACCAATGTCTACCCGCGCAACTTTGCCAACCAGTGATGGATTCGAGTAAGAATCCGAAACGTCAGGCCAAAAAATTCTTGTTCCAGTGATCGCATCTTCATCTTCTGATCTGAAGGACTGCCACCCGGCAAGAAAGCATGATCTTCTCAGGAAGCAGAGTCACATAGCACTGAACTCCAGTCAAGGTATTTCAGTCGTCGCAGGATGCTGCCTCTTGAACGAGTTTCATTCAGTCCGCGTGGGCAAATATTGTTTGTAAAAGTTACCTACTCGACCAGCATGAATCTCTCTCATTGATTTTCGACGCCCTTCTAAATTCACTATTTGTTTTATAGAAAGCGGGCATAAAATATTTGTTTCTTTGCTAACTTAGAGGTAAATTACACCTTTTTTAATTTGATACTTGAAGATAAAGTACGCTTTGATTCTGAAACAGTTTCATACTTCAGTATTATTAAAACAGTGCAATGTACATTTCTAAACATTTTATCTTTACATTTGTAAGTGTTGCTTATAAGGTGAACAGTAGACTCCAAATCTGCTGAAATATTTTACCAACCCCCAAGATATAGAAGTGTGCAGACATGCATTATTTTTAATAGGTGGAGCATATATAGCTCGTAGTTTGGAAATCCTGAATGCAAGCGTGAGGGCAGGCCGGGTTTAAGGTTAAGGAAATCGAAAACGTTTTTCTTAAATCAAACTGGACTATTCATTCAACAGCCAAATCTGAAAACTAAAGTCAATACCAAATGAGCCAAAGTACAGTTGTATTATGCGTTTTCTAGAAAATATATGTGAATTTATATGAACGTTAAGAAGCAACAGAGCCAGTTCATGTTACTTGAATATCCACTTATTTCAGGGGATAGATTAGGCAGGAGGCCGAACAAAGCTCGTATAGATACCGGCGATCTGAAATGACGAAAAGGTTTTGGGATTTGACGGCATTCGCGCAACTCCACCAATCTTACCTGAATAATATTTTTGAATTGAAAAGGCATCTCTTTTCATGAGGTAGGACATCCATTGCGTTTTTATGCTTGCAGAGCAATAAATAAATAACGCAGCATAATTAGGAGAAAATGAAAACATACACTCTAGGTAAACTGTCATTAATATAAACTCTAAGAATCAATAAGATACTCGGAATAGCAACGAGCCAAATGCTGTTCAACATGCGAATATTTTTGTGAAGGACACGGACAATCCTCAATTTTACATTGTTTAACATAAAATCGTTCAGAAAATGGGTATTATTATAATTTTTGTGACACGTATATCACAAATATTAAAAACGCACCAAGCCACATGTCAGCAGACTGGCTAGTGACCAAATCACTATAAAGTCTAGAATCCTCAGTAAATTCATTTTGTTTGGTTTCGTCGTTAATCAAAAGTCCGAAAAGATTACTACCGTAGTTTGGCTTCATAAAATCATCAATATACGATAATTTTTGTTGGTCTCTAAGTATTTTAAATGTTTTTTGTGTTCTTATTCAAACAAAGAAGGTTGGTTGCATATTTGCGAATTCCTGGAGCATTAAATCTTCTAACAATGAATAGCAATGAATACTACTAGCAATGAATATGCTATCAGCCCAAGTAAAGTTAGTTAAGCTGTCTAATTACTGATCACGAGGGGCCCCTGCTTAGACACTTTGTGCGCGCAATTTTGTGAAATTATAGAAATTTGCAAAAATCATCTTCTTCATGGTGGACTGCACATTAGACATTTCACAGATGAGCGTCCACATCCTTTTGTTTATGCATTTTTAAAACAGCATCTTTACTTACCTGTCTACTCATCAATACATCGATTCCAAATTCAAGTTTTGACGTCGGCAAAAGGTTGTTTTAGTTATTCATTCACTTTAAAACTTATGCCCTCTGCTCGGATTGCGCAGCCGAATGCATATGCATGTTTTAGATATTTATCAGCGTTGAGGATTAGAGAATGTGAACCGACAATTTTTGTGTCAGGCTCGTTCGCCTTTAAATAACAATGCATATTAAACATATATTTCGCACATAAATGGCTTTTTGCACGCTGCCCGACTTATTTCTCGCTTGGCATCCATATTTTAAGCAAGCATTGTATTCAATATTACGAACACCAATCTGTTCTGGGTGGTTCCTTTGGCTCGCGCATTATGTTTTTGTGCGCATATGGGAGTTTGAGACTTTAAATTGCTCTGGCTCAATTATGCTTGCTCTGCCTCCCAACACAAATTACTAGCTGGTATGAGGATTTCGCGATATATCATACTTATTAGCACAAGTACCAGCTGTTATGGATGGTGTATAGTACAATCTAGACATAAATGGCTGACTGCCTGTTGAGGGTTTATGAATATTACGCAGTTATTCTGCTGGAACTGATGGAATTCGGACCACATATTCATTTCGAATTTCGGTTTGAGGCTATAAAAAAATTCAATAGACTGATTTAGTTCAAGTTAGCTGTTAATTCCCTGGAAAACGTAAAAGCTGCAAATATATTTTACAGAAAACGTGAATAAAAATATTTTGACGACTGCAGTTGGCTGGAGTCAGGTTTTTTAAGTGTTTGCTCATACAAAATGGCATCGTTTACTTTTGAAAAATATTTTTATCCCCTATATCAATTTTACTTATCCGTCAGCTGTATTTGCTCTTAGAGTTTTCAAAAAATTCCTTATACTTTTTGCAAAAAAATCTTGTATTGCTCTGAGTTATTTAGAGAAAGTCATATAATGCTCATGACATTGTGCGATGGATGCAGATCATGTTTTACACCTCATTATCAGTTTTGGAAAAAAATAACAACGATACTGCATAAATGGACATTTCGCGATTTAAAAAAGTATTTTCAATACGTTTTTGAACTGAAAAATGACTGTTCTGCAGGTATAAAACTTAAAGAAAGAACATTCGTCAATCCACCGAGTACTAAAGGAGATATTTTTGGCCATTTACCCATAAACTTACTTGAAAATTCCAAAGGATCTAAAATTGACCCAAAATATATCTTACATGAGTATTTCTTTTATACAATGCGAGGTTCCTACAGATGGTCGAAAAACGTTCATTCGAAACCGGAATTCTTGCGCGAATAAAATATTTTCGAGCCATGCTGTATGCCGTCACATATTAAAACTTTATCCTGATGATTGATTTGACTCAAAACGTATTTCGAAATTTGTTTTAACATTCAATGCGAGTACTCAGCTACTCTATGGCCTTCTAGTGTCTATTGGTTACACAAGTCAAGAATATTTTCAACATTCGACAAGACAAATTAGATTTTGTATTTGATTACTGTTCTCTCCGCCTCTGAAAGTCCGTCCCCGATGTCCCTAGTGAGTCTGCGCTACCAGGCTTTGGCGGTTTGTGTGCGAATAATTAAATTACGGGACCAGACCCAAACCTTTTATTTAATTTTCGATACAATGAAAGCCAATCGTTTTATGGAAAGAGATACTTAGTTTCGAAGACGTCCCTTCAATGCTCCTGGTGTTGATAGGCCGCCGTTTTAACAAAGAAGCATGTTCGGCAGTGAGCTTGAAATGGCTAGTTTTGCAAACCACATTTATCCAGCGAATCCTCTTAAATTATCTTTCTAATTTACGAACCTTGTTTTATTAGTACATTTAGCTGCGTACGCATGAGTACGGCAAATTTGTGGGACAGCAAGCAGGCTGTTTTAGGAATTTTTGTAAAGCAACCGAAGTGGACTTTCTATATAGTGCAGCAAGCTACAGATTGAGCGCGAGATCACATCGTCATTTCTAGACATTTTGCACATTATAAGAAGGAACGTATTCATATACTAGCCTCAATTCTTAACATAAGCAATTGGTTTTCACATGACGTCCTGACCGACTGTCTAAAGCAGGTCATACAGTTGAAACCAAACACTTACCTTTTCGACTTAAATTTGAGTGGAGGGTCTGCGGTAAGATATAGGTGAGCAAAGGATCTTAAAAGTTTGCCATAACGATCTTGAACTTAGATCTCCAGAAAGTTAACAGTCTTCAATGTCTCATCCTCGGGAGGTTTGTATAAGATTTGAGGTCTCAGCTATTTTATTCTGTTCCTTTGAAACCAGTCAAGCTGGACGTATTACTTAAATCAGGAATATTTGTTGCTACACCCAGAAAAATGCGGTATCAAGGCCGTTTAACTATCTATCGTACCACACACGCTTGGTGCCAAATGCGGGTTATGACTGACAGGAACTTTCATGCAGTTCATCTGGAGCAAAACATGCAGAGAGTGCCTTGGCTTTCTGCCACGTGGTTCTTCAAGTTTTTGACGTCTTCTACTTTCTACAGCTTCGTTCAGCTTAAATTTTGAATGTCCAATTGCTTTTCATTTAGTACTACTCTATAGAGACCTTTATGACGCATGACCTCTGCCGACACTAATCACGAAATGCGTAACACGTTTGACCAAACTCTCCAAACGTTCCAAGGAAAATTTTACAAAATGTGTCAATTAGTCACATACGTTGTTTTGTAACATAATTCTCACGTATGTCATAGGAATAAGAAATAAACATTTTTCCGACAAAGAGTAAAAAGAAGACTAGTTATTAAAGACTGCTTACCTCTTGTGTATTTTTTAACTAATGTTTGATGCCCGCGAAAAATCGATTGTTTCCATCGACAGAAATTTACTTATTTAATTTTATTATTCCGTTTTATAAAAGAAACACAATTAAAGGGAGGGTAATAACTTTCCTAAGTAGATTTAAAAAGAAAGGCATTTTAGGACGGTAAAGTAAAAGTTAGTTTGCCTGCACGGGATCTGCGTTTGTAGCAAAATTTTCCCCATGCAAGGCAGCCTTTGTTCATGCCAAAAAATCGAAACAGGAAATAGTAGGCTACCTAAGTAGGAAAATATCATTTTGTTTATGAATTTATGAAGAGAAATAAAAAGTATACTTTGGTATAGTTTTCTCTATAAAGCATATGACCAGAGTCTACACACGAAATATGTGCTCACTATTTCTTGTGCTTTCTGCGAGTAGGTATTTTTCTGTTAATTAAAATGATCCACAAGTGAAAGCGACCTTTGTCACGTATGCGAGATTCATGAGGCATGTCCATGGTTCTATCCCTCTGTTTTGCTCAATAATTTGGGAGTTCCTGTCTACTACAATCCTTTATTTTGATAAGCACGTGTGGCAACCTTATACGATCATCAAATGAAATAAATTATAAATGAAATGATAAAAATGGATATCTAAATTTTAATAATTTTTAATTTCGAAAATACAAAGTAAAAATATATTCTGGGATATAAATGATTTGCCATTCCAACCAAACCGCAGATAGGGTTACCTAGACAAGAAAAATAAATGACAATCTTTTTTGTTATCTGTTTGATACTTTACAAGAGACCAAAAGACGCTTGGTTCGCGCAAAAAAGCTTCCTTTAAAAACAATGTGCGATATACTTCAAATTATTTACAGCTTTTTTAAGCGCAATTTAAACAGCGATAAAAAATTAAAATCCTGATATATTAAACCTCAAAAATTAATAACTATTACGTCCAGAGCTAATTCGGCAGCTGGAAACTGGTAAAGCTAAAAATTCCATCAAATTTGGACAAATTAAATCAAAAACACGGCGATAACTATGTGTTTGCTTTTGAGGATTGTCCGGTTTCTGCTTCAGAGGCCTAGTTACACCAAGGCAATATTTCATATGAAATGAGGATCATTCATATTTTACCAGGATAGGAAGGCGTTTATTTAAAATCAGTGCAGTGCATTTTTCAACGACGTAACTTACCGAGGAAGTTTAAAACATCTTTTTTTACACAAGCCAATTCAGCAATAGATATTTTTACGTTTGTCGCATGCTTTAAAGGATCACGTTTTCCTTCATCTGCCTTCATTTTTGCTAATTTGAACGTCATTTGGAAAGTTTGGGTATTTTTGTTTTCTCCTCAGCTACTTTTTTTCTCGTATAACCTACAAGCTCCCACATTTTTCAGTAGGGTGGGCCGTTTTCGGGCTTCAAATTTGCCAGCATTTAAGTGTAAAAAATTCCGTCAGATAGGAGACATCTAAAAGCGTGTTGGCGATTTTAATGGTTACTGTTCATTGATAAGCACGACGGTTCGTGTAAGTGCTTTTCTTCGCAACCGCTTTAGTGCAGTAGATGAGCAAATACATGAAAGTTTAACCGAAACTATGCGATCTCTTTTCGTTTCAAAAAGAGTGCTTATGTACGGTTTTAAAATTAACCATGGTTTAGCACAATTAAATGTTACCGCAAGATGCCAGTTTTCGAACGACGTTCTTCCCGGCCGCGTGTAGAAATTAAACACTGTAAGAAATGACTATTTAAGAAACATAAATCTCTTTCATTTATCTTCGACGCCCTTAAAATTCGACTGCATTTCATTGCTTCATGTCGATATCTATCCTTCTGAATCGCAGTCAACCACGTCTGCCTTGTGCTTTACAGCAACGGAACTAAGCAAACGTTTAATGGGGCAGTATTGCCTTCATTTTGACCCCTGCCCTTATTTTTCTGCCCGGAAGTCTTTATTTGCGACCGCTCCAATCAACAGCTGTTTACCAAACTGTCGGATTCCCATCGATGCCTGCTCCTAAAAACCGTGGAGCTAGCTTTGAAATCGCAAATAACCACACCATGTATCGCCTTTGTCTTTTGCGATTTCGATTTTTACCGGTTACTCCAAATCCACCGAGAGTAACAAGCTCAAAAGCTTCTTCCTGCAACTGGTAAAGTCAATGTTAATGGCTTCTTCTAGGGGTACTAGGTATCCGATTCATTAAAATGTGTTATTCGCAAATGGTATTCTCAAGAGAATCGAGAAATGACGGGCGAGGTTTACTTCTAGCATACCTTATAGAGGAAATTGCTGTCCGGTGAATGCCAGTAGCCAGATGTGGTCGAGGAAATATGACTAAAAATAGTTCATTCCCATCTATAATTAGGGCGATCTAGATTATGTATATGGCTTATGAAATTCTATATCTGCGTATAACTTTTCGTTCACCCGAGATATATGCACATATATATCTTTATTAGACACTACAGTCCGTATGAAATGCCACAAGATGCTTTTAGTAAAATCCTTACAGTAGATGTGCCAACTCATGAAATGTCAACCAAAATTTCCAAACGCGTTCTCGTTTCGAAAAGATTAATTAAATAGTGTTCTAACACTTATCATGATGCAGCATAAATCTATAATGATCCAGTTACCTCAGGGTGTCGGCTTTCGAAAGAACTTATTTTCGGCTACATGCAACATCTATACTCTGCAAAAATGACTACTTAAATAGCATGTAATTTTCTCATTGATTTTCGATGCCCTTGAAAATTCAATTATCTTTCATGAAAAACATGCATAAAAATATTCATTATTTTACATATTCGGTAAAAAATCACGTCTTCTTTCAACTTCCTACTCAAAAGATGAGTATAATTCGGTTTTAAAAAAGTTTGTAATTGTGCGATTTTTTGATACGTTAAATGGCCGTTCATGAAACGTCATGTATCTGCATTTACGAATGTGGCATGTAAAGTTAACAATATTGCTCAAATCCACTGCTTAGTTTTATTAACCCTTATATGGTCTCCTCTTAACACCGTAGAGAAATGGATGGTTGCCCGTACACGGAAAATATACAGCTTGTAGTTTTGAAACCCTGAATGCTAGTGTTACAGCAGATCGGATTCAAAATTATTCGAAAATTATACAAGTTTTATAAAACCAAATTATACTCTTCTTTTGAGTATGAACTTGGAAGAAGATGTATTTTATTTTCCGAATAAGTAAAAGAATAAATATTTTTATCATTGTTTTTCATGAAATATAATTGAATTTTCAAGGGCGTCGGAAATCAATGAGAAAATTGCATGCTAATTAAGTAGTCATTTTTTGCAGAATATAGATCTTGCGTGCAGCCGAAAATATGTGCTTTCAAAAGCCGACACCCTGGGGTAACTGAATCATTATAGATTTATGCTGCATCATAATTAGTTTTACAACACTATTTAATTAATCTTTTCGAAACGAGAACGCATTTCGAAATTTCGGTTGACATTTCATGAGTTAGCACATCTACTGTATGTTAAGCGCAGCGAATGCTCCTATGGCCATCCATCCATCTTAACCGTTAACCAAATAAGTCTACGTAAACTGGGCTTCACAGGAAAAGATCTAAGTATATATCTTAACTAACAGTTCTGCTTTTATTTTAACTACTTTTGTTTATTTACAGACTGCATTTCATGCTTTTATAGGTTTCTACTTTCACAAATTTCCTCGTCGCTCGAGGCCGGTCAGTGATAACAGTAACTTGTCGGTTGACATTCAACTCAAAATTTAACTTCCACAGCAGCCGTCACGGACATAGGACAATGTCAGAACGCCTAAGGGATAGTGTTAACACAGTGGCTGACTAAGTTAGATGGTCTGTCTACGCATGCCACACATGGTCTATCCTCCGCTCTGAATACAAGGCTGAAATAGGGGCGGTTTGTGCGACACGCGTGGGAGTGCCTTAGAAAGTACAATAAGAGCAGGCAATATTAAACTGCAAGGATTGCCTTAATTTCAATCAACTTTGTTGCAATACCTCTTTGTTCTAAGTCGTTCCGATCATTTGCAGCTCATTTAATAGTCATTCCTGCTCCCAATGATCTTTCAGCCGATTTAATAGAGCAAACACTCATATCCGTGCTAGAACCCCCTTAGTGGGAGAACATAGGTTGCACCATAAGTGAAAGTGCAAAAAAGCGGCGCATTTGCTTTCTTTACTGCTCTTAACACATTCGTCGTGTGATTTGTTAAATTACCATCCGAGTTTGACGTAAGGATGACCAATAACATCGGTGACAAATCCGGCTACTTGAAAACAGTCACACTACTTGTTGAGTCACACTAAGATATATTGTAAAAAGGCCGTTCAGCCTCAATGTTGATGTGGCCTTCTCTGGCTGGTATGCGTGCGCCTGACGTATCTCCGAGTTTATTTTTTCTCTGGTCAATTTTTGAAAATCGTGGCTGTAAACTCTACCCTCATTTAGGTTCTTCCCCTGACATTTCTGCGCTGATGCTAATCGCATAAGTCGCATGCTGCCAGGTCAGGCAATTTGTTGGTGATGCAGTAGTCATGGTTGGAAGAAGTAACGCCCTGCATAAGCGAGGACTAAGGTCCTTGTGCCAGGGCATGAGCAGTTCTGAGGTCCTGTACGTTCAGAATTTACTCCTACCTATACGCTTGAAGCTATAAGTTCTCTCGGTTTGATAACCGTGTTTTTAGTTTGCACTCCTGTCTCTGCAACTACGTAAGCGTTCGACGATAAAATCGATATCATGCCAAATTATTGACTGTTTGTATAAAAACAATAAGGAGACAAGCGTATAAAAATTCTGAGGCGCACATGCATAACATTTCGCTTATCTGCTAAAGGAGTCGCAGGTACGTGGCAGTATTCATTTACGTTTTAAAAGAGAAACTTGTATTAGAATTCCAACCTTTTACATTCAAGTTGCTTCTGCTTGCACATATCATATTCAAATTCTGGCAAATACTCTGACTAAATATTCATCTGTTATGAATTACGAAACAAAACGCGAAGACAGCTGTGTGGTGCAGTGAAATGAAATGAAACGGTGACTGAAGTTCAGAAAACTATGCGGCATAATCCTAAATTGTTTCGGACTCGCCAGGCTGCCGTCTTTTGAATGCACGTCTTTTCGACCCCCTACAGAACTCGCACTCCAAACATAGTGACCACTCGGGCAGCGAACACTTTTCACATTCAGTTTTGCTGGTCTTATAAATTCAAATGCATTTTATGGAAAATGTGCATAAAAATGAGTTTTCTTTTCCTTGTTTGGTATGTAATCACCTTGTCTTTACATTTTATATTCGAAGAAAGTGTTTAGTTCGATTTTGAAAATGTTTCCCAGTTCCCGAGTAATTTTGTCACGGAATGGTCGTTGCATTAGCATTGTACAAGGTGCATGCGTCCCGCGTAAGGAAGCGCATACGCCTCTAAGAAGATACAAAACAGGGTTGATAACATTTTGCAACGGATGCAGACTGTGTTGTAGATTTCGTGAGGAATATTGGTAAACAGGCAAGTGCGATGCTGTATGTATGCACATCGCACGGCCCTAGAAATTTCATAATTAGAAACCTTTTAAGATCGAAAGATAACTCTTCTGTAGAAAAAAGATGTAAAAACAACGTGATTTTCTAGAAAACGAGTAAAAAAGCAAATTTCTGCGCATGTCTGTCCTAAAATATATTTGAATTTTTGAGACCATCGGTACCCAGTGTAAAAAGTGCAGGCTGCCCAAGTAGTTATTTCTTACCGAGTATGACAGGAAATCGAAAAAAGCCGACAGCCTGGCGAGTCTGAATTACTATAGGATTATGTCGCGCGATAATCAATATTACAACCCCACCTAAGCAATCCTTCTTAATCGAAAACGCGTTTCAGAATTTCGGCCAACATTTCGTGACATCGGTCACGCACTGTATGCTTGACGGACGTTAAATCCATCTTAATTCTTAAAGTTATAAACCCCAGAAGGATAAGAGTCTCCTATACAAATCACCGTACCAGATGAGGGGATCACTTGAATGCTCGCTAAGGCATTAGCATACGAAGGACAATAATCTGGAAAGTCAGGTCATAGCCCGACTCGAAGCTCCGAGCAAAGTGACCTTTGGCAATTACTAGTATGCATTTTCACAGAGTCTAAAAATGTCGTTCTATCATGCACTATTTGGGATGAACATTGTAAAGTTAATGGTGCAGAGAGGTTTAAATTTAATGTTATATGATTTGAATTACGAGATTCAAAGGATTTGAATTTTAAAAGACGGAGATAGTCATTTACATTTATATTATTGTCATCAGACAAGTAAAATGCTTGGTAATATAATCATTTTGAACAAGACAGCAGTCAGGGACAATGTCAAAGCTGCCCGCTACCATTGAGAGGGGTTTAAAACGTATAACAGACATATTCTTGCTCTACCGGTCAGTTCATCTCTTAAACATTTGCACAGTTTATATGGAGTCATTCTTTATAATGCTATACAATTAAGGCATTCGCCAACAGCAAAGGCTGCATCTGGCATTTCGGCCGACGTTCCAAGATGTCTACTGTGTGCTCCACAGCAGGGTAAGATCACGGACGGTTATATGTGCGTGAATTAGTTAAAGGTGATAGTGGACTTTCGCCGTGTCTACCACAACCTCTACTCCTCCCTCACTTGAACCCGCTGTCAAAACAGAGTCTAGGACACCGGAGACTGGAGGGGTGGACGCAGGTCGCTGGAACGGCGCTAATTCACTCCTATATCCAATAAAGTTGTCACTCTACAGCAAGGATATGCTTTTCTCAGGCGGAGCGAATTCTAAATGCGTGCATGTTCATCCTGTCTATTCAACAACCGTTTGTCAGTGCAGATTAACTTTCGCCCCTAATTAATAAGCAAAATTTCGTCAGTGTTCTCATAAAGCGAAAACAGTTGGGCAGTTATTATTAGTGCTACTCTTCAATAAGCAAGAATTTCAAGTTATCTTTCGGAAGTACAGTGCCACATGCTGTCGAACGAGGCATATAAAACACGCTATTGTCCACTGTGACAGAGACTCGGACACTGCTGGTCTCGAAAGCGCTGCACCTCGTGTGCTTAAACAACGCGGTTCTAAAAGTAATATGTGTGAACATTGTCTGGGCACTCTCATTCCGAACATCTAGCACTGCCCATTGCTCTTACGCTCCGTATTTTTCTATCATTTACAGTAAGTGTGCTAACTCATGAAATGTCGGCCGAAATTTCGAAATGCGTTCCAGTTACCTCAGGATGCCTTTATTCAAACGAACGTATTTTCAACTGCATTTATGAACTACTATCTTTAAAAAATGACTACTTTAGTAGCATACATTTTTCTTGCTGATCTTCGATGCCCTTAAAACCTCAATTATATATCGTGAAAAGTGCATAAAAATATTCAATCTTTTATTAATTCGATAGAAACGTACGTCTTCGTTCAATTTTCTACTCGAAGGAAGAGTGGGATCCAGTTTCGAAAAAGTTTTTAATTGTAAGATTTTTTAATATTTTAAATGGCCGTTCATAAATCGTCATGTCTGTGCATTTACCAATTTTGCTTGTAAAGTTAACAATATGGATCAAATTCACTGCTAAATTTTACGAACCCCATATAATCCTTTCTTATTACCGTAGAGAAATAAGTAGTTCTCCGTATGTGGAAAAATACGGCTTGTAGTTTGTAAACCCAGAATCCAAGTGTAAAGAAAAGGCGGGTTGAAAGTTATTTGGAAATTTGAAAACTTTGTGAAAACCGAATTATACCCTTCCTCCAATTATAAGGTTAGATGAAAACGTAATTTTCTGCCGAATGAGAAGAATAATGGATATTTTTATGCATGTTTTCATAAAATATAATTGGGCATATAGGGGCATCGAAAATCAATGAAAAAAACTCATGCTACATAAGTAGTCATTTTTTTACAGAGTGCAGTTTTTGCATGCAGCCGGAAGCAAGTTTATTCGAAATCCGGCATCCTGAGGTAAGTGAAATGTTACAGAATTAGGTTGCGGGCTGCCCAGTTTTACAACCCCACATAATGAATATTTTCGAAGCGAAAAGGCATTTTGTAATTTCAGTGGACACCTCATGAGTTAGCCCACCTACGGTATATCCAATAGAAATATCACTCTACAGCAAGGTTACGCTTTTCTCGGGCGAAGCAAGTTTTACAAATGTACCGCAATGCGTGCATGGTCATCCTGTCTATTCAACAGCCGTCAGTTAGTTCAGACTAACTTTTGTCTCCAATTACTTAACAAGTCTCGTCAGTGTTCTCATAAACCGAAAACAGTTGGGTAGTTATTTTTATTGTTATTTCTAAATTTGCAAGCATTTCAAGTGATCACTCCGAGGTGCAAGTTCATATGCTGTCGAACAAGGTATGTAAAACACGTTATTTTCTACTGCAGCAGAATCTCGAACACCGCCAGTCCCCAAAGCACTGCCCCTCGCGCACTTGAACAGCCAGGTTATAAAAGTACTCTGTCTGAATTTTGTCTGGGCACTCTCATTCCGAACACCCAGTATTGCTGATTGCTTTAACGCTCCGTATTTTTCTATCATATATGTCATTTTTCCCCGTTAAATAAGTCTCTTTTCGTACAGGCTTTCAGGCACGACGGTTTAGTTTATGGCTTCCAATTCAAATCGCCTCTAATTGTCCTCCCTCCCCCCCCCACCCCCATCGTTTCTTCTTTCCGTGTTAACACGTTGACTGCCTCGGCAGGGCACACCTGCACACACCTGCTTCCCGCAAGCAGCCCACTCTGTGCAGCCTAATAAATCTGCACTGCCGCGAATCAGGGACGTCTACCCTCCGCCCCCCCCCCCTTTCTACCTCGATTGCGGTCGAACTGTGTGTGAGGAGGCAAGCTGGCTGGACTAAGCAGATGCGCTAAAGTTGGGGGTAGGTAGGCCAGCAAGCTGGAAGGAAAGTGTGAACGGAGTAGTGGAAGGAGACTGTGGTGAGAGAAGCCCTGATTGGCGGTTAACGCACAGGTATAAAAGAAATTGGGGAAAAGAGTAGGAGGCGGGAGAAAGGAAAGAGATGAACATCTGGGAGAGGGAGGGGGAAGAGGGTGGAAAAATGTGGGAAGATTAGGAAGGAGTTTCGCAGGGCGCTAATTCGCGACGTAATTTGCCACGTGTTTCTGCGCAGATACCTGGGCGGCTCGAGTCGAACATCCTCCCATCTGCCCACGAAGGAATCCACCACACCCCTCCACCCTTTCACTAATTTCCGTTCTTTCGGAGTTCTTCCCAGAAACTCCACCGCGACCGTCCTGTTTGCAGTTTGTGCTGGAAAGGCCTGCGCGATCGAATTGGTCGCAAATGCATCCAGCAGGATTGATGGACAGAGAAAAAAACGGAGCATGCTTTTTGGCCTGATGGAGTCGCCCATGGTGTGCATTTATGGATGTGTAAACGGGACTGTTAGTGTTTTTGGATACAGCCACGTATGTATTTGGGTCTTTTAAGGTCGTTATTTAAAAAGAACAACCCCATACATAAGGTAAAGTCACTGGCCAACTCGATCAAGGGCAGCGAAAATGCCTCACCCTACCACTTACGTACCTTCTGCTGCATAAAACGTACACAATTGCATTATGAAATTTCCAAACTCAAGCGGTCAAATCATAGCGCAGAACTAATTTTTAAGGTCGCTGTATTGATTTCTCCGAATTTGTTTTTGGTTTTTCACACAAATACTACTGAAGGGCTTTTCAAAAACTTCCCAGATCGTTAACGATTTTAGTAGAATGCGCTTTTAAATTTAATATAAGAGAACGTACAGAGAAGAGTAGCATTATGCATTATTTTCTGCATGTTGCCGCGTTCTTGTTTAAAATGACATTAAAGGTTTGCATGTCGCTTGGAATTCAGAGATGCGTTATTTGTCTGCACTCAAATTTTTGCTGACCTAAATACGTTTACTTAGAATACTTCTGGAAAACGTTTTCAGTCTTTTTCGAAAAAAAACATGCGTCTGGGCCTTACCTTTGTGCCTGCGCTATCATTACGGTACACAACGCAGTATTTGCTAGTTATGCATCTTTTTGTCCAAACATCTCCGATCTTTTAAAAAAATAATACGAAACAGCTCCTGTTTAATTTACCGGACAATTAATTTCCTGCAAAAAATGCATTTGAAAGTCTAGCAGCAATTAAAGAGAAGATCAATGAGCGCGTGTATTGAGATGCAAAACATCCTGTGATCTAAAAGGTTTTGACAAAACATAAGACTCTGAACCGACCGGGAAATTTAACGAATCAGATGCATCGGTCTCTGCTAAGTAGGCCCAAGCAGTCGAAAACTAGAAACAACTTTATCTAAACGAACCGCGAAATAATAAAAGGGAAGGGGATTTGGGTGCGCTGGGATGAATCCAAAATACCGACTTCCGAGTTTTCTTTCAAGATTATGTCCACTGCGCAGACCTCGGCGCGCCTTCTGACTCTCTGAAGGCTCAGTATATTTTCTTTATAACCGTTGATACTAGCATGCTTTTTTATCATCAAAAATCCGCCAAGATTGTAAATCAACTCTCTATCTACTCAGAAGCTGGACAACTGCATTTTTGATTTCAGTAAAATGAGTTATTCCACTTTGCATAACAAACAGAAAATGTCGTGAAAAAGGAGACACGATCGTTGGGACAAGAGCTCTATTCGCCTAGCGTTTCGAATTCCTGCTCGAACTAATCATCAGAGACAATAGCAGACACGGCTGGTTCAAGCACAAGCGCCTGCAGTATTTATAGGATGCAGTTGCCGTGTTAAAGTGCTCCCTCCCTCACAAGGGATCAATGCACTTGATACGGTGATTGTTTGATGGTCGATATTCGCGCCGTTATTCGCTGCAATTTCATCAAGTGTGCTGGATGTTGATGCGATGATTGCTCGGCCATCTAACCCACTGACCCTGGTGTTGGGAGCAGTGTTCACCTGTGCGCTCCGCGCGTGGATAATTACTCCGCCTAGGCAAAGTCAGCATGGACTATGCAAAGGGGAATTTCGTTGCACTTGTTGATGGACTGTGGACCAGTGATCCATGACTCAAGCAGCTCGCGGTTGCCACCTCTAGCAAGAACTTCGGCCTCGTCGAATTTGAATGTGTAGCCGGATCTCATTGAATGAGCCGCAGCCTGAGATCTGGCGTCATTTCTCCGCACTGCTGCATCGTTTTCAGCCATTCGCGTTCGGAGCTGTCTTCCGGTTTCTCCGACGTAGTTGCTTTGTCCGCGACTGCACCAGATCCGATAAAAACAGAAAATGTGCTAATCTCTAGCATTCGTTTCTACTAATAGATCATAGTATAAATTCGATCCAGATATGACTTTTTGTAAGTCGCAGCAGTAAATGCAATTATGAGTGACAAAGGGTTTTATAGACACTTGCCATCTGGTAACAATCGGGAGAGGGCACCCAAATATTCGTTGCCTATAAATAATATTTGCTATATCTATTTGAGTAGGTTATGGCCCTATATATTTGTCTTTTCATCCGACCTCAATTTTATCTGATCTGAAGTGCGCATGTTGCCTCACTTAGAGCATCATAGTCTCCAACAGTTGAGATGCGACCGCTGCAGACCGGGCCATAGTTAATCAATCTTGACCTAGGCGTACACGGCTGAAGATTGACAGCAGTAATGGAGTTGCGGCTAAATCTACCCTTGAGAGTTGGGAAACGATTGCTGTGTACTCTCCATTGGTTTGCCATCCTTCACATTCGCATGCCTAGGTCACGAGCGACGACAATAATTCGTTTGCGACTTACTTTAGACCAGCATAGCTTAGGAAAATTGGAGAATGATCGCTTTAGACCCATCGTATGTTTACCAAACTTGACATTATCTTCCACAGTTGAAGATCAAGCGCAGTAGTCGATATGCGGCTAAATCTATGGTAGCATACGTTAAAACACTTACGATTCGATCGCTGTGGACCGGCCCTTTGGCTTATCCATTATGACCATTTCTTCATTAGGTGAGGAATGACTTCAGTTGTAGGTAGGCGGCTCAATCTATGGCGCCATACCCTTTGAACAGTTTCAAAACGATCGCCGTAGACCCACCCTACGTTAAACAACTTTAATTTAAGCTTTCACTGCTGACAAGCGACCGCAATAACCCCTATGCGGAGTATTCTATATTAGCTTACCTACGGACAACTGCAATACGATCGCCGTTGACCGAGCACTTGGATTATCCACTTTTACCAATACATCCAGAGATCTAGGGCTACCGCAGTCGCCAGTGTGCGGCTCAGTCAATAGCTGCATAGCTCAGGACAGTTGCGATAAGATCGCTGCTTTGGCCAGCAGTATTTTTTGGGTGCCCTCTCCCGATTGTTACCTGCCATCTAACTCATTTTGCTTCAAGCGTCGGCGTTGAAAGGTAATGAAATATATGAAATCAGGAGATTTGGAAAAGCTTAATGCTCTGCTAACGCACAGAAACAAGAATTTGAGAAGCAGAAAAATCTGTGAATCTCTCAGCCGATCTAATTTGTCCTCTCACGGATATATTTTAATCGCTGAATTTCCTCCTCTACTGATTACTCTTTGACGGCTTTTCTCCTTCTTCTTCTTCTTCTTCTGTCAAACGGAAGCATTCGAAAATTGTTTAAACGGTTTTGTGGGACGTTTAGGCTCTTAAGCGTTCCTGGTGCAGTATTCCGAGTCCTAACGGTTAGATTGTAGGCATTTTATTTCAGTTCTTTCTAAAGTAACCAAATGCGTCTATTTGGGAAGTTATTAGAAACTCCTGCACACAGATTCGATCCTTTCAGGGACCTATGACGGAACTATGGACAGCAAGCGAGTAGCTTCTTTAAAATGTCCTCAATAGTGTAGAATAAGTGACATACACTCGTAATAGTGGCAATGGGATTGGCTGAATTATATGAAACCATGAATTACAAAACTTGAAAAAGAACAGATCCGAAAATTAGCAATTGATTGTTAAGCCCACTGTATTTGTCGGGAATGAATCGCATATTTATTATTTCAGCCTCTTTCGTTTCTTTAGAGATGTTGTCACATTTGAAAGCCTAGGAAATCAATAACTACTCCATTAGCTATTGTATTCTACTGCAAATTTTTCACAGATATGTAATATTACATTCTATTGCACAGCCAAAGCGCTTTCCAGAACTGTCATTTCTCTTGAATTTTTTTAACCAAAAACTCCCTTTTGCAGTCGGCAAACCTTTGCAAAGTGCATAATGCATTCATGCAGCAGAAAAACAGGGCTCTACGCCCAAAACGCTGTTGGCATAATGGCTGCGCAAAAAACCATATTCACACCGTCAGCCAGATAATAGTTGAGCTTATGTCGGCAAGTGCATTCACCCTCTGCGTCTGCTTTTAGCGCTGTCGATTTGCAGCCTATTTTTCGCAATACCTGCCCAGAGACGGAAGATGATTAACTTTAGTTTGTTTACCAATCCGTTTCCATCTCCTGATCAGAATTATTCTGCAAGCCTATTTGCCTCACGTACTTTCGTGTGACGGAAAGTGTATGTGGAAACACTTGAAAATATTAAAATTTAAAGGATTAAGAGAGACTGAACAATTTCACTGGTCACTAGCAACGATCTATGGTTTTTATTCGGACTTCAGCGGCGAATCAACGTTCGACCCCATTCGCTGTTGATTTCGGATCAGCGGAGTTACACTTGGCGCAAAACGAAATGCAACAGCTGGTCCTTTCAATTATTGTAATTGATGCAAAGTCTAAAGCAAACACCATCCCCAAAATGTTTTTATCAGTCCCGTGTTTTGACAGGGCATTCAAAATAAAGAAACACCACGAGCGATTACCACTGAAACGGCGTATGTTGCATTGCCAAGACGATACTTTAAAAGACGTCCTTTTGGCAACCCAATCTTCAGTAAAATTCATTTACTCTAAGCAGATTGTCAAGTCACAGTTCGACTGTCTGTCGGACGTTGTTTACCTTTCGTTCCAGGGCTAAATAAAGCAGGCACAATGACCTGCGCGTTGTTTGGCTTATAGTGATGGTAGACTTGCACAGCATCTACCGCACTCCCTCCCCCGCGTGAACCGGGTGTCAAGACATAGTCAAGAAGACCGGAGGCGGGAGAGGGCGCAGGTGGCTGGCACAGCTGAACCCTCATCTAGGCGTGTCGCCACACAATCTGGTCTGGTCGGAGAATCGTCTTGAACGCGCCAAAGTCCTTTAGCTCCTGAATTTCTGTCTCAGGACCTACTTCACGTTCGACGGGACAATCTACGAACAGGTGAAGGACACACCAATGGGTTCGCCGATTTCGGGGTTCATCGCCGAGGCGGTCCTGCAACGGTTAGAGTCGCTGGTCTTCCAACACCACAAACCGAAGTTCTGGGCCCGGTATGTGGATGACACCTTCGTCGTTATCGATCGGGATCAACTGCCGACATTCAAGGAACGTCTGAATGCGGTCTTCCCGGACATACAATTTACGATGGAGGAGGAAGAGAACAACCAGCTGGCCTTCCTGGATGTCCTCGTATGCCGCAAAGATTGTGGTGGACTAAAGACCAAAATGTTCAGGAAAGCTGAAATACGATGCAACTACTGAAATTCTACAGCAACCACCCAATCAGTCATAAACGTAGTTGTGTAAGTACGCTCTATCGGCGTGTCGAAACGCACTGCAGTGGGCCGGAAGACAAGATTGCCGACCTACAATACCTCCGACGGGTCTTCAAAGCCAATGGCTACCCGCGCAACTTTGTCAACCGGTGCATACGCAAAATGGACGAAAGGCCTAACCGCAGGGAAACCAAAGTTTGGCGTGCGCTTCCATATGTCAAGAACGTTTCGGAAGCTGTTGGCCGCCTTCTCGCACCACTCGGGGTTGGAGTTGCACACAGGCCGGAGGCAACCATCAGGCGTCAGTTGATGAAACCAAAAGACCCACTGCCACGGCTAGAAACGTCTGGAGTCGTTTATTGGATCTGGTGCAGTTGCGGACAAACTAACTACGTCTGAGAAACCGCAAGGCAGCTCCGAACGCGAATGGCCGAACACGCTGCAACAGTGCGGAGAAATGACGCCAGCTCTCAAGTTGCCACTCATTCGACGAGATCCGGCCACACATTCAAATTTGACGAGGCCGAAATTCTCGCAAATGGTGACAACCGCGTGAGCCGGGAGCCGCTTGAGTCATGGTTTACTGGCCCCCAGTCTATTAACAAGTGTAAACATCTTCCCATTCCATACTCGGTGCTGAGACTTCGCCTAGGCGGAGTAATTGGTCACGCGCGGAGCGCACAGGTGAACACTCTTCCCAACACGAGGGTCAGCGCGTCAGATGGTCGAGCAATCATCACACCAACATCCAACGCACGTGATGAAATTGCAGCAATTAACGACGCGAATGTCGGCCATCACGCCACGGGCAACGATCCCTGATGAAGGGGAGGGAGTCGTGAATATTCATAGGTATGCGGTAGCATGGCTACTGCATCCTATAAATACTGCAGCCGCATGTGCATGAGCCACCCTTCTCTGCTTGTCTCTGATGATGGATTCGAGCAGGAATCCGAAACGTCAGGCTAATAAAGCTCTTGTCCCGGCGCTCGTGTCTTCTTCTTCAAAACACCCGAACAGGTTTTTTTGTCGATGGCAGCACAACAATGGGCCAGAAAGACACCGAGGATGACTTGTCAGCGTGCACAGGATCTTTATATCCAGCGGAAGAGCAAGCGCGTCTACCAGGAGGAACCGTGTGCCTAAGAATCAGCAGCACACACCAGACTCAAGAGCATAGCAGACGCTGTCATGCAAAGGCTATGGAGCCCTTCGATAACACTTTGGAAATATTTTGTCCTGGGCACGAAGCTGAAGTAGGCAAGCAGGGCAGGATTTAATGGTACCAAAAAATTTCGCGAAAGCTCGTCAGCTGCGTCCTGTCGTTTCATAACATGGATAACGTGTGGGGAGACTACAACGGATTTGAATTCGTGCAGACAATCAATGCCGAAACGACAATCTCATGGATTTGGGTAAAGCTGGGTAATCGATAAAGTTAGTAACTCAAGCATTATATGGGAAGAACAGCGCAAAAAAAACCAAGAGAGAAGTTAACGAGCAAAAAGGGAGAGGGGAAGAGGCAATCATGAAGGCTAACCACGTGTTCCAACTGCTTACAAAGATCTAGTTCCACCCGCCGTATATAGGCCGCCTCTAGGTAACGCAATGCCCGAGTTGTTTGTGCCCGAACAAATACTTGGAAGGAAGTTTTGATGTCGACATAGAGACCATTAACAAGCAGGTGTTTCGTAATGGAGGAAGGCGGGATTACATTTAGTTGCCTTAGGAGCCATCTGGGGAGGTGCTCAATAGACCTGGCTGCCAACTGTCTCTGCCTTCGCCTATTGTACTCGCATCCGCAAGTGCGTATGAATTCATAAACACACTTTGAAGTGGCGTGCATTGGCAGGGCATCCTTTGCCAGTGGGATCGGAAAAGGCTTAGTAGGACTGCATTATACGAGTTCGGCTCATTGTATGCCCTTTCAATGGAGGAGTCCAGCCGTCGTTTGAAAGTATTTAAAATAAATTCGCCCGTAAAGGACAAAGACTAGCTTTTCGAAACTGAATGTTCTGATTTGGTACCATAAAATCCTGCCCTGTTTGCCTACGTCAACTTTGGAAACACTTTGGACGTCCTGCGCGTGCTATAGGTTTTTTTGAAACCTGTATTTTGCAGCAGTTTGGCCGGCCACGAGGGGAGCCAATCCCAAAAATGTATGCACATTTTAAATAAACATTAGTGAAGCTATGATTTTAAGGTCTCATGGAAAAAGTAGATGAGGGCTTCACCAGGAGGTTTTGCGGGCCTACCTTGTTTTGACACATTAAAATGATCAGAAGACGAGGTGGCGAGCATACGTAGCTTTCGATAAATTCTCGTCTGGCCAGTACAATTATATGGAATGGGGGTAGAAGTAAAAACACATCAGTGATAAGATAAATCGATTAAAGTTCGCCTTAAAACACAGACTGGGTGTGGGAATGTAGGGGGGGGGAGTAAAGCAGTAAGTGTGAGGGGCGGAGTGAGAGCGGAAGGGCGCGGGAGAGTTGTAGCGTTAGTCGACCTTCGACCACTGTAGGCACGGAGCCATAACGTGGTTCTTCTGTGCGCACAAGATCTGTTTTCGTAACCTGATGGCGGCGGCCCCTGCTGTTGCTAACAGGCGCTGTCCTAGGGGTTTAGGATAGCTCGATGGGACCTTATAGATCACACATGATGTCCGGAATCGACAACATACGCGAGAATGGCGCTGCTTATGCTCCTAGTTTCGCCTTTTCCCAGCCACTTCGAGAGGTGTTCGCCCTTTCTCTTGGATAAGCGCCGACTTGTGAGACCAAAAAAACCTACCCCACAGGCGCAAGTAAAGGAATAGATGCACATTGAAGTGGTCTGGGGTGGCAACTTATCCTTACCTTCTCCGCGTAAAATAGGGTTTGTAGAGAAGGATACTTGAATCCTTGCCGCTCGAAAGGTTCGCGAAACAGCTTGAGCAAGGCGTCTATTTAGGAGTTTACTCGCAGCGTCCCCTTGAAAAGGGATTTTAAGGAACAGAGTTTTCTTTTTGGCAGTCGGTTTGGCGGGTTTTGTCGGTCGTTCGGCCATATTCTTTGCCATTATTCTGTCCGGGTACCCGTTTTCACAAACGAAGTCCTGGAACTTTCTAAGCTCCTCTGTGATGCTATCTGTTGAGCAAATTTTTCTAGTTCTTTGTGCAAAACGTCGGACTAGATTTCGTTTTTGTAGTGGGCGTATGAAACTAGCGAAGTTTGTGTACTGTCCAGACCAGGTTTTCTTCCGGTGAACGCGTCTTGCGATACTCCCGTCAGGTCTCCTGCTTAGAAAAACATCTAACAAAGGGAACGAACTGACAGTTTTGATCTCCAAAATAAATTTGATGTGCCTGAATTGCATCGCTTAAGAGGGCATCTTTTTCGGTTTCTGCTGTGGCACTTGCAAAGATATCATCAACATGACGGCCGTTATGTTTAAGTTTTTTGATCTGATCGCTTACCTGGTATCTTTGCAATTTGCCCATGAAGACATCGACTAGGAGTGGTCCAAGAGGCGAGCCCATAGCAACGCCGTCTATTTGTCTATAGAGTTGGTTGTCAAACAGGAACTGTACATTTAATGTGCAGCTTAGAAGCAGTTCCTTGAGTGTCTTCCTCGGAATTCCTATTTCCTGCTGATTGTTTGGTAGAAACTCACAGATGTATTCAAATGTCTCGGTAACGGGAACGTTTGTAAAAAGTGATGAATCGTCCAGCGAGAACATCATTATGTCGTTGAGGTTAGGATCTTTAATTAAAGGGAAGCGAAAGACAAGGTCTCTGAATCGCAACAACTTTGGCGGTTGTTTACAGCGAATGATTACCGACACAACTTACTTGGCCGGTACATGCGTAAACGAAACGAGAACCCCAAACCAACCGACCACAAATTTTGACGGACGCTCCCCTACGTTGATAAAGTCTTGGAAGCCGTCAACCGCCTTCTCTCATCACTTGGAGATTGGGTTGCACACGAACCGGAGGTCATCATCAGGCGTCACTTCATGAGGCCGAAGGATCCACTGTCATGACAGGAAGCGTCTGGGGTCCTGCGGTTGTGAACAAAGCAACTTAATCTAGGAAACAGGGAGATAACTCCAGAGGTCACTGGCTGGACACGCGGCGGCATCAGTGCTGAGGAATGACGCCAGCTCCCGAGTTGTTGCTCCCTTGACGAAAGCTAACCACACCTTCAAACCTTATGAAGGTAAAATGCTCATTAGAGACTAGAACTGCATCAGCCTCGGGCTGCTCAAGTCATGGTTCACCGGCCAGCGGCCAATTAGAGAGTTCAATGACCTCACGCCTCCTTATTCAGTGCTGAAACTTGGTGTAGGCGGAGTAATTAGCCAAGCGGAGAGGGCGCGAGCGGCTGACAGGTCCAGTGACGGCGAGCCAAATGGCCGAGTAATCAACACCAACAACGGGGACGAAATCACGACGATTAATGACTGGCTTCTGAATACATTGCTTTTCAAATTTCGTAGGGACCTTACTCGACACAGAAGGACTACTAAAGTAGTATGCGTCTTCCTCATTGATTTTCGATGGTATTGTAAATTCAAATATACTTTGCAGAAATTATGCACAAAAGTATGCTTCTTCTACCCATTCGGTAGAGGATCACGTCGTCTTTATATTTTATACTCGAAGAAGGAGAATGATTAGGTTTTAAAAAGTTTTCTAATTGCCAAAGAATTTGGAACGTGATCAGTCGTTGCATTAGAGTTGAACGATTCCATTCTACAAAGTGCATGCGTTTTGCGTAAACAAAATCACATATTCGTCGATGCCTATAAAAATATACTATACGTAGTTCTTAATTTTGCAATGGATATGGACTATGTTGTACATTTTTAGAGAAGCAGTGGTAAACGTACAGGTACGATGCACGATGTATTGAAATTGCGCGGGCGTAAAAACCTCATTATAAGAAACTCTTCAAAACCTCATTTTTCTTTTTCTTTGAGTGTAAAATATAAAAAATGAAGTGATTTTCTCTTAAAAAGACTTTAAAAAGCGAATTGTTCCTCGGGGGTTCTATAAAATACATTTCAATTTTCAGGAGCATTGAAAACCAAGAGGAAAATGCATGCTACTTAAGTAATTACTTTTACCGAGCACGGTTTCTACAGGAGATTGAAAAGCTGCACAAGCAAAAGCTGACATTTTGCCGAGTCCGAAATATCATAGGATCATACTGAAAGATAATAAGTATTACAACCGTGCCTAAGTAACCCTTATTAATCGTAAACGCATTTCAGAATTTCAGCCAGTATTTCATGAGATCGGTCACTCACTGCAGTTTGACTCTAAATAAATAATTTTAATGGTCAGCATTGTTGACCCTTCCAAGTTATCTGTTATGAAAGACGAATTATTATACTCAATCTTACATGTAGCAAATCCTCGCTAGGTTTGACCTGGAAGGCCATTTTCTGCTTGTAATCAATGTCGCTCATTCTGAGCTCGTTTGCATCGAGAGGCCAGTAAAGAGGTTTGCGTGCTCCAAAGACGGAGGACGCGCGGTAGATGCGCTGAACCAACACGGGAGCTACATCGGATTCTACCAACCGTTACTGGTAATGTGCGCTCATAGTAAATGCCAACATTCGGGGTGTGCAGTGGCAGATGTTTGTTGTGGACCAGAGGCTGTGGTGATATACCTAGGTGCGGGTTTGCATCCTGTTAACTACCTGCGTCCTCTCTCGTCTTCGGTCCTGTTGACACTGTTTGACGCTGGGCTCAGGTGGGGGAGGACAGAGTGAGGTAGGTGCTGTGCAAGTGTACTTTTACATTAAACTAATTTACAGACAGGTCGCCGTTCCTCTTGTCATCTTGCTGTTGGCACACGGTGGGCATTGCCTAAACCAACAGTCGAATTGTTGGGGTTTGAGGCTGATTACGCATTTATTTGACGGAGTTTATAGCTATGTGTTCTTTACAAAATGCGGACATATGTAATAAATAACGCATTTTTAATTTTCCAAAGGCAGCATAGGAGATATCGTTGCCAGAATAATTTCTGAAGTCAACTTCTAATTACAATAATTAGGACTTCTAAATGATTTTACTGACAAATTTTCTTCACTCGCGTTTGCTATTTTTCCATAAATGTGCGTCTAGAAATAAATTAAGTATAAGGTAATCCAAAGAGATGCGCCAGCTTGAATCATGTGGATGGTAAAATGAAAACTTATAACGCCACTGATACGACCTGACTTTATGGGCGAAGGCGCACCCCGATCACATGATAGTCGCGTGATGACGCGCAACCTAGTGATCAATATATTTTCGCTCAAAGAAAAAGTGCACTTTGGACAAATAGTTCTCGCGAACTTTCTGCTCTCCGAATGTTGAATAAGGACCAGTTGGCAATCAAGCATTTACATCCACCACTCCATCAGACAAATAACGGACTAATGTCCGACAAGCCGCATTCTGGAATACCCTAAACCGTTCGAACGTACCATTGCCGATATCTGCTCTTTTCGAGACAATTCCGCTCAAAGTGGATAAATTGCCGACGAGGACAAACAAAAATCTAAAAAATCATTTTGCTAGACGCATTCTTAAAGCCACAGCATTTGAAACAGAGTTCAAACCCCTTTTGGAGTGCTTGTGTTTGTTAATTTTGTACACAGTTAGAGAGTGCCAATGCATTTTCTATCTGTTTACATGGACATGTGACGCAGTGAAGCTTTACCAAAATATACAGTGAGTAACGTTTCTCGTAAAAAATGCCTGCATGAATGAAACTGTATTAATTTATCTGATCAAAAGCAAAACGCTGGTATTTAAGTGAAACCGCAAAAGGAGTACCCCGATGGCTAGAAATAATAATGTTCTCGAAAACACGGAAATGCGAAAAACGAGAATATTTATGCCAGATGCGTAGAAACAATTTTCAGAAGTAAAGATTTAAATGAAAATCATTGGGCACCTATTACAGTAAAGGAAAAACCACCTTTAAAAACCGCACTTTGCATTTATGGGCAGTACATAGCGTTATGTGAGGTGTGGCATAATACCAAGTCTGGGCGTGAGTTCTAGGATAACTTTAGGCAACGTCGACGCAGTCTTTCTATTTTTGTAAGGTTATAACTAAATTTGAGTAAAGCAAAGGAGCTTGTTTTATTGTGCAGATAGATATCAAAAAAGGTTTTCTTAAGTTCATATACTGACAAGTAGGTTATTGAGTGGCAACTAAAAAAAATTGGCAGATGCTATCGCAGCAACCGTTTCCTGCTTATACAAAGGACTTGTCGTGTCAATTCATCGAGTGTTTTTGGAAGTGTTTGGGTCTGTTTAGTCTTGTTGTCCTTAAAATATAAATGAATGCCGTTTGGTCTTCGGTGTTCTAAATCAGCTGCTTAAATGATAGAGTATGTGTGTGTCTTTATCAAAAACATCAGACGGAGATATTTTTCGAAAATATTTATACAAGATCTAAGTTCCAGGGCTGTTAGTAACGATTCGTACGAACTTCTGACTGCATTATTAAAACCAACTTAACCTCTTTAATGGAACTTAACCTTTGTCATCTAGTTAACTTTTCACAAAGCACTTACATGCTTTATTCCGCTGACGGAGATTTACGTACTTTTTCCTTCTAAGAAAAAGTCAAAAAATAAATGAATACTTTTGGCTGACTTCCTGACCTTTTTCAAGAACACTAACGACGTTTTAGTTTTCGAGAGGAGAGCACACGCTCCTCTCGAATTTGGAACCGTTGTCGTTTTTTGCTTACTTTCACGCCCCGCTCTGAGTCTATGAATGCACAAAAGACGACGACATTAAAGAGCATCTTGCTTTGTGTTTAAAAATCAAAGCGCCATTTATTGATGAGCTATTTCAGAGTAATAAAGGATTTATTTGCATATGGCAGAATAATGTCGACAAGTTTAAAGGAAACCTTGCCCGTTGATTCTATTATTGCCTGTCTGGGTGTAAACTCAGCAGATTTGAAATCAGGATGTTAAACGACAACAAAATGCCTGTTTATTAAAAAAGAACATTTTCTTTACATTCCGTTTTGCTTGGCATTTTCGAAGATAAAATCAGATTTGAAGTGCAACAAGTTTTGTTTGATAAAACTCTTTGGTGTCAAATGATCTCCAACGTGAATAGACAAACTGCGCAAATGCGCAGACGTCCTTAAACGATTATGCGGATTTTTCGGCATGAAGTGTCATAAAAATGATCACGTATCCCTTGTGCGTTTGGGAAATAAATAGAAAAACTCAGCAGCAACCGTGTGAATGCCAGGGGTTATATCAATAATGAACTTACACTGAATTCAAATGCTTTGCGCCAATACGATTCAATCAACTAGAATGTTTCAGAAAGGCCGGGCGTAAAAACGACAATAATCTGCACTATTTAAGGATCTTGAAACTAGGATGAGCCTTTTGTAGGATACATGCTGCATCCACTAAGTTCATCAACAAACGAACTCTAATTCTTTAGGTCATTTGGTGTCTTCCGGCGAATTATTTCTACAATAAAGAATGCAAACTGATTAAAAGATCAGCAAAACAGTTTTTGGACAAAAACAATCAAGGTCGAGATGCGTAAACCGCAAACACATCACTGTAGGACAGTTAAGTTTGGGTACTATTAGGTAATGAGCTTTTTTAGTTCTTATTTATTCGACTTGTGAAAATTCCCAAGGCAAGACGTTTTATTGAATCACTCGTGCCCCTAAAACGGGCCACACAGTAGACGCGCTGATACAACACGGTGGCTACATCGGATTCTGTCAAGGGTTATCGGGAATGCCCACCCATAGCAAATGCCAACATTAAAAATGTTGTGACAGGCTCAGTTGTATGCTCACGCTGCACCAATCAAGATCCCTGGCGTTCCCCCTCCCCATCCCCACCCTCAATCATTGTTGTTTTTAAATTAATGGTCAAGTGTTTATTGTGGACCAGGGGTTGAAGTGTTACGTCTAGTTGCAGCTTGCGCCGTGAAAGCCACCTACGACGTATCCCGCCTCCGGTCTTCTTACTTGGTCATGACGCCGGACCTGGGTAAGAGAGAAGGAAAGAGTGTGGCAGATGCTATAAACGAATTCGCACACGCACACAAGCCGCCATCCCTGCTCTCACTCTGCGGCGGAACACACGATGAACATCATCCGCAACGAAGGCTGAACACTCTCGTCTGTGCTAATTCACAACCAACGTATGACCTCGATGGAAAGGGACGTAAGCTGAAGAGACAAAAACTAACTTCCTTTGGATTTACTACTGACGACTAACCGAAAGATTACATTTGTGCTAAGAGTGATGAATGTTGTCACCCCCCCCCCCGCCCAACCAAGCTGTCTGCTCTGCAAGTGACCTGCTTCAAAACTCGGGTCCGGCTGACCAATGCCACGCGTTTGTCGGGCTGAGCCTAACCGGTGTGAATCTATAACGTTTTACCGTAAATGCCTGTGACGCGTCTCGGACGGAGGTTTCCACGTCACGATGACTGCTGTGCGCAATCGTTACCCGACTGGCGTACGTGGATAGGCGACTGACGTACAGTAGGTGGGCTAACTCAACCGAAATTCCGAAATGCGGTTTCATTTCGAAAAGATTACCTAAGTAGGGTTGTAAAACTAATCATCATGTGGCATAAGTCTCTAATAATTCAGCTACTCCAGAATGCCGGCGTTCGAATAAATTTCCTTTCGGCTACATGCAATAACTATACTTTGTACAAAAATGACTACTTAAGTTGCATGCATTTTTTCATTGATTTTCGATGCCTTCAGAAATTTAATTATATTTCAAGGAAAACATGCACAAAAATGTCCATTCTTTTGCTTGTTCGGTAGCAAATGACGTCTACTTCCAGTTTTATACCCGAGAGAAGGGTATAATTTGGTTTTCAAAAACGCCTCCAATTCCCGAATAATTTTGAAACCCCCTACCGTTACACCTGCATTCAGGGTTTCGAAACTACAAGCCGTCTATTTTCCGCGTACGGTTAACCATATATCTCTCCATGGTGTAAAGGGGAGACTGTTTGGAGCTCATAAACTTTGGCAGTGGAAACGAGCCATGTTGTTAACTTTACAAACTATATCGGTAAATGCAGAGACATGACTTTTTATGAATGGCCATTTTAGGGTGTAGAAAATATTACAAGTAAAAACTCTTTAAACCAAATTATCTCCCTCCTTAGAATGAAAAACTTAAAGTAGAAGTAAACGTCTACCGAATGAGTAAAAGAAGGAATCTTTTTATGCACTTTGCTTATTAAATATAATTGATTTTCTGATGACATCGAAAATTAATAAGAAAAATACATGCTACGTAAGTAGGCATTTTTTACAGAGTATAGGTTTTGCGTGTAGTCGAAAAGAAATTCATTCGGAAGCCGACATCCTGGGGTAACTGAATTATTATAGGATTATGCTGCAAGCTTATTAGTTTTACAACCCCACTTAATTCATCTTTTTGAAACGAAAACGCAGTTCGTAATTTCGGTTGACATTTCATGATTTAGACCATCTACTCTGTGAGAAGATTGAAGGTAAGGATGAAGCCAACACAGAGGAGGAAGTCGTCCTTAGGACAAATCAGCACATCCTTTAATTTAATGGATATAACCAGCGTGAACCTATCACAGTGGTTTATTAGTCGTGGCTTTAAAGGACACCCGAGAGTTCGACCGCCGCAGCCAACGATGTCCACCGGGTGCCCCACATCAAGTGGAAGCAGACGTGTCGGCCAGTTTATAGTGAGAGTAGTCTTGCGCAGCGTCTACCGCACTTACTCACCCCCCCAACCTCGGTCCGATGCCATAACATAATCAAGAAGATCGGAGGTGAGAGAGGGCGCGGGTGACTGGCCCGGCCGGATCTGCGCTTAGGCATACCACCACACCCTCTGCTCCACCAACAAACAATTGGCCAGGATTTTAACCAACGACAAACAGTTCAGAAGACGGAGGGCGATTGGGGGCAACGGTATAGAGAATGACCCCACTTAACTGTCAATAAAGTGTGGATCGTGCAATACATGATTTATGGTAAAGGGAGTTTTATGGGTGAGACAGCACTCTAGATAGAAAGCTGACAAAATGAAAGAAGACACAGAAATTACCTGGATTTATGTGGAAAATCTTATCCTACGCTCTTATACGACCACGGAAATAAGAGTAATAATTAACCAATGAAAAAAAAGTAAATTTCACAAAATAACGGATTTTGAGTTAAGGTGTGGGGTTGTGGGAAGTAATCGCTGTTTGCAGTGTATTTTCTGAAACAATCTGCAAATTTATGCTAAGATAAAACTCCATATGACACAATCCGCAGTCTACTGACAGTTAAATAGGGTCCTTCTCTATACCGTCTCCGATTGGAGACCCATACGTACAACTTGTATACCCAGCGGACGCGCAAGCGCATCTACCGGCCAGGAGCAAGGGACCACGAAACTGCCAGCGCATGCCAGGCTGCGATGGTTATGGTTTTCTACGCATGGTATAGCAGATTCTTACATTACTTTAGAAGGCCATCCATTTATTGCATAACGCGGGCCTACTCAGAATTGAGGGGCAGCCGGCAGCTGGCCTTTCTAAATGCGACTTAATTACAGTCGCACTTGCTTACGCTTCGAGGACAGCCTGCTTCAAGTGCATGTTGGGACAAGGTTACGTGGAACGAGTAACAGGCTATCTAGCGTTTATCAATTATCCAATGATCCAATAATCTTCATTTGTCTTACCATCTGGATGCGGGGTATGTCTAAAAAGAGCGAGCGAGATAGATGCATTGATGGTCGACTTCAGGTAAAAGGAATTCGCGAACATGTCGCCACCGAGATGACTTTGAAGGACGGTGGTTAACCTAGTCGTTCACAAAGGTTATTAATGAATATTTCAGATCACAGCTGACAGAGCATTGGACTCTCGATCTAGTGATGGTAAACGATCATACCTTTCAGGTTTGGGCACTGGATTTTTTGGAATTTAACTCGGGTATGGTCAATTCACGACGAGCCTTAGTCGCCATTCGAGTCTCTTTTTCCATGCATTCTACGTCATATACACCATGCATATACAACCATGGGCTTATGGTGGACGCACGAACGTCTGAGGTTAAAATGTTTCACTCAGTCGAACAGAACATTCAGTCGGTAGGTTCTGCTTGTTACGAGTGTTCATGAAGTGTGAAATGGCACCATTTAACAAGGCAATGTTTATATTTCATGAATATAATGCCACTGATCGCGTTTCATTCCTTGGCCCATACTTGTGGATCTATATGACCTGTCCCATGATGCATTACTGAAAATGTTTGCGTCTATGCCTACAGTGGGTAAGAGAGTCACCAGTTAACTGAACTATCCGCAAAATTCAAGCCAAATTCTGAAGAGAAAACACGCATTGTTTGCATTAAATTAATCTAATTGTGTTTGTTAATGTTCCCATTCTGCTGAGGTTGACACGCGACAGCTTAAGTTCAGAAGTAAAAATACAGGTTTAAGAGTATGCATTAAAGAAATGCCGATAAGTTTAGTGATGCTTCTTCCAAACAGACGGCCCGACAGTTAGGATTATTTGAAACAGAAAATGATTGCATAGCAGCGGAGAGTTTTAGGGATCCACAGCTCGCTCACGTTTACAGACTACCTCCTTGTTTGGTTAATTCATTAACTCGACTGTTTGACATTCACATCCCCATTACGCATCCCATGAAGTGAGCGCAGCGTCGGCGACTTGCAAGTAAATAGGTTTTTGGGGGCCGACTTGTGCAGCATTAATCGCACCCTCTCTTTCGTTACTCGCTTTATTCAGATGGCAGGAGAATGCTAACACTGTCGGTGGCGAGTTCGGGCGTAGTGACTGACAAAGCCAACCGGCCCGTCTTCGCGTGCCACGCACGACCTGGCCCGTCGTAGTTCAACCGTTTTATTAGGCATGCCTTCACAGTTTGGGTGAATTTCTCTTGAAAATCGTTGATCTAACAAAACAGACCATTGGTTATTCTCATCACTCGCAACAGGCGTGCGGTGACGTTGTGAGTGTGAAAAAACTCTAAGCAGGCGGAAATATGACAACGTACGAGTTTACACAAAAATGCCTCTGCACCTAATATGTCTAGCTTTTCTTTAGTAGCAATCTGACATGCGACATAAATCTGCCTCTATTTCCAACGAGGGAATAAATCGCTGAAATTTCTTTTGGCGGCCATCTTGATGCCAATCCGGTTTTAAGTCCGAATGGTTCTCTTTGGATTTTGAAGTTTTCTGGACCAGGAACTGTTCCTACCATGCATTTTGCGCCTAGCATACGCCCGCACGAAAACACAAACCTGCGGCTGTTTGACCGTTTCGAGAAAAGCAGGCTCTTTTGATTTGAGGAAACAAAGCAGAAAGACAAAATTGTCTGCCACTGCTTCTAATAGAGCATGCAAGTACTTTTAGCCTGACCAATGGAATCACAGTCTGCGGCGTTATTAAGAGGGTGGGTTCTCATAGACGCAAAAGCATGCTTGTCGCAGATGGAGAGACATTTTCCTCTTCAATGAACTGGATAATGCTAGGACATGCCATTATGGTGCATTGAAAGAAGCCATATGCCTTAAAAGCATGCAAGGTTGGCTAGCAGACGCGTTTGCAAACAGCACCTCCCTGCAGGCTCAGACAGGATTATAAAAAACACGGCGAGCCTATCACGAAGCTTGTGGTCTTATAGAGCATTCGAGTTTTGCGTTGCTGGCAGTTTTGTTGCCGGCGACGTTTCGTACAGATAAGCCTACCCATTGATTACTGGTACGTAGTTGTAAATAACGAAAAAAAACATCTCCAGTTAGGACTGTGAGCGCTATTTCCGCCACAGTTTAATCACCACTCTCACGCAAGAATATAATAAGTCTGCTAACAGTCGGTCTTTGCGGGTTCGTGTCCTAAGTTGTCGGACAAGTTGAAATAAACTACTGCGGGCTGCAGCACGACCTTTGAGTATGACTAAAATATAAGAAGTTCTAGCGTATACTCTTTTCAGATCTTATGAGTTGCTCCCAACGAAATCATCTAATAACACAAAAACTGTCTCAATTCTTCTATGAGATTTGATATCGGCAAGAAAGTAACTCACTGTCGGGCAAGTAATCGCTTACACACAGAATGAGTATACTTAGCCAGTATACTTTTCAGCTTCAAACTGCTGCTTTTTTCGATGGCGATGGTTCAAAAAAATGCATTTTATGTGTATTGCTGTGTTTACACATGGACAATTGGGACTGCATTCACGATAATTTTCCGCGGCGTTGTCACAACTGAGGGAACTGCGTTCTGGACGTCTAGACGACCATGTTGTAAGTCACAATCGGATAACGATGATGAACGGTCCAAGAGCAATATCAGACAATTAAATATAGAGTAGGTGAACTAACTCATGAAATATCAACCAAAATTGCAAAACGCGTTTTCGTTTCGAAAAGATTAATTGTAAAACTAGTCGGTCTGCAACATAATTCTATAATATTTCAGTTATCTCAGGATGTTGACTTTTGAAATATCTTCCTTCTAGCTGCATACAAAAACCCACACTATGTAAAAAATGACCACTTATGTAGCATAAATTTTTGCCCTTGATTTTCGATGCCCGTTAAAGTCAATTACACTTCACTGAAAAAATACATTAAAATATTCATTTTTTGCTTATTCGGTAGAACATTACGTCTTTCAATTTTATACTCGAAGGAGGGAGATAATAAGGCTTTATAAAAATTTCTAATTATGGAATTTTTAAATACCGTAATGACTCTGGATTTACAAATGTGGCTTGTAAAGTCAACAATGTGGATCAACTCCACTGCTAAATTTTATGAACCCTATATGGTCCCTCTTTAGCACCGAAGAGATCTGTGGCCTTCCGTACGCGGAAAGTATACGCCGTGTAGTTTGGAAATCCTGAATCCAACTGTAACGGTAGAGCGGGCTCAAAATTATTCATGAGTTGGAAAAGTTTTTGAAAACCAAATTATAAACTTCCTTCGAGTATCAGATTGAAAGAAGACTTGATTTTCTACCGAATAAACAGAAGAATGAATATTTTCTTTGCACGTCTTCCGCGAAATATAATTGGACTTTTGGAGGCATTGAAAATTTATGAGAAAAATTCATGCTACCTAAGTAGTCATTGTTTACAGAGTGCAGTTTTTTCATGCAGCCGAAAGGAAGTTCATTCGAACGCCAGCATCCTGAGGTAACTGAAATATTATAGAATTATGTTGCAGGCTGACTAGTTTTACAACCCTACTTAAATAGTTTTTTTTCGAAATGAAAACGAATTTCGGAACTTTGGTTGACATTTCATGGGTGAGCCCACTTACTTTAATGGGTAAAATGAAACTACACTTCAACAATTATGGAAAGAAATACGACGGTGAACCGGAGTGCGCCAATCTGTCATATCTGTTGGGATACGACAACGCAGGGATGTGCAAAGCGAAGTTCGGTGGAGACAGAGTTGCAGCGCAAGATTTACAGCGCACATGCGGCTCTGCAGGCCAGGGCAGAACGTATTCCCACCAGCCGTGTCAGCCGTTTAGGTTTTAAACGCCGATATGAATGTGTGTTTAAAAGAAGACGAAGGCACGATCACTGAGATCGTATATTTATTGGCCTTAACTCTCGAGCTTGAACAGGAGTTCGTAATTAGAGACTATAAGCGTGAAGCGACGTGTGAACATCTATACCGTTGTACCGCGAGGGGAGGGTTACGTCCATGGCTAGGTCTACTTCGTGCTGCCTGGTCCACAATGGTCCCCTGGCGTGGTGACGGAGTCTGTTCCTCGAGGCGTCGTGAGCTGCGCCCCCTGGCAGCGTGGGCGGAGGGCGTGACAACGCGCGGGCAAATTGATTTGTCTATTGCCGGAGTTGGCGTTCGACACCCACGCCTCCAACAGTTCTCGCCCGTCTTATGACCGGCCCGCGCTAATATCCGCGTGTTGGCGGAGTCGAACTCGTGGCCTTCCTCCAGCCTGTGAGTGGCGACTAGAGATATTGCTTTGCCTCTCATTACGGCTCGTTTGTGCGAGTATTCGTGAGCTGCGACGTCGCCCTGTTTGGCCTGTGTAATGGTAAGGGCAGTTATGGCACGGGATTTGATATACCATGCCCGAATGCTTGCTTGCGTCCAGCCGATCCTTTATTTCCTGATTCTGCTATACATGGTAGCCATCGGATGATGGGCGATGTCCACGACTAACTCTGACGAAATGCGTTTTGTGGACTTGGACTAAGGGCAGCCATTATGGCAACGTCGCGCCTCTCGTTAGCGCCTGCACCTACACCCTAGCGACAGCCTGCTATGGCACACACATCTGCCTGGCTTCGATTTGCCTCGTTGAAATTCACTGTCTTCATCATGCATATGGTCGATTCTTTTTCTGCACCATACGAGGCTTGTCACTATCCTCGCGTGGTTTCGAAGCCAATCAACGCAAACCCTCTCGCTGATTGGTTTATCACAGGCGGCCACAGTCCAGACGACTAACGTAAACAAGCTGTCACCACACTTTTTCAGCGGCGACCTTCGGAGATACACAGCCCGTCGCTTTCGTTTACGCCGCCTCCGCCGCGCCGGGCGCACCCTCGTCCGGTTGCCAACTTTCCTTCATTAGGCAGAATAGCAAAGACAAAGACAAGGGAGACTGGAATGGCCATTTCTGGCTTATTAGCCGTCGTCAGCCAGCCATACCCAGGCCCGAAGTGTGGAACACCCGAGCCTCGAACTCGCGACCTGTTGGTTTAGAAGTCAACGCCTCTACTCACCGGGCCACGAGCCCGTTGCCCTTCATTAGTCTGTACAGAATAAATTAATTATCTTCTTCTCAACTGACGTCCCGCTGCCTACAACTTGGGATATGGCTTGAAGTTGTAACGTACTGAGCATACACCATCACTGCCTTGCCGCTACAGGACACATTCTTTATGTTCGGTTGGGAGTACTAGATGATTGGTGTCTCTCTTCCGAGACCTAGCCATGGACGTAACCCGCCCTTACGGTATACCGGTATGGCTGTTCACACGTTTCTTCACTCTAACAGTGTCCGATTATGAACTCCTGTTCGAGTTCAAAAGCTAAGACCAATAAAGCTACCGTTCCAGTGATCGTGCTTTCGTCTTCTTTTAAACAAGAACCTGGGATGCGCATAGTCTCTTCCATTCTGAATGAGTGTGTCTGTACTTGATCTTTATTAGGCTGTGGTCCCTCGATTGAGATAGAGATATCGATCAGCGTCACGTCGGTCGGCCGAAGGCCGAGTCACGCGCACGCAGGGCTTGACAGGCGTTCTCAGCTGACCGCGCTGGCGCCCATGAGGGCGGACAATTACATAATCACCTTCGTCAGTCTACCATAAGCCCACACACGATCATTCAAAGCTAAGACCAGGAATGATATGCGGTTAAAACTTTAGCTGAATAGCCGTGTTATAACCCGGCCTGGTACTTAGAAATCCCGCGAAGTGTATACGCACTCGACCGTTATCCTCAGTATTAACGACCGGCCAAGAAAAACTATATTGGGAATTTGCAAGTCGTCCTAACTGGAAAAATAACGTGTATTCATAACAGCCTATTGGGGTTTGCCTGCATTCGGTCCAGTGCGCTTCGAGAAGAAAATTATAGACGAGCTGATCGAATTCTCTTATGCACGAACTAACCGGGTTCGATAGGAGCAGCCAATGACGAAGTGCATCCATCATACTGACCGCGTGCTAGAGAAGGCGCACGCGGCCTCCAGTGATTGGCAGGCCCTTGTTCTTGGGAGCGTAGGCAGGCCTAACAAGCTGGCTAGGCACCAGAATATGAATTTAACGTATTGCAAATGGTCAGAGGAGCTAGAGTTGGTTTTTGGAGTCAGCAGGGTTAGTGTTGGGATTAAGGGTGAGGTTAGGGTTAGCGCTTGAGTTAGGACTTTGAAATCGTTACCCCTCGGAGTGTACCTAAAGTTCATCTCTAGTACTTGCGATGTCCACGTCCCCGAGTGTGACCGAACAGCCTTTTATTTTAGTTGCAAGTTCCCTCCCTCACGTCACTGAGTATCCACGAGGATGAGGCGATAGGTGTCATTGAGACATGTCTGCAAGGCCTAGTGCTTGTTCATGTTCCTGAATTATCTTGTAAACTAAGATGAGATCACCTCTTTGCTGTCTGTAACACAAAGGGATCAGACTGAGACACCCCCAACTTTCCATAAACTATCGTCATCTTGCAGCCTTTACTAGCTTACCTGCGCGGCGTTGCATTTTCCTAAGGCGCATTATGTCTTGCTTGCTAATTTCACCAGAAATTAACCGCTACCTTGGAGTTAATCAGTTTGAACTGAGATCTATAGGCGCAGATAAAAACTCGATGAGAATATTTGGGCCGAAGTCCACCAGTCACAGTGGGCTAACCGCGTAATATTAATTAAACCACCATTAGGCAGATAATAGTATATATCGGGACTTCAGGATACCATACCGGCGGCACAGGTACTAATTAGAAGTAGGCATTTAATTTCTGTAGAAATTAAAACGCATGAGAATCTACTAGAAAGCCCATGGGAATGCTGGGAGACCCAGCGGTGAGCCGAACCCCTCGCCATGAAATGATAGAATACCGGAAACACGTGTCTGGGCTTTCAACTTGTACTTTTGCTGCCAGCGTGGTATGGATGCATTGCAATGAAGATTCCCTGCCAGCACATGGCCCCTTCATAGACTGGGCTGGGAAGAGCTGGGCGGGGCCAGAGCCCCCTTTGGATTGAAACATGTTGAAGCGTATTTGCACCGAAGGCTATGTTTCAAAAGCAACACTCATTGTACCTTCTTTGGCACTAAAAGGTGCTAATTTATCAAAAGTGGCTTATAAATCATGGAAAAAGCATTCGTTTACGCCCACGGGTCGCGGATAATATCGTGTGTCAACCAATGCCGTTTTTATGCTCTTGATAACTGTCTTAGTTAATTTATTTATCTTATGCTACTTGTTTGGGTATTTTCTCACAAACCGATTCAAGTAATCGTCTTCTAGGTCTATGCATGTCCTAGTTAGCATTGATGTTCATAGTCCACCTATACAAATTTTTATCATTTTTTACTGAATATCCAAAGCGATTATGAAGCGTAATTACTGTGGCTCTCACCGTACCACCAGATGAAGGCATATTATGAGGCTACTGAAGAGCCTGAGTCTGAGGTTCCCTCAACGTCGACAGCAGTTGGCAATCAATCCCCTGGACGAGAAATGCCTATTCTGAGCTCTGAAACTTCTGCCAGCAGGTATTATGTGTGTGTGTGCCTCAGGGGACTCATCATACAGGTCGATATTTTAAAGGAGTGGCAAAAGTGGGTGGAAATCTGGCGTCCCCTGCGCACTTTTAGTTGGTGGGGCCAGGCGGGGCTGTCGTGTTGTATTCCCCGCCACAGCCCCTTCTACAGCCCCACCAAGCCCCTTCATAGCCCCCTCTAGCCCCGCCATTTTTTATGGGGCTAGGCGGGGCTAGGAGGGGCTGGTGCTTGCAGGGTTTCGATGTGCTCTGAATTCAGACTTCAAGATTCTTCTGTGAAGATTGTATGCGAAGTTGAGCATCCCTCGGATTATACACCCCTATGCTGCTTCCTTGGTAGTGACTGGTTTAATGCAGATGGAGGAAGACACGTGATCCACGTCGAAATCCAAGAACCATTGTCGTCCGTGCTGATTATTTTAAAGGGTTTGCTGATCATTTGGACCATTCATGACTTAGCAGAGCTTAATTTCCTCAGCAAACATCATCTGACCGCAGTCAAGTTCCTGAAGGCTGACATCAACATAAAGAACTGAAAGTGAATACCCCACAACCTCGGGAACACCACTAGTCATTTTCACTTAGACCGACGTATTTTCTCCCATACAGACGAATGTTAATCTAGAACAACTACAGAAACACCCTTATTCAGTTCGGAAGCTCTCCCCTGATGACAAGGGGGCTCAATTTATGCAAGAGGCGTTGATGTAGGGCACTGTTAAAGACTTTGCGGAAATTGATGTTCAGTACATCTGTTACCAACGGTCACCATGGCTTTGTTTGGCGTCTTTGTCTAATGTCCCGTTGTGCCAAGATCATTCGCATCCGCAACGAGTGGTTTCAGAAGCGCTGATCAGAAACCACTCAACGGACATTAACCCAGACACACGTGTGTCCACAGGGTCATATTTGGCATTTGAACCCACCAACCCCCTGTGAAGACAACATAACTGCATTGAGTGTCATACCTCGGAAAACGCAACACACACCAACAGGGCACCAATTGAGCTTCACACACGAGCCTACAAAACCAACTGCTACCACCGTCTCACAACCTTTCAGACATGACGGTGCTCAGCCAACCCTAGCTCTCGTTTTTCCAGCGGCCGCTGCCGCCTGAGAGGACAACTCGGGTTCTGTATACAATAAACCCCTCGTTTTGGTGATTTGTCTTTTTCTACAACGCTGGATTTGGTCAAATTGTTGTAGTGCTCTGAGTACAGTATCAAGGCTCAGACGCGACACACCTCGTTTGAAGCCCTCTTCTAAGGCTCTGGTACAAACCTCCGGCGAAGTCAGCATATTTAAGCAGCTGGAACGTCTTAGTAGAAAACCTTTTTGAATTTTTTTTAAATGCCGTTATCATCACAAATGTGTGATGGGGGTTAGGCCTATGGGCTTAAAGCTGCTTCATGTCATCTTACTACTTGCGTTGTACGTTAGTTGTTTCCATTGCGAGGACATGCCAATAAAGCACTTGTTCCAGCGATGGTGTTTCCTTCTCCGCGCTGCTCTCTGCTCCCATTAGCAGCACGAAAAGAGATAGAAGAGCTATCGACAGCTCCGTTTATGATTCACTTAATGTCCCATCAGGTCCAGAACTATTGCCTGCTTTAATTTGACTGAGGACCTGCCTGATGTCCTCGATGGAAAAGGCCAGCCAAACTCTGGATTGTATTTGGCAGTTACTGCCGTAAACATCTATTTAAAGACTGGGACAGCAGTTGTACTTTTGCTGCCCTTCAGATATTACGCTTGCGATATTATCCCTTAGATACTCAGTCTCGTCTATTCGCTTCCGACACTATGAATTTAACTATGACACGTCCTCGGGCATATAATGACTTCTAATTTCACTTTGCGCTCCAAAAATTTCTACCAATCATTATAAGCTTGTGGTATTTATTATGCTGCTCCGTTTGTTCTGTAAACGATGTGGGATCTTGAATCCATAAGTACTTATCAACAGCCCTTGTTTCTTATGTGTGTTATTTTACATCGTTGCATTGGTCCACGGAGCTCATGCCTATGATTTTCTAATTTTAATAGGACTGTAGGTCTCAGTAAGACGCCCTACCGCCTCCTGAAATCACTTTTAGAAATCGTCTGTGCTGCTAGTGTAAACTAACCAGATCCCCCGTTTTATTTTAGCCATATATTTTGTGCAGTATAGATAGCGTGGGTACACTCTTCATGCTTAGCACGCTGGGAGTCACTCATACAAGTAGGTTGCTTCCCGTTATTTGTTCTTCGGAGACTGAGATGGATTGTGTCTCTTTGTTAAAATTTCAGTCGTTGGCTCCACAGTCTGTGTCTTATCCTTCCCGTCCAAACCTAACTTCGCTCTCTATTCTGTAAAACATTTGCAGTATCATTAAACTGTTGGACTAAAAATAGAGGATGAACGACCTCCTGAACCGGATCGCAGCCCCCTCCTCGTCCCAGTTTAGCCATGTCCGTAGGCGAGGACACGCGCCATCCCGTATCGGGCAAAATAAGAGAAACTTCCTTCGCTTCATTCGAACTGTGTGCTTTCCAGAAGAGATTCAATTGTCCTATGAAAAAAATAAAGTTCTGGCAACGATTAAGTGGGGCATGTAGGCGAAAGAAGTAAACTCTCCTCAAAGTCACGCTCTTCGAAAAAACTGACAGTGTTAACATTTCGGAAAACAAGGTTGATTGGGTAATTGTTCCGGCGACTTAGCGAAAGAAATTGACACCACTATTTCAGGCAGCGCCAAGCATTCAGAATCTTCGGAATATTTGTTACCCAAATATGTCAAGTGAGTTTTCTGTAACGATGAAAGCTAAATTGGAAATTGTAAGGTCGTTAAGCACGCTCTACGTGGTAACGATGTTGAGGTTATATGGAAGAAAGAAAATAAAGTATTAAATAATAGTCGGCAAAAAGTGTGGATTAGCTATATGCGGTAATTATATGTAAACATCGTATGGAGCTGATTGGAAAATATCCCTTCATCACCCTTCTTTGGCCAAACAAGAATTGTAATGAGTAATACAAGCATTAAATGGCCGTTCATTACGGACTTTAATACTAGTCAGAAGACGCAAATTTCTAAATAACCTGAGAATTATATATGATGTTCTAAACACGAGTACAGTTAAGCAAAGTAATAGCGGGGTGAAGAGGGCCACCAGCGCGCAAAACAATGAGTAGTACTGTGCGTGCTGGCCCATGATTCAAGACCGGGGCAGTGCCAAGCGGGATGAAGGGGGTCATAGCCCTTCCCAGAGGCGTTCGTTTTTTATTTGTTAGCAGAACTCATTACTAACACTCCAAGTTTCTTCAGTGCAGATGGCGTGCGTATGCTGCTTCCGTTGATCAAGCAGTAGAAACAGTCGTACGTGCAAACTACTCCGTCACTTGTTTTCAGGGATTGGGATGGACTGACTCACCTGTCGTCCGTCTACTCCAGTTTCTACGGCCATGCCAACGTCTATACCTTCAGCCGACAGCCCTGGCAACCTCCGTCCACCAAAAAACTATAGGAAGCATCTTGAGCGTGGGATTGTTTCTACAGTGTTCTCTATGCAGTAGACGTACCCAAACTAGGTTTACCTGGAAGTGGGCTAGGACTCCTACCTTAGGAAGAGATGAAATGCTAGCAGGGAAGTCATTTCGGAGACAAATTATGTATGTTGGCCTTGCGACGGAATGTTGAGACTGTGTCACGCGTGGACGCTACTAACTAGATCTCCAAGCCCGGTAAACACAGGCTTTGGCTAATCTTTGGCTAAATTTACCTGTTTTATCTGCACTTCAACTTTCACTTTTTGACTTCAGATCTTATGTGCATTTGGATTAATCTCTCTCCTCAAAATAGGTTGTCCCTCCGTTAGCACTAATCAGCATGCAACTATGTAAACGTTCTATCGCCGGAGATATAAAAGTTGTTATTGTTCCCATTATTCCTGAAGAAATTACTTTTGCTTTCGAACTGATCCCCGTAGAATGTAAAGGTTGATCATAAATGCTCTGCTTTCACAGTTTGAAAGTGACGCACTGGTTGATAGAATGAGAATTTTGGCGTCCCCGAACATAAGGCCCAGCCGGTTTAGAAAATATGCCTTCATTCAGCATAATCACGAGCCAGGCCTTGGCTGACCTCTGGGCCTCTTTTTCGCCTTTCTTACGCATTCTTCAGTGTGCACGTATTGGCCGGTGCACTCTTGTGAGCCTCATCTGGGTTCCCAAAATAGTTGTCCGACTCTTTATTGGCCGCCCAAGTATGCTCTAGGGACGTGCCTCCGTGGGGGCTTCTAGGTGTGATGGTGATGCTTCCCAATCAGGTTACTGTGTTGTCTATTTCCCCGTATGGATGTAGGTCGATCTCACGAGCGGTCGCTCTTCGTAACACAAATGCGTGGCAATAAGACCGGCGAGCCATCACCAAAGGCATCAGCATAAGCCTGTCGTAGTCGTCTTGACTTCATGCACCATCTACTTCTATTCGGTTACCCTATGAGCCTTTTCGGACACCTGCAACTCCTTGGCAATCAGCAATTAAACATCACAGTCCAAACCCCATAAACACACCATATACCAGCAGCCTGTACACTTACAGAGCACAAAGGAACCCGCCCAACTCATCCGCCAAATATGCAGAACAGGTACCTCCAACGTTAATAGAACGCATGCTGTCTGCTATATACTGGGACTTTATTTGGTCACTAGGTCATATTTAAAACATGCGGAAGGACTATCATAATTCTGTCAGCCACTGCACTGCACTGCAATACTAGCCGCTTGAAAGCCTCTTCTTATCCATAGGTGCATTGGAGATGGATGTGGGATTTACGTCGCTACTGAAGAACACTTCCCATAGCATATCAGCAGACTCTACAACAGAATGGATTGGACGCACTAGAATCTAAAAGCTGTGCATTCTAAGGCCTTAACTAACCATGTAGCCCGGTCTGCTTAATATCTAGTGTGTTAAGGACTGAGAGTCAAAATCAATGACTTTTTTCAAGTGTCTTCTATGATATTCTCACGAAAGTGACATCTGAGTCTACGCCCCTTTCTGCGAAAACACAGTAGTTTTTGCGCTGACAATGTCTTGTGTGGCTCCAGCAAACGGTATGTTTAGCTTTGTCAGTCTCTACGACCGATCTCGCACCCGGTCCTAACGACTTTGTCTGATCAGACAACAAAGGGAATAAATCTTGCAATAACAGCCATCCAAGTCTGGTTCAGTTGCCCTTTTGTTCATACTATGCTGTGGGCCACACAATTGGCATCGTTGTTAGGACGGTCAAACTGTCAAAAATGCAATGGGCTTTCTGTGAGCTGCAGGCGAGTTCTTGCTAGAATGACAAATCGGTCCACCAAATATGTTTCATCCGTGAAAACATAAAAGTGATTTTTGATGCTGCAGAGTAAGTCATAAATATACAGCGGCAAGCCCGGTGGCCTTGTGGGAAGACTCAGAAGACACACGTCACAGACACGCAGCCGAAGATAAAATTAGTTGGAAAACACTAGACACATCTTATAAAATTTTCAACAGAGAAGTCGGCATTGATTTTGCCAATGATTTCTTTCTAGGATTGCAAAAACTCCAATGAGAGTATTCAGAGAACCAATTGGAGAGCAAAAGTTTGCGTTCGATAAGCCCTCTTTACACAGCAAATCTCCGCCCCCGTCCGCTCTCATCCGTCCCTTGCATTGACTGTTATTACCTCCAACCTCTGATCCCCCACATTCCCACACCCCGCGTCTGCTTTAAGACGAACTTTAACTGACTTCTCTTACAAAGACATGTTTCTGCTTTCACACCTGTACCGTCCTGACGAGAATTTCACGAATGCAAACGTCCGCTCCGTAGTTGGTCTTCCAAATTCGTTTTTTAATTTGTACGTCGAAAACAAAGACCAGTTGCCAAATGACACATGGTGTCCCTTGGTCCTTGGTTGGCCTCCGACTGTATGCATAAGCCTAGCGACAGATACTCCATTTTTAGCAAAGCAGAAGAAAGCATGTGAATAGAACTACAATTAACGATGATCCCTGGGACTAAGCGCGTACGGTTCGTTTGACTGAGCGTCAGAAAATTAACTTCAAGCTATGTTGAGTCCCACAATGGTCAAGCAAAGGCCACAACATGAACTCGATCTTTTTGGCAATAATTAGCTTTATAATAATCTTGATAGTCCCGACTAAGCAGTAACTATAGTTAATTCATATAGTTGTAGGTAGGACAAAAAGAAATAATTTGACCAAGGGACTGGTAGAATATCAAGTTTATGCAGATACATAGAGACAACGACCCTTGTAATGATTGTTATAGGTTGGCATGCTCCTATCGCGCGACGGGTCAAAAAGCACGGAGGTTCGAACAGAGGGAGTGACAGTGTAACGACTTTTCGTAAAGGCAAACAGGTGTCATCAGGGCAAACTTCTTACGGTAAAGTCTACTTTTGGTAGCGTCCTGCTAACGTACACAGTTTAATTGTTCCAGAAATCTAACGATGCAGCTCATTCTTCGAACAGTGCGACCCGGCTATCCGCTTAGTGCCGAAATGACAAAATAAGCAGTAGGAGTCAGTCAGCGTCTTTTCGTTACGTCTAAAGTGTCTTCTGGAACCATCGACATATTAGGATACAAATCGTTACACGGACGCAATTTTATAAAGGATCGCAAATTGCTTCTAAGAGCGCATGCTCATCAAGAGAGAGTAATATAGCTCCTACGACGAACTTCCGAGTGGTTTTTGCTACTCACACCCTAAGGGCCTTTTATGTTGTCTAACTTACGCACTTCTTAAAAAGACATACCAAATATTCATGCCTCGGTTTCCCCGACGTGGATTGTTAGGACTGGTAAACTTATCTGATTTCCAACCTTGACAAGCACACTTTATTTCCCGTAGCACTTTTGATTTTTACCTCGCTTGTGCCCGAGATGGCCGTAGTAGTTCGACCACATATGGGCGTCCTTACGTCAGTTGCATCTTTCACGGCCGCCTTCGGCTTAGGAAAATTATTGAATAAAGTTCTTTTTCCCAGGAGACTGCATAATAAAGAGCCCAAGTTCGTTTGGAAATACATCAATATACTCATTTCTTTTATTCACGCATTTATTGTCGGACTGTGGGACTTATCCTGGTAGTTTAATTTCT